>CAHIKZ030003485.1:1030000-1430000 GCA_903632075.3 Acanthosepion pharaonis
CTTTTATTAGATTTTTCCTGCATTTGTAAATGTGATTTCTTTTCTGGACATAGTGTATAAAACTGTCCAAATGATCTGCTGGTCCAAGCAGTTTTGGCTATCTATTATTAGCCATCATCAAGGATGTTTTTGTTTAAGTTAACATAGATTGTCTTTTGTTTTGTTTTTTTTTTTTTTTTTAATTAAAAACATTCACATCTCTAAAAAAAATATCTACATATTCAGTTAAACAAAAAATATCATTGATAATGGAGATATATATATTTCTTTATCCAAAACTAAATATATATAAGTTTTATATGAATAATTTTAATGTTAGGATTTCTACCTTAATTACTAACAAGAATATTTTCATTTTTTTAGTATTTTATTTAAAAAATTAGTGCTAATAATTCTCAAATAGAAATAAATTCTTCAATGAGATTGTCATTTTTTGAGAGCTTAGAGCCACTTCCTTTATAAAGGCTTATCAAGTCATACACATTTGCATTTTCAAATCGGCCCTTTATGTTGCTTGCATTAGAAAATCGCTGTCTTGTGAGAACAAGATGAACATATTCGGTCAGGAAGTGCTTCACCATTTATAGTGCTTGGTATGCTGCACATTCTTGCTGCTTATTCCAGTCTGAGTCTCAAAGAGTATGGTTTCTGTATGGCCATTGCATAGTTAAGACAAAGTGACTTGTTCTTTTTAGGTCTTTCTGAGTTAGAGAGAAGGCTATAGATATACACCAGATGCAAAAAATAATTGAGAATAAATTATAAACAAAAACAAAGATGTTCAGAAAATAATTGAGTGCATGTTCCACTTTAATTACCTTTTATTTGTGTTTTTCTATCTAACTTCCTTTAGCCTCATTGATGACCTCAGTACAGCTTCAGAAGCCATTGCATACCTGGATCAGGTGTTCCTGTTTGTGTTTGCCATTAGTTCTATATCTTTCAATTCTATTGTGAAGCCACTCATTGGTGTATCTATCTATCTATCTATCTATCTATCTATATATCTCTGTATTATTATTATTATTATTTAGTAGTACAGATGAATGAGAAGGTGACATTTGTATTGACATGATCATAAAAATTTTCAGCCAGCCCCACTGAGATTACATGGGTCATGTGGAAAAGAACATGTATGGTCCCTCTTAGCCAAGGCTTGACCTCTGTGTTCAGCCTGTCAGTGGTATGGTTCATAAGTACTGCAAGAAGTAAGATGGTATGACATGGTCTCTTGTTACTCCTGACACTCTTCCATGACCATTACAGTCAATATGAACTTACTTTACATTACCCTACATCCTTCCATAGAGTGTGTGCAGTGTCATCTGTGAATCTTCCTGTTTACATGGCCACTTTCAAGAAAATTGCCATCTCCAATTCATTGTGCTAATGGTTTTCTTGTGGCAAATTGAAAGTTGTTTTGGTAATGCTTTTGAGATGTCAGAAAGAAAAATGTGAATGTTAAAATATTATATATGAATTATGATAGGTTGACCTCCATTCATGACTCACAAAATGTGTGTTCTCAAATACCTGATGCACCCTTAGACACTCCCCACCAGCACTCCACAAAAAGAAATGACCAAAAATCCAGCAGGAATCAGTATGTTATCTTTAAGTCCCTTCCCAGACAGGTTTTCCATTTTTGTAGTGCAGAAATAATTTTAAAAATCCTACATATGGGAAAATGGCTTTCTCGGTGAAAAAAAAAAAGAAAACGCAACTTTATTTTTTCCCTCTCTTTTAAGTTTCCATACTTTAAAATTATGACCATAGTCTTTTGGTAAAGACTAACAAGATTGTGCATGTAATGTAATGGTTATTGGTGTGGAAAGTGAGATTAGCAAACTGTTCAATTCTTGTCTATTCTTTTGGGTTTATCAAAAAAAAAATTTTTTTTGTTTTTTGTTCTTTAATTAAATATTTCTTAGCAAAAATTTATAAGACTTTATGCTTGAAAATATAAATGTCAATAAGAAAATTTAGTATATTAGTTCATTAGAAAACCAATCAATTAAAATAAGAAATAAGAGACTGAGTATAATGTTTAGAGACACATCAGTCCAAACAGCACTTCTTATCAAACCTAAAATATATCCGTCATGACCTTCAAGTTTTTTTGATAGAGAAATAGTTTATTGATTTCTGGATGAGCAACAAATATGCAATATGGATAGATAAAAATAAACACTTATTTCTTGTTTTACTTTTATAACTTTTTTCTCTTTCTGGGTGTTTTTTTTAAATAACAAAAACTATTTTGATTAAAAATGAAATTTAGTTTTGTGAACAAATATTTGTGTTACATTTCAAAAATGTATTTCCTTTCTCCCAGAAATGTATGAATGAAAATATTTTTTGCTCTTAATGAAAACCATAAAATTTAGTTTTTCTAGATGCTTTCTTTAAAATCTTTTGAGAGAATTTTTTTTACTACCAACAGCTTTTGAAATTTTCAGAGAAAAATTTTTATCTACAACTTTTGAGCAAAAGGGAATTAAGTTGTAAATTTGCTTGCTGTATTTTTACTTAAATTTATAAAAAAAACAAATCTGTATTATTATGCAACCTGTCTAGAACCTATCTAACCATTGTGAAGGTTTGCACATCTTTACTATAACTTGGCATTGTGTGAAGACTCTCCTATAAGGTAACTCAATCAGTGAAATGGCATTTATTGATTTGTTTTTTTATGGCTTATCAACCTTTCTGTGGTCATTTAAGGTTGGAATATATTTTAAAGCCAAATTTCTGGTTTGTAAGATTTTTTTGAGATAATAATGATTCTATGATACAATTTTTACTATTTAAGCCATAGCTGGGAGAAGATGTGTATTCATTGTTATAGGGTATTTATAAGTGAATCTAATGAACCTGACTGGAATTTGAACTCAGCTCTCTAATTTCTCATTCCCAGTCTTTATTCATTATTCCACCCACACATCCAATCTTACAACACCTGGTATTTCCCATTGGTCACTCATCTAGGTACTGACCAGGTTCAGTGTTGCTTAACTTTAGTGATCAGATGATAACCAGTGTTTCAGTATGATATGATCCTATGTCAAAGTGTCATTAAATGTGCTTTTGTGCAATAGTTGCATTTACCATGAATGAGAGCAAGTAGAGTGTTCATGTCAAATGCAGGGAATTTTGGCAAGACATCCACGATTCCCCTGGGGTGTCACTTCATCACCACCTAAGGTTCAGATTTGATTGTGTGAAACTTTTCACTTTTCCCAAATATAAAATTATCATTGAAAAGGAAGTAATTTCAGGCTATGAATGAACTTGTGTATATGAGGAGGCAGCTGATGGTAATCCTCAAAAAGTAAGCTTTAGAGTGTTGCTAAGTGTGTCAGGTTTCAAGAGGAATACTTTGAAAAGAATTATGGTACCATTGTCCTCAGTAGGCTATTTTTTGTTAATATTAAATGACTGGACAGATTTAAGACACACTTTGCAGAGTAGAAAATAAGAATATTTTCAAAGTGGTGAATGTATTTAAAATTGTAGAAAAATAAAACTTCTGTTTTGTGGTTTCATGTCAAAATCTAACATTTGTATTCTTTAAATCATTTCATTTAAATAGATTATAAATACGTGATGACCTCAAACTTGCTATCCACTTGTATATTAGTATCGATGTGCCCATGCACTATTAGACTAAATAATAATCTCCTGGATTATCCAATGATAATCCACAGCTTAAGTGTGAATAACTCTAACCTACACCAGTAAAGACAATAGATGACATCTGCATGGGAGAAAAATAGAAAGTTCAAGTTCACAGTTGTAACATTCCATCCACACACAAAGGAATTTGTTCAGAGTTATAAACACCAAATTTTTCGGTCCTTACTTATTTTAATATCCATAAAATATGTGATGATTTAAATATTTATTCTTCATACTTTCAATTTCTATTGAACATTAACTCCATAATGGAAAACTGTGTAGCCGATTCTCAGATCCAGGATTAATAAACAGAAGCATAAAAGTGAAACTGTTCTAGAGACTTCAGACAAGATTCCAATGAAACCAAGAATAAATGCCAGATGTTACTCTTCATTAAAGATGAAAACTTAATGGACATTATTTCAGCTTTTATTCCCATTATGACTTAAGTTTTGTTGGTTTCAAAACAATGTCTGCTCTCTGACCTTTTGAATTACTTTTAATCTGGAGTTTGAAATCCACTATCAATGAAGGAGGTCATCATAAAGATGTGCTTCAAGAGAAAACAATAAAATTAGATATCACAGATCAAATAAACAAAGGCTACTATACTCTTCAGAATAAATACACTATAAATGATACAGAAACACATTGGAAAATATTGAAATTAAATGTTAGAATTTAATGTGGAAATTAATCCCATATAAGTTAGCAATAAAAAAAATAAATAAACTGAAATTTGATTTAGACAAGGGGGAGAAAGCTTTATCAAGCAGCATCCTAAAATATAAGTAAAATTGGAAGACCATAGGTAAAGAAGGTTGTAGATAATAGACAAAGAAAACCAAACATTATCTGTAGAATTGGTTTGTACAGGAAGAGATAAAAAACTGGATTGTCTGAATTTCTGGGATGAGGTGTATGATTTATATGCAGACTATTGTCCTTATGTTTGTTGTTGTTATCAAAATGCTCCTGCTGGCCTTCATCAGGTGCTTGTCAATCTGAATAACCTAAAAAGAATTTTGAATCAACCACTTTATTCATAGGTTCATCTATGGGGTAAGATTGTTCTCGATTTGCTACCCATGTCTAAGGGATATCTTGTCTTCTTCTTATTTAGTACTGCTCAGTTTCAAATCACTTGCCCTCTTTCAACTGAGTCAAAATGCACACTGCCTGGCACAGGAATTGAACTCAAAATTACTATTGTCATCATATTCACAATTTTAGTATTGCTCACAATGGTAATATTGAGATGTCCTGAAGATTGCGTTCAACCACAACAGACGATCGCCACCCAGTGTTGACCTCGGTATTCACTTATATATAATGTGTGTATTTACTTTATTAGTCAAAATTTTGCAGACAAAAAACTTAAATATACATGGTGTATTATATATATAGACTCATTTAACTCATTCAGTCCTCATTGGGTTCCTCAAACGTTTATCCTTGTCCCAAACTAATCTACATTTATTAAATAACTAAATGTATAACTGAATTCATTTTTATTTAAAAAGTTGATTTTAAATGAATTTATTATGTATATTTACCTCAGAAAATTACTTTGATATTTTTCCATTTTCTCTCTTTTCATTATTTTCCATATTTTGATTTTCATACCAGTTTATTTTTCTCTAACATTTTTATTGTTTCCATATCATTATTTATAAACTAAATATTGTTTTGTAATAATAAATAAGTACAATTTGATAAATAACTTCATTTGTCATTCTGTATTTTGGTTTTGAATACAAACCAATTCTATTTTCTCCCATTTTTACCATTTTTTTTTTTTTTTTTTTTTTTTTTTTTTTGCATGTCTTTTATGGTTAAAAATAAATGACTTTTGTTACTTTTGCACCAAATCCTTGATGTATCAGTGTTAAGACCAATTCCCTATCCCATCTGAATCTGGCATTTCTATGCATAACAATTACATCTGGGTCATATCTTGCATCAAATCATCCTTGTCAGAAAAATAGGAATCACTGAAATATTGTATAAATGCAATTTACTTTACAGTTGAATAAACCTAAAATTGCAAAATTTCTAAATCCTTCATTTACTTCTCCAGTGTTCTTGCTGCAGTCCACCTACAATCTCTACATTGCCAGTTTCCTAATGACATCTTTCTGGAAATGCTATATTAAAAGTTATTTCACCATGTTACATTCCTTGTTCTGAGATCCAAAGCCAAGCCATTTGTTCTCCTGGTTGATAATCATAAATATTAATCAAGCTTCACTATTCATGAACAATTGATTCTCCTGTGGCCTAAATCTATGAACAATTAAGAAAGAAACTGATAAAAGGCAACAAGATTGTCAGACTCCCAACAAATTTATTTAAATCATTGCAAAAGAATTAAAGACATTGGTTCTTGCGTAAAAGATTGAGATTATGAATTCATCAATTTCGTCTTTGTCAGAACATGATATCAAAACTAAAAGACAAAATAAAATATTCAACTTCCATTATCTTCAGAATTTTATGTATTCGATTTGACAGATGCCTTTTATTATGTCTTCAATTTCCCTTACAAAAGCAATTTTTAGTTTTGACACAATTCTAAAATTGGCTGTGAAAGCAATTCTAAAAAAATTTCTAGTTAATAAACAAAATCACAAAAAAACAAAACAATCCTTGCTTTGCTGCTGAATATATTTTAATAAAACTGATGATGCTAAGAATTTGCTAAAAATAGAAAACTAATTTGCATCATTTTTAGATTTTAATGAATGGGCCCTCAGGCACTTTTTTCAATGGCTTGTGACTTTAATTTGGGTGGAAGAAAGAAAAATTGATTTTTTTTTTCCTCCCCTTCTTAAGGAAAATATTCGCAAAGTCTAATATCTAAATCTCTCAAATTTATGATTACTCTTGTTTCTGCAAGAATTTAAGAATCAGTTTAGAAAATAAATCCATTTTAAGAACAAATGGATATCTAAAATGGGATAGTTTTTGAGGTATTTTTAAAGAATGAAATTCATCAAATCAGCAGAAGGTGTATTTTGTATTTCAAATGAGTCTTTAGAAAAAAGAAAAAATCTCTTCCACTTTATATGAAGATTCCCAGAGGTCAATATTGATATGATTCTCTACCATATTTGAAATAGTATCGAGAGTGATTCATTATTTATAAGATTAGAGAAATTTCCTAAATTTAGCTTAGTTTACACAAGGTCATAAATGTAAGCGCCCAGTGCAGTTTAATAAACTATAGTTTATGACAGTACTATTCTAAATTTTATCATAAACATCCACAATTTAACTTTAGCTTTTCTTACAAAATTAATTTAGTATCAATGGACTGTAAAACTTGACTGGAATAAAGAAATCCATAATTTGGTTAATTATCAGTTTTCCAAAGAACTGCTTTCAGCTGACATTATTCATTATGTTGGTGAAAATCCTGAATTGCTGACTTTTTTATTTGAAGTGAACACTCTTCAGAATTAATAGCTTTTTTATTATAAATTTGTTATTTCATTTTTGTATAGAATAAATGAAAATGTCAGTTTTCAAATCAAGTTCATAAAGTTTGAGAGTATTTTACCATTTGAATCTATATCATAAAGGACAAGCTGATTTTCTGTCTCATCACACACTGTGTGTGTGTGATTTTGATATTGCAAATATATTATATACATGCATATCTGTGTTGTGTATGAGCAACTTGTATGTGCTTGTGCTATTTAATATAAACATAAGCACACACAACCACACCTCCCTATCGCTTAATCTGGACAACTCCTTCTCTGAGCTGAGCAATGAATTCATAAGATAGATCAAAAAAAATGTTGATTTTAAAACACTAAAATATTTCAGTTGATTATAAGATATTATTGATTTATTTTAATTAATTGGTAATAAATACAATTTTTTTTAAGTTTTTAAATTTTTAGAAATATTTTAGGTTTGTCATCAAATTAAAATATACATGCACACTCTCAAATGTACATAAACACACAATTTGAATGTAATTTAAATAAACATCTGTGTGGTGAAGGTTAATTTCCCTGTCTGCCAACAACCACTGGGTAACAGGGAAAGAGTATTAACTGAAATGTTCAGCTCTTTGAAGTCATTTTTCTGACTCTTTCTATATTTAAATAGAATATATTTTCTAATAAATGTAGCATGGACAAAGAATTTAGATTTGAAATTTGATCATCTAGCCATCAGTGAAGGGACAGGGACTGAACTAGTGTAGTTGCAGAAGTTATTTTACAAAGATTAAATAAGTTATAATTAAAAAAATGCTCCAGGGATAAAAAAAAAAAAGTTTGTTTGTTGCTTTTGTCTTTTTTGTGCTTCAATATAGGAAACGTTTCATGTGAGAATTTCTATAAATTCTAGCATTCAGGTAGAATTTCTATTAATTCTTGCAGAATTTAGATAGAAAAAAATTCTCTTTATTTACCAACACTTTGACCCATTATTCCAATGAAGTAATTTTTTTTTTCCCATTCAGCTGTCAAATGCACTCAGAAAATCAATGTCATTAGAAAGAGCAATCATTCTACATCTGTTTTTATAATAGCTTTATAAAGAGATCAATAATACAATGGCAAATGTCCTTTACATATTATGGTGATAAACTCTTTAAAAATAAAAAGGTTCACTTTATGTGCATTGTATATTTTATTTTCAGAATTTCCTAAACGTTTGGACAACTTTATTACTTTTACATTTTCCAAACCAGTTATCATGAAACCTGAAAAGTGAGTTCAGATTTTAGCTGAGGCAGTTTCTGTTCACTCTTTACTAATGAACCTATCTGTTCCTGCTGCTTCCCAGCTCTGATCTATTAACAAACAGCAAAGTGGATGGAGATTTTCAGCTCTATAAGGCAATCCAAGTAAGCCTATGGATTGACAACTCACAAAGCACACATGGGATGACAATCCCCCCCACCCCCGCTCAGTCCCAACTGGTGAAAACATGCAAACAATTTATCAAATTTAATAAAGTTTGTTTGAAAAAAACGTTTAATAAAATTTCTGTGCCTTATATTGAGAAATTTGAAGAGTTTTCACAAAATGGAGCTTTGATTATTTGGAAAACAAAATTGACTAGCCAACAGTAGCAGTCCTTGTCACTGTGTAACACGATTTTTGTCCTTGGGTAGCAACTGTTATTTTCTATTTGCTTACAACTAGAAAGTATGAAAAATGGCTAATATTTCCTTCTAATTTTGCTTTTGTAACCAAGATAATGATATTTCTGAAATTTCCCTCTTCCCATTGGGAAAACTGGCAAATGAACATTCTCATCCATATGAAGTAGAAACAAAACGACATATGATTCAAAAGTAGCATTTATTTATTCTAGAACACATGAGAGATCAAAAAAAATTTAGAACTGAGTAATTTTTTGCAATCTACACTTATACTGTAAATTACTTTCATGAATCAGTTCCCAAATATATAGTCTCCCATCATGCTTTCATTATACAATCCTTGGTAGCTACATTCAAAGTCTAGTATATCCTGGTGGAAGCAGTCACCTTACACCTCTGAGTACACCACCATGTTCTCCTTGAATTTACCAAGATGAGCATCAAGAATATAAACTTTGAGGGACATACTGCAGACCCTTTTGCCATAGTTCTTCAGCAGGGTTTCAACAAGCTCCACATAGTTTTCATTGTTGTGATTCCCCAGGAAGCCCCTAACCACTGTGACAAAGCAGTTCCATGCTGATTTCTCCATCCTAGTGAGCTTCTTAGGGAATTCCTTGCACTTTATGATCTTTATTAGTGGTCCAACAAAGACACCAGCTTTGACTTTTAGTGCAGACAGCTTAGGGAAGAAGTCTTGAAGGTACTTAAAGGTTACAGACCCCTTATCTAGAGCTGTAACAAATTGTTTCAAATGACCCAATTTTAAGTGATGTGGAGAAAACAATACTTTCTGGGGGTCAAACAGTGCCTCCCATTTGATGCTGTTTCTGAACTCTGTTTGCTTTAGTCAGTCCTGCCTATGGTAGTGTGCCATGGAGTCCTTGCTGTCCCAAAGGCAAAGATAACATGGAAACATCTTCCTCATTGACCCATCAGGGAAGCTACCATTTTGAAATTTTCAATAACCTCCCAACTGTACTTTTCATAGTTCAAGGCATCTAGCAAGATCTTGACACTGCTGTATATCTCTTTGAGCTGTACTGAACGAGCCAGAAGAAGAGATAGATACATGTTCCCATTATGTCTATGAATACGCGCCACTTGCTGGGGTTACAGGCAATTTCAATTGCCTCAAACAGACGGATCACATTGTGGCAGAAGCAAAGTCCATCTTGACCAGTGAAAAAGCTTGAAAAATATTGTTGACACTTTCTCTGATCTGTGACTTTCATCTCAAAAAAATTCTACTGCTTAAATCACAACATATTGGACTTTGTGAGATCAAAATCTCTGATCAAGTCATTGAGGTCTTTTTTGGTTTGGGTATTGTGGGTTTCTCTTCTCAGCTGAGCCTCTGTAATCTGGATCAATGACTTGATCCTCTTTTGAATTGCTGTTCTCTTCTGAAGATGGCTGCTCTCTCTTTGAAAGAGTGGGTGTGGGGAGCTCAGAGCAATGTGGCACTGGGATGATGGATGACAGAAGATCTGGATATATGATAGTAGGTATATTCTTGCTAACTCGACATTTGGAAGGGTCCACTATGCAGTAGAAGCAATTGCTAGAGTTGTCAATTGGTTCCCTCCAAATTTGTGGGTGTGAATTTTATGGCTTTATTTTACCCTCTGTCCAGGTCACAAAAGCAAAGTTTGAAGGGAATAATAGTCATTTCTTTTGTCTTCTAGCAATTAAGAAATAACACTTATTGACCAAAGACAAAAAACAGTCAAAATTTTGTTGCACAGAGGATTTTCACCTCAAAATGTCTTCCCTGATGATAATTAGTCATCTTATAGTATTATGTAAGGTTGAAAATATTCAAGGTAATAAACTTCAGAAAGCTATCATTTCTTAGCTTAAAATATCCCCTAATTATTTATGCATAATACACACTTTTCGATTTTTAAATCTGAAAGTTGTACATATTATACATGAGAACTGAATGTTAGCTTTTTGCTTGTCTATATATGTAACCATATTTGGAACATGATGACCAAAAATAAACGTTTATGTCTGTGGTTGAGACTAATATGTAAAAAGGAGTTTAAAATCACAAGCCAAAACTGCATTTATTAAATGATTCAGATAAAAATTAAGCACAATCCAGTCCTCTTCACTTTATGGTCAGAATAATGGACAATCATGCATATGTATAGAATTTGGTTTATGATAAATGGCATCTTAGTTTACCAAGATGGAAGTTATAAGCAAATCTATGTTGTGGCTGATTCCTGGTGACCAATAAATAATAGATGTTTCTTGCTCTTTTACATACTATGTGTGGATGTAATATTAATGACCACATATGTTTATGCTGTTACAGAGAAATAGTCACTGCAATGTGTGTTTGTTCATGTTTTTGTTTCTCCTTGTGTGAATTTATTTTCACTTGTTGCCTTTTTTTTGTTTGACATTTAAACTTTTACTTTTTTTAATGCAATTAAAATCTACGCAATTTGGCTTGATTAGAAACCAACCCAAAGTTTATTTCATGAAAAAGTTTGTAAACATTATGATACATTTTAAGTTTTATTCTTTTTATAATTTTGTGGTTAATGACTTCATCCATTTTCTTCTTTTCTAAAAGCAATAAGCCTCTTTTACAGTTTAATTAAATATGTTGGCTAAAAAAAACATGACCAAATTATCACATGAAAAGTCACTGATATGAAGAAATGTGAATTGATAAGGAGTTGAATGTTTGCAGGAAAACAGTTTTAAATACATGAAAAAAATTTCAAGAGGAGCAAAAAAACTCACCAAATCCAATTCCAGGAAGAAACCATTCAGTTCATATGAGGAGAGTCATTGAATCAATCAAGAAGAGGGTGAAGAGATATCCATGAAGAAGCATGAAGACAGAGACTGCAAAAGAGTCAGATGTTTGGGATAGGTCACTAATCACACTTGATGTTCATTGAAGAATTGAAAGTGAATAACAGACTTTAACATCAAATGTTGGAGTGATATGTTTTTCCCTGTCCTCCAGCCATATTTGGAAGTCACTATGTCCTCATTCAAGACTGAACACCGTCACATACAACCAATTTGATGCAAAATGGATGCAACAGATATTTCTGTGGATTTTGGCCTCCATCAATACCTGATATTAATCCTATAGACTTTGTGATATGACCTATATTGGAGAGAAATGATTCTCATATCCCATACTCAAATGTGCCAGATATGAAAGAAGCTCTTATATCATTGTACAATTTGAGTGAAGATGCACTTCAATTGGGAAGAGATTAAAGGCTATGGTGAAAGCAAAAGGTGGCCATTTTGAATTGTAAATAAATCTAAAATATAACAATCAACCTGTAAACTTTCACTAACCAAAACCTAAAACTTTATATTTTATGATAAAATGAATAATTCATAAATGTATATGCCATACTTGGTATGTAACATTTGCTTCTCTCTTCTCTTTGTTAACATCTTATAAAAATACTTTTGAAATGGATTTTGAAATATTTACTGCCATAAAATAAAATTACAACTTGGATATGTATTTCAATTGATTCAAGATTAAATGTACAATTAATTTATTTGGAGTACAATAAATAGAATCACATATACATGCATTGGTTGCAAAATAAAGGATGTATGTACCATACTTGGATACCATATTAATATACTGTATATGTTCCCTCAGTTTTCTCACCAGTCTCTGCACTCTTGCACATAAACTATTGCAAGTTCTATACTGCAATACACAATTCTACACCAGTTGAAACTGCTGACGCAATGTAGGAAATTTGTATGTGGAGAAACTGAAAGAGTCAGATATCCGCTGATCATATTGAGTATATGTTAATAGGGAACAGGCCTGGAGGTCAAGAAAGTTGTTGAATATCTTGTGGCATGTATAATCTTGCTGAAAGAGTACATTACCTGCTGCAGAAATTGCAGCAGATTAAGTTGAGCAATCTTCTAGACATACAAGACACTATTCAACATTACGTCCGCAAACACTAAATTGTAATTTATGACAACCAATGCCATGATGCCAAGTGTTCATCCTGTCATGGGGGAATAAACTCTGGAAGGTGTTACTTTCACTTTTCTGTCCCACATGTAAATGGTTATCACACGCATGAAGGCAGAACCTACTTGACCCCTTTATGACAACATTGGAGAGATGACTGATGGTTTTGTAATAACACTGGAAATGTTACTGCAAGAAAATGCATTCCACTGATCCAATTTGTAAAAACATACCTGAAGTGACATTTTCTCTGATTTGTACTGTGGGTATCATCTGGTTAGTCACAGCTGCTCTTACAATGTGTTGAGTTTGGTATGCATTTGTAGAATGTAGAACTTGGTCTCTGCATGTATGACTGTTCATTATCATCATTGTTACATCACATATGACATGCACAACAATTCTCCAAAATGGCCATCTACCCTAGTGAAGGGCCACAATTCAACTCTTTTCAAATGGGTCTAATTGAACAAAAGAAAGGTGCATCTCTATGGCATGTCTGCTTACATTGGATTCTTTCTACATACTGAACCTCCTTATCACAGCTTGCATCAACATTTAAATTTCATAGATGGTGTACTGGCATGTTTGTTACTATGTCAAAAGACAGCCAAAGATGCCAAACATTTTATCAGAATATCTACTACCCACAACATGCACATGTTGTACCCAAGTCAAAATTCACATTGTTTTTCAGAATGTCTCAATTTTATGTGTGCATGTGTATTTTTGTTTTTTTTTCTTTCATCATTTAACCCCCAAGGCCAGGCAATAAAGCCACTATGATGCAAGAGTTACTGAGTATGAAAGAATACAAGAAAAAGAAAAATGTTAAAGAGAGAACCCAATAAAAGAACAGGAATTAAAGACAGAAGATAACAACTAACCATGCATTTAATTTTTTTAAGTTCAAAGTAAACTGGAATGCAAGAAACCAGAAATGTGTGTATGCATAATGTTTAATTGGAGCATGTTTAGGGAATATTATATGAAATTCTGTAAAATATTTCACTAAATCTTGTATATTTTTTCTTTAATTTCAGATATATCCGGAATCTTTTGCTAATTTGACCCCCAAACACAACTTACTCCCCTTCTAATTGTGTGATATAAGCTTCTTGTCTACAAAAAAAGAACCACAATGGCGGCATTTATTGCCAAGCAGATGGTTGGCGACCAACTGAAATCAGTCAAAGGTATTTTTTTCTTTTTAATTCTTTAATCAATTAATTAATCAGTTATTTTTTCTTCTTATTTCTGCCTGGAGAAATATTTTAAACAGATATCAATTACATTTTCTTCTTTGTCTTTTTTGTTTTATTTGTTTTCATTTTTTTATTTCTGCTTTTCTCATTTACTATATCTTTTTATCTCTTACACTTATTTTCTACTTACATTTTGTATATCTTATTTACTTACTTACACTTGTATATCTGTTTGCATTTTTTAATGATAATAAAATTTTAATAATTTACCAGGAAAAATTCAGGAAAATAGTCTAGTCAATTACTGCACATTTCATTGTAAATAATTTGCAAATAGAAGCCATGGTTATATTTGTCACACTCCTTATTTCTTTGCTATCATTTGGCAAAAATTTATTTTAAACATTTTAATTTTAGCATTTTTTTCTGTATATAAACCTGATACATTTCTTCTATTTTATTTTGTGTGTGTATGTATTTTCACATACACACACATATATATACATTTTGTTCCCCAACATTTCATACAGCTCTGATTTTCATGCACATTATATTCATCCAAAATGGGTTGGAAACAAAATGTATATTTTTTATTAGCATAAATTTTAGCACTATTTTGTTATTACTAATACTCACTGTTCAATATATATATGTGTATGTAATATATGTGTGTGTGTGTAAAGATTGTTTCCCCAAAAGTCGGTTGATCAGGCTATTTCTAGAAGATATTTTTTAGGTAAGCAGTCTTTGCAATTATACTGCTCAGTATCCAAGGGATAGAGCATGAATAATAATAATCATAATAACTAAAATGATTAATTATTATGTCTGTGTATACTATTATGTGTATATTTTAAAAATTATTTTTATGCACACTTTTTTATATATATACATACACACATAAAACTATACAAGTGAATATTTATGTAGAAGCGAGTACATACAATTATCTAAATTTTCTTGATGGCTGATGTAGTTATATATTTCTCTCACTTCCCCACCACCACTCAGATGTTGGTATTGAAGCTCAGGTAAATTTCAGTATTTTGCATGTTGATTTTTAAGATGGACAGGCCCTACCTACTTGAAAGTTTGGGGCAGCACAATCTTTCTGTTTTTAATTTCAGTTTATTGGGCCTTGTGTAGTACAAAGATAAGCTTAATACCATTTCCATGGCTTAGTAAATACCATTTCCATGGTCACAAATTTTGATTATTAAATTTCTGCATATTATTGCTTAAAGGGAGATTGTCTATATGAATAAATTGGTTATAGACATCATTTCCACTATTTGCATTGTTCAAACTGTTGTCTCCATCTTTGTTGCTCCTATTTTTATCATCACACTCACAATGGTTTGGCCATTATAGACTCCAGCCTTTTCAGGTTTTTTTTGTTTTTTTAAAATTTCAAACCAAACCCAGAATAGTCAATCTGTATGTTGGTGTTTCTGAAGATTGGTTTGATAATATTGGTGTGGACATTCTTCCCATGTTTATTCCCTACACAAATGTTATTGAACCAATCTTCAGAAATCTCAATATACAGATTGATATTTTTTTCCTCAGTTCGAAATTCAAAAACCTATCACTTAATGATGTTTAACATGTACAATGGCAAAATGTGTGAGTGTTACAATAAAGATTGGGTCAACAGTCTGAACAATGTAAATATTGTAAATAGTTACAATACCTCATCTCAGAAATATACAGATATTATTTCACCTTGATCCTTAAAAGTTTGTAATTACTTCCTTAATAATGCTTCCTCTACAAAACTCAATGACTATCAATCCATAGTAAAATATCCTTACAATGTTTTTTTTCTCATCACCAAATGTGTTGAACAATGACAATCAATTCATAAGACAATTACTTTGTCATTCCTCTCTTCATTATCAAATAAGATGAAAATTTCTTGCATGATGCTCTTTTCATTCCCATATGCATCAACCAATGAAAATCAATCACTTTCTTATTCATCTCCTCTTCAGTAATTCAGTTGAACCCTCATCCAATAAATGGAAGATCGTCAAATCCTGTGTTTGCCAAAATTGAAAATACATCAAAGTCACTCTTTCATTCTAAACTCCGTTTAGGCAGTATAATTTTGCAACATTTATTTAATGGATGAAATTTTGTTATTTCTTTTCTAAACTTCTACACTCCCCTCATTTCAATATTCTGAGAGATCTACACTGTATTTCATTACATATAAGAAGTCCCTCTTTATATTTGATACAACCATTTTATCTCGGAACCCCACTGAAACTGAGCAAAACAGTTTGTTAGATACTTAACATTTTTTTTCTGAGAACAGAACAAGTACCAAAAAGATAAATTGGTGTTGGAAATTAGAATGTTTTACTGCAATCCTCAAAAGACAGGATGCTGTGAAGAATAACTTATGGTAAAGTGATTATAGAATTAGACTTGATAGAAAACCAATAGATTTTGAAGTCTGGATAAACACCAAACTAACAGATAACTCCACATATGAAACTTGGGAGATATTTTTGGAACATTCAGGGAGGTAGGTCTCCTCAGAAACTTTGCAGTTCTTCACCTTGCAAATTCAGTTTTTTACAAGTTCATCATTCATTTGATAATTACAAAATAAATTCCAGTTAATTTATTATTGTTTTGTCTTTTATTTTTTGTTTCACTCATTTTCTTCTCTTTTTCCCATGACAGTCACACTTAACCCTCTTGTCAGCAACTTAAAAAAACATTCTATTAGATATTCTCAAAGATTTTTCATCTTGTTTTCATCTGACCCACAAGAAATTATGTTGAAGATGCTAATTCAAAGAGATTTCAAAAACTGTTTATCAATACAAAAAGAGAAAACTTTTTGAAATAAACACCTTTTCAAATATTGTAACTAATAAAAATTTAATATTTTAACATAATCTTCTGACTCTGTCCATTCACTTTTGGTTTTATATTCTTTGCTGAAGAAGACTTCAGTATTTTAGGAAGTCATTTGTGGCTACAGAATCTTACTTGATGTTCTCTTTTTTTGTGTAGATCATGACGTTATTGCTACTCAAGTGTTATTCTAAGGGACTGTATTACTTGACTCTTTTTCTCAGTTTATTCTTGTGAAGTGGTAACAGATAGGATCAAGAATAAATTTCTTGGTGTTTCTATCTGTTTTTATCATGAATTTAAAGATTTCAAGAATTCAGAAATGTGGCTCTTGTAAATTTCTATTCAACAATGATCTGTTAAGGAATGCAATATTAAATTTATTCTCAAACACAAATTACTTTTTAAACCTTCTGTATGAACAAACACCTTTTTACCAAATTTCTACTTCACTTCAGATATTTATACACATTTGGCATACTGTTCACATATATATTTCAACAGTGTTGTGCTGTTTTCATAACACTTCCTCTCCAAGAATTATCTATTGATTGAAAAATGTCAACAATCTCTTGGTTCCTTCAATGTACCCCATATCAAGCCTATCATCTACCTTCACAGTTACTTGGTATATCATATTCTGTATAAAATATTCGTCTTCAAAATTTTATTTCTACAGTCACATGAAGGATTAGAATTATGGCAAATAACATAAACCTTCAACAATTTTTGTTTTTCACCAAGTAATCATGCAATAATAACTGACTTTGAAAGGATATCTGTTATTTTGTGAAGTTAAGATTTAAGTGTTTATCAACTAAATTGAAAAAGATCATCCAGACTTCATATTTTTAACTCAATCAGGATATCATATTCTTATGCTAATCATGTTTTTTAATTATTATATAAATTACTATGATAGAAAAAATGACAAGCTTCATAATTGTAAAACTGAATAGGGCATAGCCAAAAATTCATTATGTCAACTTTCAAATACCTTAGAAAATATATTGCTTAACAATGAACTTCAAATTACAATGAAATACCTGAGCAATTTATTGTTGTTTCTCTTGAAGAAATTGTGAATAGATTCAAACAACATATGAAGATAGATGATGTGATAGAAAGTATAACAGGCTAAGCTCATACATAAATGAATAGAAGTAATGGCTGACTGGCCTTACTCTAGACATAATGGGAACATTCAAATATTGGTATCTTTGCTATTATTGTCACTTTGTGTGCACATCTGCTTTATAAAATGTAACTCTGAAGTATATTGTTGAATCCGTAACATTCTGTAGTCCTATTGATTTTCCTCAACAGACATTGTTTTAAATCAAACTCTAACTACCTAGAGAAGATTTTGAAATTGTAGTAATAGTTCTTCTGGAGGAAGAATGGGTAATAGTGGAGACAATCACCTCTGCTGATTTGGTTTTTAATGTTTTTATTTTATTTTTATTTTTTTTATTTTTTTTTTTTAAAGAAGAAAAAATAAGCAGGGATTTGTTGATATTATGTTCAGCTGATATTAACTCTGTCTGCATATGACTGCAGAGTCTCTTTTCTGGAACGGTTTGTATTGTAGAAATAGGAACTTTGTAAGGACTAATGATCTACTATCTAGAACTTCCTCTATCTTTTTTTTTTCCAACTGAGTTTGTTACAACCTTTTTGTGTATTGGAGATGTCCAGCGAGAGATGACAAATCAGTATCTTTGCCTCTTGTCAGTTTTTTTTTCTTCTTCCTGATGTGTGGATATGCCTATTATAGCCTTCTTTTTCATGGAAAGAAAAGAATTTCAATGAAGAGTTTCTCAGAGGACTTCTTTCTTGAGTAAGAGCAAACAATTGGGATTGAATACTTTCCAATCAATCATGAAGATAAACTGAAGGCAATACATGGCCTAATTAGTTCGAAACATGTAACTAGAAACCTCATATATGGTAACCTTGGGCAGCCACTGAAACCAATAATCAAATAATAATATACTCTCTTTTGTGTACAGGAGTTTTTGTTTCATCAGAGCAAGACAATCTTCACCACATGGGAAAGACCATATTTTTTTTTTATAGAAACTATTGAACCTTCAAACCCAAGTTCTGCTGGATTCTTATCAGATGATCTTTTTTAGACTTGATTATTTCATGTTATTTTTCAACTACAAAGACAGGAATTGTTTTTCTTTCTTTCTGTGATCTTCAGTTCAGGAAGATCAAAATTAGCAACCCAACTTTTCCCCATGTGTATTGCTTGACCAATGACATGAACTTCATGATACTAAAGAAACAGTGGGGGGGTGGTTGTTCCAGGTGTTAAGAGAACTCCTCCTCACTTGTCATTTCTTTGAGTTAGAAAACAAAAAAAACATTTTCTACTGCACTAACTTGAGGGTTAAAAACAAGTTCTTCATGGCCTTGACAATTTTATCATTAGCCATAAAGAAACTGTTTTTTAAAAAGAATTCTCTTTTATATATAATAAAGCTATGTGATTGTTTTCAGCATTTACAAAGAAACACAAATCTGAAAACAAAAACAATCGCACTCCCTTGAAGATCAGTCAAAAGAAATGGACACTTTTATAGAATGTAGATCCTCCTGAGGAAATGAAATATATATATTCCCATGATATGCAGCACTTCCATCTTATGGAGTCCTCAAAAACTAAAGAAAAACAAATACAATTCAATTTGTAACAGAATAAAACCCTTGGGACAATTGGTGGTAAAAACCAACAATATAAATACAGAAACCTAACTCCTAGGAACCTTTTAACACTGCACTAAAAGCGGTTAGGGTCAGTGGTATGCCATGATGCTTGAAGCAAGAGACAAATCAACTGGGCATTTGCTAAAACAACCATTATGCAAATATATGTGGTTATCATACACTTAAAATATCTATATGTTATATTTGTGCTTGTAGAGTGAGAAATCAATACTTTTATATAATTTGGCTACAGAGTTTTGCCTGATTAGTCATAAGAACTCTTATCACTAAAGCCAACTATGGCTTCAGATTTCTCAAGGACACTTTTCTACTGCAGTTGCACCAACAAAATGGTATTAAGCAATATGAACTTTATAAAACTTTCTACAAAATTCACCTTGGAGAAGAAAGAAGAAAAAATGAATTCCTTGTTTGTTCTGATCTTATTTTTAGAGATTAGGTTCTAAGTATCAATATACTCCAAAACAATGTCCACTAGCTAGATTTTAACTTGAATCCCCATTTACATTGTATGACTAGATAAAAAGAACTAGCCAACTAAACAAGATCAGATCAGGTTCCAGGAATAAGTTATTCTATGCAGCCACCACATCAAGATTTTCAACCAAATAAAATGTAACCAAATATGGCATGTGCACAGTATAAGACTATCTCAGAAGAAAAATGAAGGCATAAAACTATAATCCAAAGGGAAGACACAAGATCAAGTAAGGCAGATTATATTTGAATAACAAGAAAAATTTCATCCCCTCGTGAATTGCTTAACTTTTCTTTTTTTATGGCTTATGAACCCTTTATAGATTATTTAAAGCCAAAATATATTTAGGACTGTAAGAATAATTCATTTTTGGTGACTGAATATTACTATAACAATTCTTTAGTGATTACAATGATTTTTCACAAATACAATCCTACTACTTAACCCATAGCTGAAGGATTTGTGCAAAAGTGAATGCCATACATTTGACTGGAATTCAATCTTGATGCTCTGATTTCTCACTCCAAACCCCTACCCATTACACCACCCACACATTCAGCTTCTCTCCTACAATTCTTTATAATAGATTCCCATCGATTAATATAAAAGCAAGCTAAAAAATATGAAAACTAAAATCTACCAAAATATGTGGAAATGAATTATTTGTTGCCAACAAATTTTAATTGATGTCACTGTTGTTCATAAAATAAACAAATTTAATTGTTTATGATGAATGTAAATACCTCCAAGGAAAACACATTGTGTTGGTGACTTTAAAGTTTTATAAAAGTCAATCATCTTCTTGAGAGCAATTCATGTTCTGTTGACTTTAATAAAAGATCAAAAAATCAAGGTTCAGTGATTTCTGAGAAAGTGGAATGGAACAATATTCTCACATTTGGACTACCAATTGGGCAAGAATTTCATATCTAACAATGGATCTGAAAAAGTCTCTCTCCCTCTTTCTCATATTGTAGCACCATTTAGTTATGGACTTTTCTTTAACGAACTTATTGTTGACTGTATAAATTATCTCAAAAGACATTTGATTGGTTGATAATTTTTCTGCAGTGTTCTAATAGGTCAAAACTTCAAACAATTAGACAACTCAGCAAACTACTTTTTAAATCTTCATCCATTTTCCTTTACAGTGTTTTTTATTTCTGCTTTATTTATTTATTTCTCCATAACTTATTAATCATATTTGCACTAATCTTTGTTCTATTGCCATTTTCTTTTTTAATCTTTCTTATTGTCATCAGTGTTCATTGAATATTTGCATTTTCATGGCATTTCTAACAAGTCACTACTATCACACACTCAGCATCTTGCAAACATTTACATATTTATTGCATATTCAGTACATAAAATGCATCCTTCTGTAAATGTTCTAAAAGTTTTCTTCAAAGATAAATCCATTTTACACTTATAAGGTTTATTAAAATTCAAGAGTCAAATTTTTTTTTCATAATGGCTTTAAAGACATAATTCAGTTAAATTTTATTTAATAAAACAATTTTTATAATAAAAAAAATGTGGCTGTGGATGTAGAGTTATGGAGTTAGACTTAATTCAGTTAGGTACAGAATGGGTAAAAATATGAAATGTCTGTAATTTATGGTGTACAAACTGCTATGCTGAATACTAAACAATCATTTCTGAACAAGGAAGAAAATTTAGCACAAACATCACAAAAATGTTACAATATTCCGCATTTGAATCCTAACCATTACCTGAACTCTAAAATTATAAACTAATTTTTGAAAAACTGTTTATGAATAGCAAGCTACCATAAAGTCTGACAAAAGGTCATGCTCTTTTTCACAAAAGCAGTTTGACACTATCTTATTAGGAAGAACCTAAAATATCTCTCAGGAAAACATCTTTTACAAGCACATTTCTCTAATTGGATAAGTATCAAATGGATATATATTAAAGAGTGGCTGACACAACATAATCTTCTTATTCTTATCTTACTCCAATTTAGTTGTTTTTCTAAGTTACTCATAGCAAATAAAAGGAGAACAATTATTTATTGATGTGTATTTTCTTAATTCCTGCAAATATTTATCAACCAAAATATCTAACTATAAGAAAATATTTCTATATGTATTGGTTAACTATATAAGCAAAATCTTTGTGTGTATATTTAATTTTTAATTAGTGTGTATAATTAATTTTATTTACACATTAACTATTAAACTCCAAAATGCATTTTTGTAGATAAACAATCTTGGTGACAAATATTGTTCATTTTGTACAATTCTTGATGAGTCTCACTTTTCATTTTGTTCAACCAAAGTGACAAATAGTAGCAGTAATTGTATTAGTAGGACAAAAATTAATAGCAGTGCTGTGGAATTTGTACACAAAACCTTTTAACTCAAACTGTCCAATTTATGCTACCACTGACTCCCACACTTCAGACAAAATATTTTTTTTACCAATTCCAGTTCTGATAATCCAATAACTGCTTCTCACTCATATTCCAATTCCAATGTCATGACTATTCACAAAATATGATAATTAGTAAATATTTTATGTTAGCATTTGTTTCTCTTTCATTTCAGCCCTATTAACATTTTTTTTCTAATTCAAGAACAAAAATAACTTTTCATAAGTAACTAAATACAAAAATGTTAAGCTAAAATTTGAATAAAAATTAAATTTGAATAAAAATTAAATTTGAATAAAAATTAAATTTGAATATTTTCTCTAAAATAAAATTGAAATCTCTGATGTTATTCTGTTGAACACAGTTTTTACTTGTTGAATGTTAATTAAAGCAGATTAGTCAAAAAGCCAAATTCATTCTTATTTAAATTATGCTATAGATTTATTCAAATTTTATTTTAAATTTTGCAGAATTTAAAGTATTAAGTGCAAGAATATTGCCTGTTTTTTTTTGTTTTTTTTTAACACATTACTCAACCAATGTTTCGTTATTTTTTAAACAAATTTGGTAGAGATTTTTTTTTTTTTTAAAAAAACATCTTTGTTCTCTTTTCATTTTTTTTTTATATTTTTTCAAATATTTCTTTTATCAAATGACATACTTTACAAAACTATTCATGACTTTCTTTTTTCTCTCTCTCTCTCTCTCTCTCTCTCTCCTAGCTATGGGTGGGGATGAAGGAGAGAAGGAAGGAAATGAAAATGCTGAAGAGGAGGCTGCTGCCATTGAAGAAGCGAGACGAGAAGCCGAAGAAAGACGTAAAGAGAAGCACCGAAAAATGGAAGAAGAGAGAGAAGAAATGAGACAGAGCATACGAGATAAGGTAAAGAAAAATTTTTTTTTCTTCTCAATAATGGAGGAACTTAAAACATTTTGAATTTCCTCTTCCTATTCATTCATTTATCAAATTGTTAATATTTGGATCCTTCATCCACACTGAATGTTCAGTATAAGGAATCAAATAACTGCTGTATTTAAGGAATCCATAAGAATTATTTTTTTAATCAACTGGTATCTGAGAGTCTTATTGGGTGTATCATAAATTCTAATTATTTTTGGGATAATTATCAATCTCTGTGCATCTTTTCCCATTTTTAAACCCGCATGAAAATTGCGAATAAAGACCAAGTAACAATAAAATAAATTATTCAATGTTTACTAAGGTTAACTTAGACTGGCACAAGATCAAATGAAGAGGAAAAAAATTGCATTGTGTAACTAAAAAAATAACCCTCTTAGCCCCCAGACAAAAGAAAATATTAAAAACTTGAAACTCATGTTGAAAACCTCCTTTAACTTTTTGTTATGGACCACTTTTTTTTTAAATAAGGATTTTATTGACAAGTTTTCCCTTCAAAATTTCAACATGTCTTATTATTTGTAAACTATTTCAGTAGTTCTCCTTGAAAAATTACATTGATAGAAACTGACAAAAACAAATTTGATGCATAATAATCAGACCTTGTTTTTATTTTGTTTTGAAAAAGTGAAGAATTTTGGAAAGTTGAGAATTGAAGACAAATGGTAAAATTGTATTCAAAAAAGTGTATAATGTGGACTATAAGTGAAAATCAATAATTTTAGGAAGCAATTTTAAAACTTTAGAACCATATTTCCTAATAAAAATGGTCAAGTTTGATAAAGTTTCTTGTCGTTAAGCAGGTAGGAATGTCAGTTTCTCTATTTAAAATCCTCTCTAGCACAAAATAAGTCAAAGAATGAATTGGATTCTTAGCCAAGAATGATAAATTTCCCATGGGTGTTCTCCTCTTATGAACTAAGAGCTTATTCTGAAGGGGATTTACAGGAAAGAAATTGAAAAGAAGTCTGAAGCAAAAAACGTTGATTCTTGATAATAAAGGATTTTCAGATCTTAATGAAAGAATTTTAATAAAGAGAAACAGAAGATATTTTAATAATAAAAAAGAATGACTAAAAAAAAATAATTTTTTAAAGATTGTTTCATGTAATCTGAGAATTTTTGTCTATCAAAAATTGAGTTTACAATTTGAAATGATTGAGTTGAGAGGTAAAACTTGATGAACCATATTTAAGCATCTGCTCAGAATAATGAAGAAAATTTAGAAGTAGATTCGTATAAGCAGTGTTTTTATTTGTTTTTTCTGGGTAGCAACAAGAAATTGGTTACTCTACCCATTGTGATTGTTGAGGATTTATTCATTTTGTGAGGGAGAAGAACAAATTTTAATATGAATTAAATGCATTAACATAGTGATGTTATTTAAATATTATTTATATTATTATAGCTCAAATTTTGTAGATGTATGTCCACTAGAAATGCTAAAAACTTAAATATATAAAATTGATTCTTTGTGTGTAAATATTACATAAAACTGACCTCAAATAGAACTGTTTTATCATAACTATTTGTGTGTCTTATATCATGCTCAACTTGGCAGTTCTTGCATAATAAAGATAACTAATTTGCATATCAGCCTTAAAACTAAATTTATTTTGTCATTGATTTCCAGTTTGGCTTTTTTATGATCTTTACAAATAAGTGATTTTTTTTGTTGGTGGCTTTCATAATTAAATTTCTCAATTACTCAAATGAAGCTATTTTCTGTCCTGAATGTGGTAACCACCTTAGCATTTAGATCACAGCTTTCAATTAAAAGTGCCAGGCTGCTTTAATCATGACAATTTTATTAGTACCATTTTACCACATGCACAGAAAATAGCACAGCTGAACAAAGAAAAGTGAATTGGCTAAATGCAGGTATTACTGGTAATAATATTGACTACTGATGCATTGTAAATGAGGGTGAAGCCCTCAAGGTAAGCAATTATAAATTGGAACAGCATTATAAAAAGGTACATTTTTTTTTATGTATCTGTCATCAAAGCAAGTAGGCAGAAAAGTTTATTTTATTGCATTTGTTCTTCCATATTTCATTTCAGTAGATTAATTAGTTTCTTACTTCATTCTTTTTTGTTTATTTTTTTCTCTCTTCCTTTTTCCCTTCATTTTTATTATGGAAAACCACTAATGTTAATTCAGTTTTATTTAGATGATTCTTCATGTTTTTGATACTGATTTTTCAATTCTAAAACAATTCTACTTTACTTAAAAGCCATTGATAACTATAAAAAAGCTAAAATTTCATGAACTCAAAATGAGACCTTCAACTAAATTTTGCATTTGCAAATTATAATTTCTTTCTTTATCCTTTTTTAAAGTTTAATTATGTTTTGATTAATATTATTTTTTTTAATTTTTGTAATTAGATTTTTTTATCCCATATGATTTAGTGATATTTTTTTGTATAAATTTACAGTTAATTTTTTTGTTTTTGCATCATTTTCTTTTGATATATTCACAAGTTGTTTTTTTTTTTTTTTTTTTTTTTATATTGATGAATTTATGTTAATTCCTGCAGGTTCCTCAAATCTCAATTACTCTACTGTCTGCAAATATCACTGTATTTCTAGCTGGTATATCAAAGATAAATCAGTTTTTGATCTTTAGAATTTATAAATTTTTCAAATCCATCCCAAATCTATTAATCTCTGCAAGTCAGTTCATCCACTACTGACAAGAATGTCAGTTTCTGGCAAGATAGCCAAAAGCCATGAAAACCCAATGAAATTCTAAAACCTTGGAGATAAATAAAAACCAAGATTTCAAAATTTAAATTTTCTAAATAGCAAAATCCATAAAATCTCACACTTGTGGTGGCAAGAATTCAAGTGAATTTGGATTTGATGCAGACTAAGAAGCAAAATAAAAAAAAAAAAATCAAGATGTGTAAATGAGTAATTCATCAGGAGCTATGTTAGCAGTGGTGGAGCGGGCGAGTCTACAATGAGTAAAATTCAATCTGAAGATAATTTCATTCTTTCTGTTAGGAACAAATAGAATCTCAGCTGAAGCAAAAGAAATTTATTCAGTCTAGTCTTTTATAGAAGAATAAAACTAGTCTAAATTTTCATATGTCAATGAGCAGAGGCGTGATTGGGGGGGGGGTGAAGTCATACTTGTGTTCGACAGAGGAATAAAATTGTTAATGGTTTCCTTTAACCATATAAAAGCAAAATATAAAAAAAGATCTTTTCTATTAATGTGCATTCTTTTGATATTGAAGTAAATCTCTTTTATTGTCTGTCAGTAATGGCCTTTCTTCCCCAACATTTGAAGCCAAGGAATTTCTATTTAGACAATCTTTGACCACATGAAGAAACTGAAGGATTGACATTATCAGACTTACATGGCTGAAAATCCTCACCACTTTCCAGCCTAATTTTTCATTAAACAATTGAAGAAAAAATAACAAATTATTTGATCCACATGGAACTTGCTGTAAAGTAACTGAATTTTTCTGTAATATTAAAACTGATTTTAAAAAAAATATTCAACAAAAGAGATGTTTCAGTTTTCCACTCCCCCCACCATACTCTGTTGATTTGTACAACACCTAGTAACCTTGCTAGTTGATGTCTAATGCATTATCTGCAATTGATCATAAAATATTAACCGTTCGTATAATTTTCTAAATATTTCTTATGAAATTGCTAATAAAATTCAAGACGTGATTCACTTTTGTAATCTTAAAAAAATTTTGTTTCATTTCATTCTTGGTTCTTTAATCTGAGAATGAAGCACGTGTTTGTTTTCACACAAGTAAAGAAATCCGGAATAAACCAAACTAAAAGTTTACTATTTTTTATCCTCTGTAAAATCTAATATGATTTCCTTTATAAAAATTTAATATTGATTAATTTGCTATTTTTAAAAATCTTGTCAATTGTGTGTTTTTATCAGAAAGTGAAATCTTATAATCTTTATACTCATAATTTTTAATCTGCTTGCAGATAAAAAAAATAATAAAAATTGGTTTTTTGTTCCTTTCATTCTCACTTGTTTCTGTAGATAAACTCTCAGTGAATAACACAATTTTGTTAAATGAGGAACTTCACTGCCAGAACAAATCTCTTAATGTTTGACAAAACAGATACAACACCAATAAATCTAGAATTTATGGGCAGATCATTATGATGAAAGTTCAACTAAAAATGTTATAAACAGTTTTGCAGACTTTTCTACTAATATTTAAAGTTGTTACTTGACACATTTCTTTCACATTGTGTATGATTTCATTATAGGTTTTAATGATGTTTCGTTGCAGAAATGAAGCCTTTTTAGTTAAAACTGAATAATTCTGTATTGATTGATATTAAACTTCATCATCTCCCCTCATGGCAACAATAGAGAGCAAACCAGCAGCTAAAGTGACCTGGCATTACTTCCACACTGCTAAGCTAATGATTTTGTTGTGGGTGAGGTATATTGGTCTGCAAACAGATATCGAATGACAGAAAACAACAACAAATGAAAGACTTGAGTAAAAATAAATGTTGTCAAGTTAATTTTTGTTAAAGAAAAAATACATAAACAAAAATAATGATAGTGTGAACTAGGCAAGTTCATGTAGAGGGTAAGAAATAGTGTTGTCCTGAGATGAACAGTTTTGTGGTCACATTGTCCTGAAAAGGACAGTTCATTGTATATCATTAGCAAGGATGACTAGAGCTGGAAATGGTGATGTCTGGTTAGCTGGAGTTGCTGCTGATGGCCGGGAACTCTGGGTAAGCAGTCAGCTGCTGCTGGAACAGATACTCCACTTTGGTCTTAGTCATCTGGGCTGTAGAATACAGCTATTTACCCATGTCTACCCACTGAGAGAGGAAACGACACAAGGTCAGTTATTTAATGTGGAGAACCCAAGTACAAACACCCAGCCTCCATTTATGTGAGGTCAGGCACTAAGCTTGTCTTAGCAGGACATACACAGGTTTGGATTGCTTTTGAAACCTGTTTATATTGTGAATCAGTCTTACAATAATGATGGTTAAGTTTTTTTCTTCCAGTTGTTTTTAAAAAAATTAGGAAGTGACAACAGAATATTATTCCATTAAACTTTACCTCTTCCTTTCATTTTGGAATTTCTACCTTTGCTGTCCAATTCCCAGAATCATTTTGAAAAAAGAAAAAAAAAACTGATGCTACAAAAATTCATGCACATATTCAAATATTTTAATTTTTTTTTTTTTACTCATTTTATTATTTGTATTGTATAATATTTATGTGCAGAGAAACAAAGAATTTATCAAAACAAGTTTTATTAAAATTGACTGACAAGTTCTGTTTATTTTTTTCCAGTTTGCATCTAATTTGTTGCACACCCAGATCAAATTTATAGAGAAATTGTCCAAAGTTCATAATGTTTTTGAAATCTTTTGATTATCTTACAAGTCATTGTCAGTGATGTCAGTAATGTTAATGTTATCAGTGTCATAGAAATTTTCCAACTTAATTTCTTCTTGTAATCTATTAATGAAATGTTTTGCTTTCAAGATTTCTCTGCAATTTCTTTATATTGTAAGATCAAATGTGGATAGATATGTTATAATGCTTTTTAAGATCAACCTCTAGTGAGGTGTCTTATTAATCAAAGATTTTTTTAATATGAAAAGCTTATTTTCCTTGTAAGTAAAATATCACATTAAATATTTCTTCTCTCTCAATCACCCTTCGATTTATTCTGTCTTTGTTATTAGCATTTATAAATCTCATCAGTATGAGAACTTCAGATCATTAACCTTCACATATTTCTCTCTCCCATTCTAAGTAACATTTATTTTGGCAGAGGTTCATTTAATTAATTAAAAGCCAAATAATCATTGGATTTCATGATTTCTAATAAAATGTATTAAACATCTTCAATATTTTATTGCTGATTCAAAAGGAAATGTCATTCACAACTTTATATTAGAATATAAATGCAGAAACTAAAACGTATAATTACTTGATGTATAACATTTTGAGAACTGATACATTCTGTGGAGGAAGTACATATGTGTATATTGTGTGCTATAAAATTATCCTTTCTAACACATTCAAAATGTACTTATTTTATCTAATATGTAATTGATCCCTTTTTGAAATTTGCACCTTGCCTCCATTTTATCCTCCACTCACTACTGTGATATACTTGCTTTCTAGCCATGCTGTTTAATCTCTTTTCTTTCAGTATGGTCTAAAAAAAAGAAAGTAAAAGAAGAACCTGAAGCTGAAGCTGATCTGGATGAAGGTCGTGTTGGTCGAAAGAAGAAGACCAAAGAAGAGCTGGCAGCTGAGGCCAATGAAGAGGAAGATGATGATGAGTTTGCAAGTAAATTCTCTTCCTTGTGTTGCTGCATGAACTTTGTGTGATCTCATGGCGTTTATGTTGATTAGAAAATATGGCCTGCCATTTCCTCCTTCTCTTTCGGCTGGCTCTCACTTTTACCCTGGTTGCCTGGGTCACCCAGTGTTTGGTAATGAATGACAGGAGGGATATATTTTGTACAGGGGCCACTTCACTCCTGGTACTGTTTTTGTGGTTGTTACAGTTGAGTCGCTTTTTCTTTAAAAAGAAATGGAAAATTGAAAAAAAAGAAAAAAAAACACACTTTTCCCTCACCACAAAAAATACACACAACTCCAGCAAATTCATCCAATCAGGTTTTCTCTGCAGAAATATGGAGTTTCTAAATGTGTCTGCTTGTGTATGTATCGTCAGTGAAGTAATCCTCTTAATAGTTTTGCTCTTTAAACAGACAAAGCGCTGTCTACACCTGTATGTCTGTTTGTATGGCTGGAAACAATGCATGTCTTCTTCATAAGTGTGGCTTTGCATATAACTATACTGCCATGTGGTTTAACACGCACGAGCTTAAGTATGAAGTTGTGAACATTTAATAGTTTAAGACATTTACACATTGTGGCCAAAGAATGTTTCAATTCCTATTTTATTATATTTCTTTGGACATGTGGTTGCAAGCTAAAAGATAAAATAATGTATTGCTACACTTACTTTTCCCCCATTTTTTAATATTTCTATTTCTGCTGAAATGAACAGAGGAAAAACAACTCATTATATATATATATATATATATATATATATATATAAATCTTGCAGATTTCAAAATGCAAACATTTGTAACTGTGATGTAAGATCTTGAATATTTCTGTAGTAGAGCATCAAGGTGATTGTGTTTTTTTTTTTTTTTTTTAATGTGATTATCACAAATACAAAATATCATTAGATTTGAATTATAGTTACAAAGAAATATATACATTTTACGAAATCCTTTTCTATATTGTCAAATGACATCAGACAAATATTTCTATGGATAAAGCTATTTAAAATTAAAAATACATTTGAAATGTAGGTAATGAGAAACTATCTATTCAATGAAACAGATTTTTAATTGCTGCCTATATATCAGTTTTATAAAATATATTAACACTTTTTTCTAGAAAATGTTGCTATGTTGTTCATAAAGTTTGTTACTCAGATTTCATACTTTATTACATATTTTAATTACCTACTTTAATGAATTATGTATTTTAATTATTAGGTACATGTATTGCAAGATGAGAAAAAATTTATTTTATTTTTTTATTTTTTTTTTTACAAATTTCTATTTTCAAATACATTATGTCTAAATTGTCTTTTAAAATAAGTTGACATAAAACTAAGAAAATACTATCAAAATTGTGAATTTTTTTTTTTTTTTTTTTTTTTTTTCTGATAAGTTAAAAATTATTCACTCTAATTGAAGTGTAATTTAGAATTAGATCCACTTGTCTCAGGAGATTTTATTCCCAAAATAAAAAGCAAAAGACATGATAATCTTTTTTTTTTTCCATCTACCTTTGAAATAAGGTTTTATTTCTGGCTATTGTTAACCACTTAACATTTTGCAAAGCAACATTTCTTTTGTAATTTTTAAGCATTTAGATAACTTTATACTTATTACATATATAAATCTGTATTAATACATATTACTGCATTAATGTTTGTAACTATAGTGGTGCAATGTTAATATTGTTTGCTATATAAAAAAAACATTTGTTTCTCAATCAAATGTTATGTCGCTGATAAGACTTGTTTGTAGGTTTGAGTCTGCTGAAGCCAGTTTTACTCAAATGTTTTACTCTATTTTTGATTATCAATTTCTTTCTTATAAATAATAACATTCCCAAATTTGTATGCCATTGATGTTAATTATTTATAAAGTGATGATTGTGTGATTGTTTTTTTGTTTTTTTTTTGTCATTGATTTTTGATTAGCACCTTCTTCAAAAATGGACTGAAGGAAATTTAACATTTTATGAAATCATTTCAGTAAATGTGAAAAAGACAGTTATGAATAAAACTAAGAACTTCAGATGCCAAAGAACAAAATTTTCTAATGAAAAAGAATCTCATCTTGATACAATGGTTTCTGCTGATTACAAATTTTTACAATTTAAATGATAAACTTTCAAAGAAAAACACTTACTTTTTAATGTGTTTTAATTTATAATTATTTTTTTGTTTTTATAATTTTTCAATGAACACAAATTCTTTCAACCTGAATCTTACTCATAACCATTTTTATTTATCTTTTTATTTTTTATTCCACCAATCTACTCTTAGTCTCCTGTTTTCGTGAGCAGGGCAGAAGATAGATGGGTGAAAATCATATCATTTGTACGAATAACCAAAAATCTTTGTTTATCAAACAAGCTCATACACCATAACCATTCCAGCTTTCTTTCATTTTTTTTTCCTTTATATTTTGATTTTATAAAATTTTCTTATAAATTTGCTGAAAGTCAAACAAGACATTCTGAGTGTCTCTCAAACTTGCTGTTTTGAATTTTGATAATTTAAATCAAAGTTGTCCATGCTGTTGCCATATTGTCTCAAGAAAACTGCTGATCTCTTTGGATTATCTCCCCTGTTTCTGCTGATTCTTTACTGGAGGTCTCCTTTGAATATATTCATAATTGACACAATATCGTTTTAATTCCTCAACCAATAAAAGAAAGTTTTAACCCATGAATTAAGTTTAATTTTTTCTCTGATAAAATTCTTTCGAAACTTCTTGAATAGTTTTTAAATTTTCTTTTATTTTGGAATTTTTGCCATTTAATGAATTTTAGGGATTTAATTTAACCTTTTAATGAATAATGATGCTCACTAGAATGTCTGACTGTTTTATGACATTTTTCTATTCTTGTCAGGACAAATCCTTCAAGTGACTGATACAATTTACTACAAGTTTCTCAATTAAGAATTTAGCCAAACAAAACTTAAGTCAAACTTTGAAATTTTTTTTTTTAAACTCTCAATTCGTTCTTAAAATATTTCTTTTCCAAATCCATTTTGGAGAGATATTTATATTTTTTATTAACTAAAACTTGGGGGTCTTACTTCAGATTTTACATTTTCAGTTTTTATTGCTTAATGTGTTTCTCATTACTTTTAATTATTTCATTAGGTCATTTTGATTGTTTATTGACAAATAATTTTTCATTGATTATTGTCTTTAATCTCAAAGTCTTCTAATTAATTTAGATTTAATTTGCCAGCATTAAAGTTTAACATTTACTTCAGTCATAAATATTAATTAATAATCTTTAGACTTAATAACTTTAATGAAATTCAGGCAATTTATTGTGTTTATTATTCTTTTCTCCCCCTCTCCATACTCCTCATCTTTTCTCCTCCTCCACATCCTTCTCATCTTTTCTCCTCCTCCACATCCTTCTCATCTTTTCTCCTCCTCCACATCCTTCTCATCTTTTCTCCTCCTCTCCATACTCCTCATCTTTTCTCCTCCTCTGCCTCCTCTTTATCTTTTCCACTACTCCTCCATCTTTTTTCCCTCACTTCACCTTTTCATCTTCTTCATCACAATCAATTATTTTTAATTTCTCAACAAAATCAAATTATTTCTTATTTACTCTGCACAAATTTTTATTTCAAAAATCTCAGAAAAATGAATTTCTTACTACAATTTATTTTTCTGGGATTTTTTTTTTCATATCTTATCAAAATAAAATATTTAGCTCTTTATTCAATTGAATTAAGATTACTTGATTTAAAATTAAATTCAAAATAAATTTTAATAAGTGATATTTTTTGCAAAATATTTTTTGTTGTATTTGTTATAAAAACCCACACAAGTATAAATACTTTCAGTGTGCAAATGAGGAAATTTTTCCTGAATTTTCATTTACTTCGTTCTATTTGACAGCTTTTCAATTTAACAAAAATTATCTAAATAAATCATTTAATCCTTCAAATTTTCATATTAATCCCAATTCGTATATCATTATTTTTTTCTTTTAGGAATGGCTTGATTATATTTTGATAGTAATTCAGTTAAACTTTGATGAAATAGACATTGTAAAGGTTATCTAAATGCAAGGTATTTGATGTGGTATTGTTTTGAATGTGTACACATCTCTTAATTTCATGCTTAAAATATTTTGATTCAAGAGCTACAACTTGATAAATATATATTTCAAAATTGGTGAAATGTTGCTTAGATTCTGCTTTCCACCATTGTTTATCCATGGTTTAGAAGGATTTAGTATTTAAAAAAAAATAAGACAGAAAATCAGCTAAAAAGGGAGTTAAATATTTGAAAACCTCAAATGAGTTACAGAGCAAGAACTTAAACTCATCAATTTTCTATCTTTAATGTCAATTCCTTAAAATTTTGCTGGAAACACTTCTTGAAACAAAAACAAAAAAAATCATTCATTGTAAAACTTAGTACCTGATTTCTCCTCCTCCTCCTCCTCCTACTTTCTCTGCTTATCCACAAAAAATAATTTAAATCAAAATATTTAGTGTAATTTAAAATCATTTTTCCATTAAAAAAAATAAGTGTAAATCTACTAATTTTGCATTTTCTTTTAATCCTTTAAAATAAAACAAATTACATATATATAAAATGATGCATCAGTAGTTAAATTGAAATTTCAACAGTTACAAAGAATAATAGTAAATATTGTTTACAAGTAAGGTTACTTTGGTTGGTTGAAGAGATTACCTTTCAGTTCATAATGGGAACCATTAGTATCTGCATCATGATGGAGACTGTATTTGAAAAGAAATTGCTTAGAATCTATTGATCACTCATATTGAAGTGAAAAGTCATAGATTTTCTTTCCTTTCTTTTGTGGTTTCTCTCTAATCAGTAAAGCAAACTGTGACAAAACCCCCAAAAGGTTCCTTATATTGCATTTGTCTTGAGTGTCACATGATTGAATTATCATTTGGCATCATTTAATGCACATCACACTGTGCAGAGAGAAAAGGGATCAACTTTGAATAATGAAGTAAATATAAATGTTGTGTGTGTGTGTGATCTAGACCCTTTCTGTTAAGGAAAGTGGATCACAGATCAAAACCCACAATACTTTCTTTTTGATTATCAAAACACATCGGTAAATGGGATTAAACACAAGAGTGATCAATTTAGAGCTTAATTTTGGCATTTCTAGAAAAGCAGATTTTACAAGCATATTTCACTTCCATAAACCAATAAAATTGTTTCTTTTTTTTTTAGCCCACTTTTATCTCGTATATACAGAGATAGATTTAGATAGGTAGATGTATACTGTGTGGACATAGGAATCAACACTGCACTGTGACTGTCAGTTTCATGCTTCATTGTGATCTCCAGACCAATGCAGTGTCAATTCCTATGTCTACACTACCTATAGAAATGCTTTATTTCTGATACTAAACACAATTCCCTATAAACAAAGCAAATAAGTAAAAATGAGTTAAAAAGAAATGCAAATACAACTGACATTTTCAGGCAGACATGATTTTTGAGTAAACAGCAAACGTTAAGGATGGATTTTGATGATGTACAAAGATAGAAATTGTGTTTACATTTCTTTATAATTTTTTTTTTTTACTATTATAAAAGTTCTGTGCTATTTCTTACTGTTAAATAATAGCAAGTTTGACATTATTAATAACATTGTTATTTTAATATCTAATATGTGTGTGCATATATATATATAATGAGAGAGAGAAATATGCATCTCAGACTTGGTTTGAACATTGCATTGAAGTGTGAAACTGTCACCATACAGTGTTTATTCCTATGTCTACACTGTTTATATATGTAAATGCTCTATCTGTGATATTGAGCACTCCTACCTTTATAAACATAGTAAATTTTGAACATCTATATTTATGTTCAAATCTTTAAGCAATGAGCATATAAATATCAAGTACTTGTAAAATCTACTTTAAATGTTTGCAGTAATGTCACAAATTTAAGTGATCAGTTCCTTACTTGGAAATCTTTTTTCCCAGTTTCAATTCTTATTATTTAGAGACTAAAGTTAATATAGATTTTTTTACTTCTATATTTGTTGAGTCTTAATAGCATTCATAATCAAGAAGGGAAGAAGAAAAAACAGCAAATGTTTGGAATTTACATTCTCATAAAATTGTCTCCTAAACAGCGTATGTTGCTTCTGGCAGAGATAAATATCTTCAATAAGTAGACAGGACTCAAAAATCAATATTTTTACAATGTCAGTACCTTATCAAGGTGGTATCATTTTTGAAAGTCAATGAATATATGTACATATAAAATTGACTTATATAGACATGTGCTTGTTCACTCAAAATAGTCATAGCTAAAACTGATAATGCATGTGTATGTGATAAATTATTTATGAACTGTAATCTGCATCTCTCTGTCTCCAAATAAAAACCTCCTTTTTTTTCTTTTCTTTTTTTTGGGGGGGGACAAAATTTGATAAGAATATAAAAAATAAATTTTGAAGCACTTCATTTTCAAAATGTTTTATAATCTCACAGAAATACATTTCTCTGAAACAAATAAACAAACATACACACACATTAATAAATATACATATTATCCCTCACTGCTAGCATGACTGAGTTTCATGCATGGCACAATTCTCAGGGGCTGCGTATGAACCATTACACAATTTGAATTATAATATATTTGGTTATCACAATGTTCTAAAAAAATTTAAACATGAATGAATATTCACCACTCAAAGATACAATTTTTTTAATTTTCTCTATTTTACATATATATATATATATATATATCCCACTTATTTTAATTGCCAAATATAATTTTTTTTAATTTTAAAATAAAAAAAAAACTGTAATCTCAGCATAATATGTGACTACACCAACATTGTGATAACCAAATATAGTAAAATTCAAAATTGTGTAATGGCCAGTTCATACTCAGCACCTGAAGATTGCATTGTGCATAAAACTCTGGAGTCATGCTAGTAGTGAGGGATAATGTGTATATAGCTCAGTTACACTGAGAACTGTTTAACATGAGTACTATATGTGTAATATTTTTACTTGTCTCATTTTCAGTTATACCAAGTGTGATAGACACAGATAGATAAAATCAAAATTTTTCATAGACAAACAAGTTATATAAAACTCCACTTAAGAAAGGAATGTTAAAATATCAAGACAAATTAATGATTTATTGAAAAATTTTATATACACATTTTGTAAAAGCATTTTTGATATTGCGAATATCGGTGTTCAGTGTCATGAATCAAATAATCAATCTGTAAAGGAATAATTTTAAAAGCTCATTCTTGCAACTTAGGTTTTCCATCATTTCTTTGATTGATTTAGGAATCATTTGTTCCACTTAATTTCATCTATCTATTCACCTTCTATCAGACCAATGCCTTCTTGGTTTCAACAGCATTCTGAATCCAGTGTGATCCTGCAGACTTGTTTGACTCTATCATTGTGTCTTAGACATAGTATCTGCTCCCCACATCTAATTTTTTTTTTTAATTCAAAACGAGTGTAACGAACTTGGCTCTCCAGTTTCTCACACCAAGCTGATAACCTTTACCCTACCTGCACATCTAATTAAATCTCTAATCAATAATTTTCTTTTATTATAATTCATTAGTAAGAGCTGAAAATTTGGTTGCTGAAAACATGCATCCACTTTAAATAAATGGAAAGTAGATTTGAAGTGGGGTCAAAACCTATGTATATGATAATGTCAGAAAAAGTCCTGAGAAGTCTCAGAGTGGCTTACATCAGCTTAAACAAAAGGCATCAATAATAAACAAGGCATCAATAATAGCCAAGATGAAAGAGGAATGGAACTTTTACTAGTTATTCACCAAATGGCAACACAACAGACTAAGAAATTTACAACACAGAATGAAAAGTTCTCTATGAAAACAAGAATATTCTCAAGAAAAATGAAAGCATTGTAAATGATTGTTACATTAAAATGTTAGAAAATGTACACCAAACATTTCTCTTAGCCAATTCTTCCTTAGTAATAGTTAACATGCTGAAAATGTATACTTAAAAAAAAAACAACTCTAAATTCAGTAAAAATTCAATGACATTGTTGAAAATGTTTAAATAGTTTGAGATGCCTATTTGAAAATTAACTGATTATTTACTTTGCTAACTTTGAGCTTAAATGATTTAATTAGTATTAATAATTAATTATTAATAAAATATTATTAATTTGGCTTAAAATGGAATTAAAAGAAAATTTACTCTGTTAGATAACTCACTATCGTATGAGCAATGAACAAAGTGAAAAAGTTAAGGATTACTGAATCCGATATACACCCAATGAAAGCTTGGGATCCCATCAGAACAAGATGCAGGATAAATACAACAAAGATGGGGATGCTCTTCCACATCAAAGAAAATATTTCTCTTCCTATTAATAATTATTCAAATAGATTTTTACTTAATTAATGATAAGCAGATTGAATTTACTTTGATTCTCATTTGCTACATTGTTTCATTGTTTGTTCTCTTTTTCTTTCTATTTACATTGTTTGGACTGTTGTCCTCATCTTTGTTGCCATATTCATGACATTTTGGCCATTGTATTTTGAACTCAACCCTTTATTTCGTCCACCAGGGTTGATTGCTCTAGTTCCACATGCCATGACTATTCCAGGTATCTCGGTTATCTCCCTTTAACTCAACTCTCCAATTTTTTTTGTTCAGGTATTAAACTCGCAACTCTTTGGGTCAAGTCACTGGATCTAACAAATGCTTATATTCACTGGGCCATGTGTCCTTCAGGATATTAGTGTATAGGATTTATAAACTTAATGTCTTAGCAACCATTTTTACCAGAGCTCACATTGCAATTTTGTTGTTATTATTGCTTTTCTCTAACACTCCAACCTCATCCCACAGGATGCGGTGATCTCTCTTTTCCCACCATATGTGGTCAGCTGCATCTGATTTTTCTATTTCCTGCCATGCCATAGCTTTACAATGTTCTTGCAGTCTTACTTTAAGGGGGCAACCTGTTTCCCTTTTATATTTCTTGCCACAGCTGCACAAGATGGCATACACACAGTCCTTAGTCATGTTTTCCTCTTACTCAGAAAAGCTGTCTGCGAATTGTTGAACCACTTTTGAAGATTGTCCTGATGTTATGTAGACCACAGATATTTTTCTGATAATCCTTTTACATAGGGTAGGCAGACAAAAGCTGTCTTCTGAGTGTTGTCATCCTCTTTTACCCTTCTATCCCAGGTTGTCGGAGCTGATGCTATGTACCCAGGGTAGTTGTTACATTGTAGGGTACTACATATACTGCCATTTCTTGTTCATATGTCTCTGGGTCAGCACTTATGACTTTTGCTCAATGTTGTAAGCAGCAGATGATCCCTTTCTTTACACAGTATAGGTGGTGAGAATTGAAGTTGAGGTATTGTCTGGTGAATGTTGGCTTTCAATAAATGAATGTCTTGAACCCATGCTCTGTTCAAGATATTAGTACACCCAGGAAAGTGAGTTTTGTTGTTTTCCTCTCCATTGTGAACTATATTGACGATCTTATTGAGTTCACATGATTCAGTAGTAAGTAGACCTCTTCCTGGTGTGGCCAAAATATGAAAGTGTCATCTATGTGTCTCGGCCATAGGCTTAGCTTTAGTGATGCGGATTCTAATGCCATTTCTTCAAAGTATTCCATGTATATGTTTGCCATTGCTGGTGATAATCACGAGCCCATTGTTAAGCCTTCATCCTGTTGATATATGTCTGATCCCATTCTGAAGTGTGTTGTTTGCATACAGAAAGTCAGCATCTCCATCAGGTTGTCTATTGGTATACTGGTCCACTCTCCTAGGGATGAGTCTGAGGCTGGTTTGTCCCTGACTACCAATAGTGTCTCTTCTGTGGATACCATGAACAAACTTACTACGTCCAAGCTCACCATTTGGTTGTTTTTATTAATCTATAAAGTTTCCTTCCTTGTTAACTCTAACCCTGCTCATAAGCTTGCAATCCTTCTATCTACCTCTGCTTGTTTGTTCAGGGTATAAAAAGGAATGCTGAAGAGGTTACATAAAGGAAGTACCTCTGCATGGTTCCAGGTTTTGTTCTCTTGCAAATACAGACTCTGAACAGGTTGAAGAGTTACAAAAATTAGATTTCTAGAAAATCTACAAAACAAAATTAAATACAAAGAATAAAGTCAAAATATTTTTGCTTGTTTCTAAATATTTATCCCTACCCCATTATTAATAATCAATAAAATGGTTTTTATCCATGGATAACATCTTGTTAAAATAATTGAATAAATAGAATTTTTTTTTTGACAAATTCAATTCAATTGGAAAAGATAACATTAGCAAAGAAAGCTTTAGGAGAAATTCTTCTCTGCATAAAATATTCAGCCAGAGGTTCTTTGAGGCAAAATTTGGTGAAGCATCATTTTAATGAATGAATGAACTAAAAGAAATGGTTATCAGTAAATTCCTGCTTCATTCTAAATTCAGAAATATCAATAACAGTGTGGCTATCTAATTGAAGTCTGGAAAATATCTTCCATGTTAATGCTTACAAGAAGAATGCTGACAAAAATTCAATATTTTTTGTTTCTGTATCTTTTGATTAAATCAAAATCTATCTAAAGTTTTCATTGAAAAGTTTTTGAAAGACAAAAATAGATTGTGTCATTAATAAATGGTAATGGCACCAAGTCAAAATCTCTGAAAATAACTATGTAAATGGACATTTTTAATTGCATCTGACAGCCTATTTTGCTGCAGGCACAACTTTTTTCTCTTATTTTCTCGCTGAGAGAAATTAGATCTGCAGATTTTATATAATGCAGAGTGCAAACAAAAAAGTAGGAAAAATTTTCATTAAAATTAAAAAGTCAGAAAAATTTTCATTAACATCAAAGAACAGATCATCAGATGACAGAATGTGAAAATCTTTAGCTGCCATTGGAAAGAAGAAACATTAAATATGTTCACAAATAGAGCCTACTGTAGTACAGTGTTTAACAAGCTTACTACAGAGATCCTTCCACTATTGTAGTGAGGCCAGTCCTCACTGGGTGTTTTCTGGCTTTTTGTCAGACTAAACATCCTCCCCAAATGCCTCACTGCTATGGCCCTGTGTTAATCTAACCTAGACTTAGAAAATAATTGTAATTATGGTGCCCACTGCTTACGTAGCATGACAGAGTATTTGTCTCATATAAATAAGTTCTTATATTTATAGATACTGTATGAAATGTCTAAGAAGGAGATGTATTAGAAACAGCAACAAATTTTCTAATCATTTTCTTACAAACTCCCCAATCCAATTGTTAATGTAAGAAACTTAAACTTTTTTCTTTTTTTAATGTCTATTCTAAATTCAAATATTGTTAGTCAAACATATTACATGAAATTATGAAAACATTATTATCTAAAGTGAAATTTTTATCAATGTTTCTATGAATTGTCAGATTTTTTATTTAAGGCAAATAATTCTTATATTTCTTTTTTGCTTTTTATTTGCCATGTCCTTTCATGACGTAGGCGATCATAGCTCTCCACTTCCCCCTAACCCTTTTAGCTCTCAATAAGTTTTGTCCCTCTGCCTTTCCCAGACCACATTCTGTCGTCCACTTGCTTAAGCCCACCAGGTATGTAACGCATTGTTTTCCCGTGTGTCTTTTTCCATTGACCTGTGAATATCAGATTCGACCTGTGAGTATCAGATTCTCCAGGCTCTCCTTTCTCATTACGTGTCCCAGAAACTTCTTCCTGATGTTAAGTATAAGCTTCCTCCTTGTTTGCATCCTCTCCAAGACCTTATCCTTGCTCACACACTCGGTCAATGATATCCTCAGCATCCTTCTGTAAAACTACATCTCCATCACCTCAAGTCTCTTCTTCTTTTGAGGAGACCGTCCAATATTCGCTGCCATAAAGGAGAACAGATGTCACGTAACAGCTCAGTACTTTTTCTTTGTTACCAAAGAGATCCTCCTGTCTCACAATACTCTGCCTAGCCTCTGGAATGCGTCCTTGGCCATCCCAATCTGTCTGCAGATCTCAGTGTCACACTTGCTGTCCTCTGTCAAAACGCTTCCCAGATATTTAAACTTCCACATCTGCTTGATTTTAGTGTCCCTGGCCTGCAAATTGCATTTAGGGCTCATTCTTTTTCTGGTGACCATGCATTCTGTCCTCTTCTAATTTATGCTTAGTCCCTTCTTCTCACTCTCCTTCGCTACCTTCTGTAGGCGATTTTGTAATTTCTTTTCTGTGTCTGCTACCAGTATTGTGTCATCTGCGTATCTTATGTTGTTAAGATTTTGGCCACCAAAAGCTGAATCCTGGTAGGATTTCCAATTCTCTCAGAATTGCTTCACTGTATACCTATACATATGAATAGGTTCAGTAAGAAGACACATCCTTGCCTTATGCTCCTTTCTATTTTTGTATATTCACTGAACTCATTCTCTATGTGCATGCATGCTGTTTGCTGCCAGAATAGGTTCTTGATTATTCTAATATTTTTCCTGAATATATCAAGGTTGCTGAGCAGTTCCATCAGATCCTTGTGGCATACTTTGTCAAAGGCTTTTGTATAATCTATGAAACATAGGTACATGTCCTTCTGCATTTGTATTGCTCTTTCTGATAACATTCTGAGCATGAATATCATGTTCCTTGTTCCAGTGTTTTTAACAAACCCGCACTGTTCTTGTCCTATCTCTTGCCTGATTTTGCTGCAGGCTCTATTCATCAGAATATGGATGATGAGTTTTGTTATGTGGCTCATTAGGCTGATTGTTTGGAGATCACATTCGTTTGCACCTGGTTTCTTAGGCTTTGCTATGAAGATAGATCTGCTGAGATCTTCCAGTATATCTCCACTATTGTAGATTTCATTTATTATTTCTGTGATCTTGTCTCAAAGTCATCTAAGGCCGTCATCATTTCCTTTACAATTCCGTCTGGCCCTGCTACCTTGTTTCTGTTCAATTCAGCCAGTGCAGCTTCTACCTCAGTTTTCAGAATTTCAGGCCCATCTGTTGTTCTGTGTATTGCTGGTTGTTCTCTTTCATCATGCAAGAGTTCTCCAATATATTTGTTCCAGCATTGAAGAATTTTTCTTTCTCTAATATGAGCATTCCATCCTCTGATTTTAAACAGCCTGTTGATGAGCATATCTTCTATCCTGTTAGTTGCTTTATTTGTTTGTGCATATCTCCTTTGTTGGTGGTACTCAATCCCTCTATTTCTGCACATTTTTTGTTTAGGCACTCTTCTTTAGCTTGCCTGCATTTGTTCCTTATTTCATTGTGTAATTTTCTGTATTCCGTTCCATATCTTGGCAAAGTTTTCTGTCTCCTTTGCCTTCATGTCAAGAATCTCATCAGTCATCCATTTTTTTCTTCTTCTTCGTCCTTTGGGATGATATCATTTGCTGATGTCACTAAATCGTCTCTTAGTGCGTCCCATTTCAAGTTTCCATTGTGTTCCTCGTATCTTCTTTTCACATTGTCCATATATTTTTCTTTCAGGTTCAAGTCGCTCAGGAGTTTGTTGTATTGCAATTTAGGTGCTGCATTAGGATTCTTTGATTTCCACAGTTCACTCACATGACCAAATCCTTTTTCATTTTTTTTTTTTTTTTTTTTTACAATGAATAAGTTCCTCCTTTTTCGGTTGCTGCTGGTAATTCATGCATGAAGTTTGTTCATAAAAAGATCAAAAATTTCTCTTATATTGTAAAATTATTGATGAAATGTATGCCACCTTTTAAAAAGTGTCAAAGTTGTTTTTCCACTGCATTTCTAGAAAAATTTCTCAATTCCAAGTAGGGTTTTGCAAACTACTACATAGATTTGGAACAAAATTCTCTCACTTTAATATTCCTAGACAAAGACTTGACAAAAATATGATTTCATTTTTGTATTGTACAAGATAACATTTGAATTAATGTCTGCTGAGACAAATGTAACACCTTTTTTCTTTTTTTTTTCTTCTTTGTTTTAGCCAATGTCATGTGTATTTATCAATTCTACAATTATCTTCTGGAAAGAAAATTTAGAGTTTTTATTTGTTTTTAAATTTAACTTTTCTCAAAGTTATTTCTCTTGTTTACATCAACCTATAGTCCTAAATCTGCCAATGTTCAATGAATTTAGCTATATGTGTTGCCACTGCTACATTCATTATTTATTTATGATTAATACATATCGGAATCGATATTTGTATGCCTCTATATATATGTGTGTGTGTGTGTGTGTGTGTTTTGCATGGTATCTGTATTTTTCTGCTTACACATACGTATTTATAAACTTTTTTTATATAGATCAAATCGTGCTTCCATATGATGACTGCATATCATTATAACAGTTGTTTTGTCATCTTGGATACAAGTCTAATGTTGCGAGGAGTGTTCATAAAATCTAATTGTGTTTCGGTTGCCTGTTCATAGAATATAGCACAGAGTATCTTTATTAAAGTCTTTTATTATATGTATCAAAAGAAAAATTACCAAAAATAAGTAAAGAAATAAAATTAAAAAAAAAAATTCTTTCAGAGGCTCATCACCCGGATGTGACATTTGAATCAAGTTTCTATTCAAACTTCTAATGGAGCATTATTTCAAACAAATTCTTTTATTGACTTATGTTCTTCATAAATGAAGAATATAGCAAAGTTGGTTCAGGAATTTGATTCTTTTTATTTAAACAAGTGTTTGAATTTTGATAAATTCCATTACCATTTTTTCCTATAAATGATTTCAGTGACACACTCATTTCATTTATAAATGGTGTGTTCAATGTTCAATCACTATATATATATATATATATGTGTGTGTGTGTTCGTGTGTGTAAAATCTTTCTTATTTTGTCTTTTTATACTGCTTTTTGCCATTTTGTTCATATTATCCAACAACTTGCATAAAGAAAATTAATTCTTAAACCAGGTTTTGTCTTGGGTAAAATTGTAAACAACAATTAAATACTTTACTAATGATAGTTTGATCAAATATTATGATAATAAACCTATTTATAACTGAAGCATTTTTATCCTACATTTCTTTAATCCTAAATATGATTTTACAAGTAAGAATATTTTTTTCTTGATCTGCGAGTTAATGATTTCAACTCAAGATTTTACAATTTGTATTACAATATTGATCATCTTTTTACATATTTACATAGTCTGAAACTAGGCCATGATGTTTATGTTAATATATTGAATTGAGATTTGTTTATAAAACTACTTCAGAAAGAGGCAGAATAATGCTTAGTATTTCTAAAATATGGAGGTTTCTTATTATTCTTGTGATCTTCTTTCTGGAAAATATTCATTCCTTTTTCACAAGGTCTACTGTAGGTTTCTGTTGCTTATCAAATGCATTTTATTATTTAGAAAGAAATTTACTGCCTCAAGGCACATGACTGTTCTATATTTTTACCTCAAAATCTTTCATTTAATTGTATCTGCTAAAAACAAAATCTCATATTTAAATCTTTTTTTTACTCATTTTATTATTTGTATTGTATTTGTATGCAAAGAAACAAAGAATTTATCAAAACAAGTTTTATTAAAATTGACTGACAAGGTCTGTTAGTTTAATTTTTATTATTTTTTTTCTGTTTGCATCCAATTTGTTGCACACCCAGGTTAAATTTATAGAGAAAAATTCATGTTTTTGAGTACTTTTGATTATCTCACAAGTCATTGTCAGTAATATTAATATTATCAATGTCATAGAAACAAAGATTTATTTACTTCAGCCTAGCATTTTTAGGAATGCTATATTTCTAATTTGCATCATATGCAAATGACATTTTGTTTATGCAAATGACATTTGTAACTGTTGTCAGGAGGTATAGATCTTTATTTGTTTTATAAATTACTCTAAGGGTTACAAAACTTGACAATGCCTGAGAACAAAGATATTAGTGAATTTCTGAAATACTCCCCTAACAGTGTTTAATGTCGGTTGTTTCTTTTGTATCATAACAGTTTTGTGTATTTGGCATCTTTCCTTGCAGTGAGTCTTTTGTAGCAAGATGGGATAAATGATCATCTTTAAGGCTCCTGAATTATTTTTCTCACAAACAATATTTATGACTTTGTGAGTCAGAGTAAATAATGATAATGGTGTAATGAAATGGACAATGTAGCAGGTTGACTTTTTTTTTTTTTTTTTTTTTTTAACCAGTTTTGGTTTGATGTGAATCCAGACATGTAAATGCTCAGCTACTGATTTGCTGGGAAAAACTCCTATCTTTTTATTATCATGGGGGATAATCAAGGCCCCTTTTGATCTGCACTACAATGTTTCTGATTGGATAGAAAAGTTTTAAAGGAGTTTTGTTGTTATTTGCTTATCTAAACAGAAAGTAATGTGTGGAGCCATATACACAGAGCCCAGTTTGGTTCATTTTGTTCCTGGTTTTGTTGTGGCATTCAATATGGCTCTGCAGTATTTTAGTATTATCTGTTAACATCTGTTATAAATATTTGTTATAATATTTGTTGATATCTGTTATAAATATTTGTTATAATATCTGTTAATATTTGTCTTATCTTGATATTCATATTTTGGTTGCTTGTGATGTGATGATCAATATATGTATAAATTTATGTATTAAATTCAGTGTATAAAATGTATATGCTGTTTCAATAGGTATCAAGTGAACCTATAAGAAAATATCATGGTTGTGTAACCAATGTAAAATTTTAATGTTGTTTTTTTTTTTTTTTATTAGTGTTGGGGATTAACCCCCTCCCCAAAGAGCATGAGAATTCATATGCAACATTGCTTTTACATAGTGTAGTTTTACATTCAGATATACGTAAATGCTGACTGCAGGAGTGATTACCTTGCAGCCATATGCAAATTAAGGGTAAAGTTACAAAATTTAAGAAAAAGCCTAAAGCAGTGAATAAACTACAATATCAGAAACTCCACAGTGTCAAACGTACAGTCACTCTTAAGAACAAATATAAAATATAGGAACAGGTTGGGAACTCAGAAGAGAAGCACTAGTAACAGTAGAAAAAGAAAGACATCATCTCACAAGAAAGAAGAAAAAAAACTATTGAGGACAGATGAAATTTGTGACCTAATGAAAGAGCAAATAATGTTAAGAAATGATGTAGAATATATGATGTTAGACAAAAATGATGTGAAACATATTCAACCAAGCAAAAAATGGTTGACACATTGAGAGATGTGCAGAGATGAAAAATTGCAGAACATAGATGTAGCAGGCATGCGTAAAAATATGAATAAAAGGACAGAAAACATGCTCTTGAGCTTTGACATATAAAATGTAAAAAAAGTAAAGAGAGATCAATTATAATGGAAAAAAGAAAAGATAATGTATAGATGGATAGAAAATATCCGTGAACTCTTCTGACAACAAAGGGAAAAAATCTATACATAAAAATATGTAATATAAAAATCTGAGGTTAGGTTAACACTGGCCAAGAGGCAGAAAAAAATCAGAACCAAATGATTGTCATCAAGATGCCCACAACTCTAGATGATTTCAGTATTGATAAGATTATAAAAATGATAAATTAAATTTACAACAGTGTTAAAATACCAGATGATACTAGTAGATGTATCTTCAAGTAAACAAGGCAAAATTTATTCAAACCTTATAACACAAATGATTTAATGAGCCACATAATGAAACCAATGATTAGGATTCTAATGAAAAGAGATTGCAGCTGATTCAGACTGGAAATAGCACAAGAAAAAGGCTTTGTCTTAAGAGAGTAGAAGAAAAATGAAATTTGCCTGATCAGCCTGATATAAAAGTGAGCAGGATCTACACCTATGTTACATAGATTACACAATACCTGTTTATAATAAATTCTGGTAGATTTTCTAGTCCTCTTAGAATTGTTTTACTGTACAAGCTTAATAAATCCAGTGAAAAAACATATTTATAGAGTACAACAGCACCAAGTGTTACTTGAAATACTAGAAAAGCTTTATTTACAAAGAAAAGATATTCCAGTTATCTATTACCTTTACTGGGAACAATCAGCCTGCATCCAGACAGAGAACAAGTTTACTAAATAAGCAAAAATTAAAAATAGGAATATAACAGTAATGTGCTTTCTTACTGGATTTATTTATCAATAAGACAATTCTAAAATGACTAGAAGACCTATCAGGATTTATTATCAACAGATATTGAACCATTAACTGTAAAAAGATAAAATGTATGGCTGTCAGCAAAAGAGACATGAAATTTCATATTCAGGATGACAAAAACAAGATATTCAGAGGCCGTAAAAGACAGCAAAAAGGATGACACAGAAATCTGAAAGCAGATAAAAATCATGAATGAAGCCACTGAGAAATTGATCAAAGTATTAAATGATCAAAAAATTATCTTTGGAGACAAATGAGTGCTGGACTGCTATGTAATATCTAATCTCCAATAATATGGTAGTGAATGTTGACCAATTTCCTTACAGATGAAGATGAGGGTTGAAGCAACAGAGATATGGTTCTATATCATGAGTATAAGGAAACACTGGGTGCTGTAAGCAACCTCCTACAATCTGAAATATGTTTCAGCTTTAATTAACCCACAAAGGGTTGATAATCCATAAAAAAAAAAAAATGAATCCATCAACTATACATACATGAGAAACAAAGTTTTAAGGAGAAACTACTTGTAATAATCAGAAAGAGACAGCTGAAATTTTTGCAACATATAATGAGGAAAGGAAGCTTGGTGAAAGCCCATTGAAGGCAAGAGAAGTTAGAAAAATACAGTTTAGTAACCTACTTAATGAGCCCAAGTGAAGGGATGACAGAACAAGGACACTCAAAACAAAGAAATAATAAAGAATCAAGAGTTATTTAAAACAAAACATGCAGGAAGTGGTGGAGAGCCATGATTACTTCAACTGCTCCTATCATACTTACCAAATACATTTAACATTAATTCCACTAATGTATCTCTTTAAATACAGCATTCAAACAAGCATGATAATGGAATGCTTGCTTCCTTGGATGTTAAAAATCTCTTTATTTAATGTTCCTATCAAGAAACTACTATGATAATAAATACAAAATGTGAAAAGTTTCAGATAGTCTATCTGTAAAAGACAATATGAATAAAGACAAAAGGAAAACTTGTCTTAGTCGACATGTTTCAATTTGGCCCAATAAAGTCCCTCAGATGACAGAACGCATCAGCTAAGATAAGTTTTCTTTTTGTCTTTATCAATACAAAATTCATATAAACATTCTCCATTCTAATATTAAACCTATAATTTTATATCAAATTCTATCCTGCCTGACATCTTTACCTTCTAATGATCATTATGATAGTATTTAAAGATGGGCTGATAGTATAGCTATGGAGTCACCTCTAGGTCCTGCTTGATCTAATTTCTAATATGGCCCACTTAGAAACAAAATCTTTTTATGATTTTCCCAAACCTGTGATAAATGCTTGATATATTGATGACATTTGAACAAAATAACATGATGAAATTTAAGAAAGTTAAAAGCTCCATTCTACATGTATGAACTTAATAACAGAATCCCTTTCTTTGATGTTTTAAGAGTGCTCATAATTTTACTACTTCACTTAAAAACACACAGGCAAAAATTGTCTACTTAATTGCCAATGTGAATGTCCTCAAAGATATAAAATAGCTGTTAAAATGAACTTGATCAATAATACTAAAACAACTTCTGTTTCATACACATTATTTTATATAGAATTAAGTAACATAAAACAAACATTTATAAATAAACTAAATTGTTGTTTGATGAGCAAATGAAATTATTTTAAAGAATTTTAGAAAAAAAATAATACAAGCAACATACCTGATATAAATGAAAAAAGCCATTGTCTTATTTTTTTGTAACCAGTTGCACTCTAAACAAAATGAAAAAGCTATAAGACACAAAAGATAATTCACCAAAATACATATCACTCGATGAGTGTAATTAATACCCAAGAATTATCATTTATTACAAAATGCTTTGCTTCTAATCATTACTAATAAAACAACTTTTTTATGTTAAAAAAAAAACATGTTTATGAATTCTTGAAAAACACTAAAGATAAAAAAAAATTTATGTTCTTATATTGGTCATATAACTACCACACTCTCTCATAGGTTAGCTTGCCATTTATTGAAACTTAATATAATTAATGCACCTATTGTTCATTACATCACAAACATTTAATATAAGATTGATTTGTTTTTTTTGTTTTTTTTACTGCTTATGTAAGTTATTTAAGGCATAAACAGAATTCCAATTTTACAAGATTGCTTACAGTACCTTGTGTTCCCATCTAAGTACTGACCAGGCTCAATACTGCTTAACTTTAGTGATCAAAAAAGAACCGGTGTTTTCAGCATTTATCATAAGAGAAATATTTGTAAATAATACTAAAATACTATACTACACTCACTCTAAATAAAAACACTAAATACTTGAAGCTACCATTATACTAAAAGAACCCACATTAAACACATCTTTTACTACATGTACATAAAAAAAAAAGTAATATCTTTTTTTCTCAGGTGCTATCCAGTTTTGTGACTGTTAATGAATTATTTTTTTTTAATTTAAAATGTTTTTCTCTTATATAGTTACAAATCATCCTGATGTCATTTGTATACAATGTCCATTATTTAAATTAGAAATGTCAGGATGAAGCAAATAAAACAACTTTGCTCTATGAAATAAAAAAATAATTAAACTTACACTTTTTAAAAATCTATAAAAATTGTTGGAACAAATATGTAGCATTTTTCAATAGATGGAATCTGAACATGTGATTTCATTTCACATAATAGTGAAGTTTAAGATATATATTGAAAGGGGACATTTCAATGCTATAATTCAGTGTGGATTGTGAATTTAAATGTTTTAAAGTGAAAATGTGGGGGGAAAATATGTTTGTTATTTGATGCTCTTTTATTTCTGGAAAGGAGAAACAATGCTGTAGAAACAGTAAAAAAAGATAGTATTTGTCATTTATGGAGACAATGCCATAGCTGAGAGCAATGTTCAGAAGTGGTTCTCTAGGTTCAGAAGCAGAAATTTTGACCTGGAAAACCAAGAATACTGACTAAAAATAATTCAGGTCACATGATATGGAACATTGTAGAGATACTCCTCTTCATATCTGATATGAGCATTGTATTTGAAGACGCTATGATATATATGAACTACTACGATGACTGAATGCTTCACAATTTTAACAGAAAAAATTTTAATGAACTGCTTTTTTTCCATCTGATTTTCTGTTCAAACAAAAAAAATGATCCTCTTTTTTTGAAAAGAACAATCACAATCAAAATGGATTGTTTACAATAATGTGGAATGAAAAATGTCCTGGAGAAAACAATAGGGAACTGCTGTTAACCACTCCAATGGCCCGTCTGCATCCAAAGAAGGTGATGCTGTGTATTTGGTGGGATTAGAAGTGTATTGTGTATTACAAGCTCTTTCCACAAAATCAGAAATTGAATTCACACACGTACTGTTCCTAGTTGGACTGATTATAGGCAGCAATCGATGAAAAGTATCCGGAAATGGTCAATTGGAAGAGTGTCATCTTCCACCAAGACAACAGCCCCTATATCTCTTTGGTACAGTTTGGCTGGAAAGCCCTACTATAACCTCTCTACTCACCTAACCTTTCACTTTTGGATTACCACTTATTTTGAACCTTACAAAATTCTCTTATTGGAAGAAAACTTCAATTTTCTGGAAACCTATAAAAAAAAAAACTTAGAACAGTTCTTCAGCCAGAAAAATGGTAAGTTCTTGGAGGATAGAATCCTGAAGCTGCCTCAAAAATGGCAAAAGTAGTGAAGCAAAATGGCACATCTTTGGTTAAAGAAATCTACAAATATCTAAATATTATCTTTTTTTGGAAATGTTATGAACTTTTGTTCCAAATAATATATATATATAAACTGACAAAGTTTTTGTCAGTTGAAATAAGCCTATTCCCCATATGTGGTAATTTTGGATTTTATTGTGTACTAATTATTTGTTATGTAATAATAAATACATTGAGCTTTGAGTTTTAATATTTTGCATTACTAGGATCGATTTGGATTATATACCTTTACTATATATATATATATATATATATATATATAATTAGGCACATTAACAATAGTAAAATCTTTTTTGTGTGATGTATTTTGTCCTTTAGAACTTCATTGATCAAAAGGACAAAATGTGTCACACACAAAAAAGAATTTGTCCTTAATTTGCCTATCATTGTTCTGATATATAAAAATTTATATATCATATTCTGCCATACATACATACATACACACACACACACACATATATAATGCACACATTTTAGCTGATGTATTTTGCTTCTATGACAACAGAGGTAAGAAATCTACACTACACATAATATTAGATTCTGAGGTTAGGTCAGCACTCACATTATTTAATCTACATTTCTAGTAGAAATCAACTAAGAAGAAAACCTGAAACCAACACAACCCTGGAAAAAAAAGAAAAGAAATATGAAATTCCCTGCTTGTGTGGTTGTGATTCCAAATATTGAGTTGGTTGTGTTAAAAGGCATTCTATAAGATTCCAAGAAATAAACTATTAATTCATTTAAATAGCTATTGTGTCGATGTGTTATACATAATTGCTTATTAAAGTCTTCAATAAAATAACAGGTTGCTTGAAATTTCCTGTATTTTTTATCTTACTATTAGCATTCACTCATTCTGTCATGTTTTTTTCTTGTAAGGATACATTTTTTTGTTTTATTTTTGTTTTGTTTTTTTTTTCAATGACAAACAAAATTATTTTCTGAATAAAACAAAATCTTGGATTCTAAACATTTTTTCTCATAAAAAGAAAACTTGGTCAGTACAAGATATGTTCATCTCTGTGCATTTCTATTGTAAACCAAAGGACACACAAGTAAATTACTAGTTTTTTATTACAAACTCTTGTGTTTTTTTGTTACTAAATTATATAAATAGATACATATATTCAGATATATTCCGGAAAATAATTCCTAATCAGGAAATCCACCTTTTTCTAAACTAGTCAAAATGCTAAACTATTTTATTCAAGTATTTTTATAATTTTCTTCTGAAACCAAAATTAGTCTTTTAGTCATTTGTTTGTTGTATCTCTGTAAGTAACCATGATTTATAGTTGAAATGTGACCTTCTTGAAATTCAGCTTTTAGTAATATATCATCAATTGATTATTTATATTCTGAAGATATTTGATCAAATCCTAAAATGATTTCTCCATCTTCCTGTCCTTTAACTCTGTCTAGATCTATTCATTTCATTTTATGCAGCAAAGCCTTGCACACAGTTTATTGTTTTAACCATTGTTGCTCTCTGAATGGTATGACTTTGAAAAAGCCTTTATCAAAACTTGGTCATCTTTAAACTTTAATTCTCTCTCTTGTCTCAATAAACATTAGTCATTTATTTATTTGTTCATCAATTCATCCTACTTCTTGTACAATCATTCATTTGCCATTTATACACAAGTAAAGAATTTCCGTTCCTTTGTCAATATTCTTAACACTTTTTCCATGTCAGGTGTATGCTTCAGTGGTTATAAAAACAAAAGAAAGAATTAATTACCTGAAACTTTTTTGCAAATTCTATCTTTATAATCCTTTTCTCAGGATATTCACTTGTCTCTTGCTGATGAAAAATTAAGCATTGGTCCAAGAATATGGATTGTTAAGTTAATTAGCTGTCTTTGAAGAATCTCTCAGAATTATCTGACAAGATGTTGATCATTTAGTGAGCTTGACAAGAAAAGATTCAAATGACCAAAACAGATCTGACCAAAGAAATTGAATTGGAAACTTGGATAAGAATCAGTTTCAAGGCACAAAATTTTACACAAGAAAAACATCAAAGCTAGCAACATAAAGTTTATCCCTAGCTTTAAACTTAACAAAGAAAATTCATATCAAATACATCTTAGACTTCCAATGAAAATATTACCAAAAAAAATGTACATTATTTTAAAAGAAGGAATATTTTACATTTTTCCCCTAAAATATTTGAATAATCTTTGTGTTTATTGAAATTTTTATTCTCTTTGGCTAAAAAGTAACTCTGTCCAGTTCTACTTTACTCATTATTGTTGAAAATTCTGATTAAGCATTTATTCAGAAAATGAATAGTCATGATGTTTGAACCTTGTCCATAAGACAATTTGAAAACAAAATCGATTAAAGCAACTCCCAAAACAATGTTTGTAAGTAATCATTTATAGATTAACAAAGCCAGTAACTCTGGTCGTTAATCTTCTTAGTGTTAATCTGCTTATCCACCTAATTTTCTTCAAAGTCAAAGAGTTTTATCCAGTTGTAATGTTCTGAGGGTGAGATGAATAAATACGGAAATATTGATTTAATAAAACATTTACTGAATAAAGTGAAATTATTTGCAGACTTGTTTATACTGAAAATGTTAAGATTTCATATTTTTTTTACTCCTACTCAACTTAATTGTTATTTATAAATCAAAGACAAAATACATCTCCTAAATTAGCATTGAGGAAAAGATACCATGAATTGTGAAGTATTTTCATTCTGGAATTAAGATTTATTTTCTTACATTTAGTCAGATGAATAACTTGCATGGGAAATGCTATCAGGTTCCTCCATTAGTCTGTATGATAGAAGATCATTCTGTAAACTTTACATAAAATTTAAATGCTTTTTGGTCCTTTGTTCCTCAGTAATCATAAAATTAAGGAGACCCATTTTATAAACCTTCTAAATGTTTATCCATCCTTTTATTTTAAAAAGATTTTCTCATATTTTCTTGATATCACATGAGATGAAAGTCTTAGTGTGAATTTACTCTGCCAATTCTGTGATGGAACCAAAATATATTCAAAATATAGAAACTCCATTTATAGCCAAGAGTATAGACACTCTTATACTCTGTGTAAAAATGCTAGACAAACTTTCCACTCTTACCTTTAAATACTGCCCTTTTTTTTTGCTTAAAAATCATTCCTGTGATACTTAAGCGATTATTAATAACATATTTTATATATTAATTCACATACAAAAACAAAAGACCATAAAGTCTTTTAAAGGGTTTACTATTGAAATATTTTTCAATCTCTGTCAAGTTGATGGTAGTAATCTTCATTCAAACATTCCAGTTATTGTTAGACGTTGTGCTTGTTATCAATATGTGGTCACGTGATATTTCCTTAGGGAATTCGAAATTTCTATGTGTTTCTGGATAAAAAGAATTCTATTATGATATTCAAAGTCATTTTTGTACAAGGGTTTAATATACTTTCAAAATAATCCAGTTAAAAATAATTTATACTTTTCTTTTTCCACATGACTTCATGTCATTTGGTCCTTGATAAACCTCAAATGGTGCCATGAAATTAATTTGATTATAAAAAAAAAAATATTTTTTTTAAGAATGTGAAAAATTGACCTGATTAAACTTAGTCACTTTTAGATTTCAATCTGATATAACAGTTATGGAAAATTGTGCTTATTTTTTAGATCATTTTTTTTTTAATTTACATGGTAATTACTTCCTTGTAGATACTAAAGTGTTCTAATAGCTGAGAACAATCTTTTATTTTGGTCATTCAGCTGTGGAAGTTTTAAAATTGCAGTTAATTTTACAAATATGACTAAATATTGTTTGCCACAAAAACTCTTTTTAATGATTTTATGGCATTTAGTTTAACATTTTTAGATTTACCATGAAACTAACTCTGCCTCGATCGTCATGTGTTTGTCTGTCTGTTAGTTTTATGGTGCCATTTATTTATCATTTTCATGTGCAAAAATATTCTTGTATTTTTTCTTTTTACATTTTGCTTATGAAGCAACTAAAATAACATGTTGAATGAAATTATGGGATGGAAAAAGTTGTGTAGTTGAAAATGTTAGCCTAAACCCACTGAGTTAAAATTGTGCATTTTTTGACATGCATTCCAAAAGGTTAACTGAACAGATATCATTTGAAAATTTGTTGATAATTTAAGAAATGCTGTGAAATTGATTAATCATGTTATCAGTTATAAAATTTTCTTCATGGTCACAAGATTAACCCTTTCTTATTCTGTGTCAAAGGCATGAAAAAAATGTCATTCAAAACATTAACTCTTGAAAATAAAGATAAAGTTTTTTTAATGATTAACTTTCAATTTTGTTGTCTGTGCTTTCATTTTCCAATTAAAAAAAGAGCAATTCTTTTTTTTTTCAAAAAAGAATTTTAGTCAAGTGAATATGTTTCAGAAATGTTGTTGGGATTGTTTTTCTTTTTCGTAAAGAAAGAAAACTAAGTGATTTTAAAATATAGTTAGTTGTAATGCTATATATCTATAAAAAAATCTATAAAAAGATCAAGGCATATTAAAACATATGCACACACATGTTCAGGCACTCACATACACACATCTATCTCCTCCTCCTAATTCCATATTTCTTTCCTTACTTTAAGTATATATATTTCAAATACTTCAACTTCCAGGAAGTGTTTTACAATAGAAAAAAAGTTAAATCTGTTACACACTGTTAAAAACTTCTGATCTATACAGTTGAAGTATTTGCTTTCAAATCTTCAGTTGTCTTCAGTGTATCCAAAAGCTCTATTTTACAAAGAACTTTGAAGTAAAATAGATTCTTGCCAAATACGTATAAATAATTTCTCAGAGAATATATATAATTCTTATTCACAGTATTTACATTAGTCGGACTATTGTCCTCATCTTTGTCGCCATATTTGTCACAACGTTTCGGCCGTTATGCGCTCCGGCCTTCTTCAGGTGGTTGGAATTTCAACTAAACCCTTTATTTCGATCGCTGGGGTAGACTGTTCTAATTCCACGTGCCATGTTCGATGGATGTCAGTTATCAGTTATCTCCTGCTAATTTTCCCTCTGAAAGTTCTCCACTGCCTTAACCAGGAATTGAACTCACCTTCTTTGGGTCTGTCACTGGATCTAACCAACGCCTTTATCCACTGTGCCATGTGTCCTTGAGGACATCTGGGTATGAACTTGAGTATTATAAACCTAATGTTTTCAGCATCATTTTTACCAGTGCTCATATTGCAATTTTTGCTGTTATCATTGCATGTCTTTACCAGGGTTCATATTGCAACTTTGTTATCATTGCTTTTCTCTGGCACTCCTTATTACTGGTTCCCATATTGTATTTATTTCTATGCTTGGTCGGCTCAGGAGATTTTTGTGGCCTAGCATATGTGCTGATTCCTTAAGTTTACGAATTTTCCAATGGTGTTCCCTGTCTATGATCTCAACATGATCCCACAGGGGGCGGTGATCTCCCTTCTCTCTCCATATGTGGTCAGCACAGTGGATAAAGGCGTTGGTTAGATCCAGTGACAGACCCAAAGAAGGTGAGTTCAATTCCTGGTTAAGGCAGTGGAGAACTTTCAGAGGGAAAATTAGCAGGAGATAACTGATAACTGACATCCATCGAACATGGCACGTGGAATTAGAACAGTCTACCCCAGCGATCGAAATAAAGGGTTTAGTTCAAATTCCAACCACCTGAAGAAGGCCGGAGCGCATAACGGCCGAAACGTTGTGACAAATATGGCGACAAAGATGAGGACAATAGTCCGACTAATGTAAATACTGTACATAATACCTCATCTCAGAAATATAGACAAATAATTCTTATTCTTATAAATTCCAGTAACCAATGAGCAAATATGATTTCCCATTGGATTCTTTGCACTAAACTGTGTTGGTGGGAAGTCTTTCTGTGGCTATACATCAAAGATCATCTGATAATAAAAAAATTGAAGCAGATAAAGAAAACCTTGATGTTAATTCTCAATATCTCTTCGTTTGAACCTGTTTACTTTTCTGATCCAAACCTGTTGCCAAAAAAAGACCTGTTTTGACCATTCAAAGTAAATAAATGTCATTTACAATGTTTTGTCTCTTTTAAAAAGTAAGAGTAATTATATATTTGGGATAGAGTAATTTCATTTTATGCAAAATCATTTTGTTTTTCAAACATAACTGCCTTGTAAAACTTGGAAATATCTTGAATGTTTTCAGATAAGCAAACAACATTCAGAAATAAAAACAGAATTTTATTTGGACTAAACAGTAACTAAAGATTTTAGGGAAGCAGGGAATTATATTTTGTTTTATTAGATAAAAATTCTAATCTTATTCTGTAATGATTTTGCAGCAATTTATAAAACCAAAAATAAATGAATTACTAAAATATTATTTAATTCACACAGGATAAAAAAGGAGCAGAAGATTCCAGAAAATGAAAAATTAAATTATATCCAATGTACAATAAAAAAAGACATTATCAAACATTAAAATTCGTTTTTAATTGATCCAATTTTGTAATTTTAATTTTTATTCCTTTTTTTAAAGTAATTCTTAATTTTATTCATTTTAATTTTTCAAACCTAAAATCACAATAGTGATATCTTTTCAAATGACTTCATAGTTTTTGTTTTAAGGACTGAAAATCTACTCAGTGGGTTCTGTGCATTTCCTAAAAATTAAAATATTCTTAAGACTGTATTATTTTTAAACTCTCAGCAGCAGTTTGCTATAACATTTGTGCAAATAGTGTTTTTATCATTTTCTTCTTTTTGCAAAAATATTTCCCTGTATTTAACTTCTTCCTCTCACTATATTCTTGATTAACTTTTGACATTTTAGCATCAATGCTACAAATGTTTTTCAACTCATTTCTCTTCAATGAAAATCTTTAGTTTCAATTAATGTTCACTACACTACACAAAATGTTAGATTCCCCACAAAACTAACCTTCTTTTGGGGGGTTCCAAGCATTTGATGGTCACTAAAAATTTTCTTGCAAACTCATCATTTCTTTTGATGATATGTTGGTTACCTCAAAATAATCAGTCAGTTTATGGCCAATGTAACGTCTTTAATTGAAGTGTTTGGCAGAAAACAATAAAAAAAGAAGAAATTAAATGGCAAAACATTCACATTTTAAGTCGTGGGGACAGAGGTGTATAAACCAAAAAATCAATTTATCATGAGAAAATAGGTTTGATATTTTCTAAAGTAATATCACAAAATCACTTTTTAACCTTACTCAGAAACAGACTTCTTTTTTTTTTTTCTTAATTCCTCAAACCTTCTTCAATAAAACCTGTTTCTCTTTTATTTCCTTAAATTAAATTCTTCAATAATGACAACAAATGCAAAATGGCAGCTTCATAGATAATGTAAATGCAGGGTTTACCTAAACATTGTTTTGTTTGTTCATTAATATTTGTTTTCTACTTGTAAATGCAAAATACCTTTTCCAAATAATTTAAAATTATTTTAATGCTAACTTGTTCAATCCCAGGGAATTTTTGGATCTAAAAGTGAAAATATGGATCTCCAGATATTTTGTGCTCTTAACTTAAAAAAATAAAAGCCTTGTTTATTTGTAGAAATATTTCTCGTTCACTAAAATCTGTTTGTTTTTATTTGGCTTTATTTTATATCAAAACAGTTTAGTAAAAAGATGTTTAAAACCTATTATTAATGAGTTGTTACGTCATAAAATTTAAAACAAAAATATTTTTGTAATGTATCTTTTCTCTTTTGCATAAGCTGTGAATAAAGAGTTTAACTATTACCAATTTTGTTTTAATAACAAAGAAAATATGAAAAAATTGACAGTATTGTTTTAAATAAGGCATAAATATATTATTTTGACTGCCACCCACTTCCATTAAAACATTGGGTGTAAACACCTTTTTGCTTGGGCAGGTAAGATAATTATGGGAGAGTGGTTTGCTCAAGTGTTTATTCATCCACTCTCATTTCTATCAACAATTGTCAGCTACCAGTGACAAGACCTTTGTGAAAATAGCTGATAATAGGACACAGTACAAAAAGGTGGATTCATGCCTTTCACAAGGGCATTCATGAAAAGTGCAACCTCAGCTGGAATTTAATCACAGTTCATCATTTTCTGTGCTAATAACCATGACATCACCACATAAAACCATGACATCACCACATAAAACCATGACATCACTTCATAAAACATTGGATTGTTATTGGAAGCTGATTTTTTTTTTTTTTTTTTTTTAATGAAGTTTCTTTTACTTGATACACATTCATTTCACCTGTATTCTAAATTGACTGCTTTTTTATATCATCATATATAGTTTCTGTTTGTCAAATATTATTCTTCAATTTAATTTATTGATTTATTGGATACACTTTCTTTTTTCTTTTTCTTTTTTTTTTTTTTTTTGATTAATGACATTTTCTAAAATGAAAATAGTTAAAATTCTAAATTGCATTTGATTTTTATTCTATAAAATATAAGTCAGATTTTTTTATTTTAATCTAAAATGTCTTCATGCAAAAAATACCATTCACTTATTTGTTTCAGTTTTGCATAATTCTAATCTTGATCTTCTCATCAAAATGGTCTTTGTTTTACTCATTAAAAACAACCAGTTTGAATTTAGAATTATAAATAATCAAATATAAATCCACAAATCATAAATTGTTTACAAAAAGGTCAGCCTATAAAAATTTAAAGAACGTATGTAACTATTTATAACTTAATATACTTGATTTGATAAATTTCAAAATTTTCACTTCATACCATATTTCTAAAGTGATTTTTAAAAGGTATTATTTAAAATGAAATTTTTTTAAATATATTTTTCAGTTATAAAAATTTATTTAAGAAAATTCATGTAATTTAGTTTATATTTTAATGATGTCTTACATTCTGATCCATAAAATAATTAGAGAATTCTATGAATAAATACTTGTCTCTACTTCTAAGATTAAATGTCAAGATGGCTACTGTAGAGTAGCTGATGAAACCCTTGACATAAATACAGGAACACAATGATCAGAATAAAGCCCTATGTATTTGACGTATTTGATTTTCATAACTGAATTTTACTTGCAGCCACAGTCAAATTGGTTAAATGATTGATTATAAAGACTGTGCCAATATTTGTAATAGAATTGTTTAATAGACAATAAAATTAAAGCATAATATTTTTTTTTTTAAATATCCTCATTTGGTCATTTCCCAAATATTCAATCTGATGATTAAGCTTTTTAGAAAGAATATTGAACATAGGAATAAAAACCAAAAACGATTTATGCAAAACTCGGTCACAATAAAATATTGAAAGAAAATTGAAAATATTCAGAAATATTTTGCAAGCAGTGACCTCAACTCCTGAGTTCAACAATATAATTCAGTAAATTAAATTTATTTGATGTTTTTGATAAAAATTTGAAACTTTTCTCAAATTCAGAATCATTAATTTTGCATTTGAATTTGCTTTGCTTATATTTTGAAGATTAAAATAAATTTAATTTTAAATTGATTGAAATTAATTCAAGTTCAATTGCACCAAGGTTGCACAATTTTTCTGAAAAATGTTTCCTTCTCATTGATAATATTGATGATATTGTCTTTAATTTCTTTATTTCATTAACAATTAGCCTTTAATATCTCAAAGTTCTCTTTAAATTTTTTTGGTCTAAAATTTGAAGATGTTTGTTTATTTTGTGTTAGTAGCATCTGCTTTTATGTCATTATTTTTTTATTATTGTTTTACTAAAAGCTCAGAATTTTAATGTATTTAAAAAATTGAAATAATGGAGTCACTATTGTGGCCTTTATTAGAAATAGTTTGGTTTCTGTGTTAGTTTTCTTGGATTAAAAACTTTCTTACACAAGAAATGTGTTCATCCATTTTTGCTTTCTTTTGCTTCCATTTGCAAGGCTGAATCAGTAAGTTTGTAGCCTGATGGTTATTAACTGAATTTAGATCTCAAGTTTTTATTGTATCTACAATTTATATGATTCACCACTGAATTAAGTGCAATGACAAGAAAGAAGATTATGTTGTAAAATAAATCGGTGCATTTTTTGTCATTAGGCTACAGACTTATTGATTTACCTATGTATATGGCATCAGTTTCAGTCAAGTTTGAAATGGTGAGACTTGTATGGTTTTAATTTTCTGATTATTCTTGTGAATAAGTTGATGCATTTGAGAACAGATGTCATTTTACCTCCCTAACAAAATGGTGATAGATATATATATATATATATATATATATATCCATCCATCCAAACTATTTTACTGGACAAAGTGGGAATACTAAATTTTATATCAATTTTGACTTTTAGAAAATGCTTCATATAGATTTACAAACACAAAGTATAAAGGCATCCAATGAAAAAAGAGAAAATCTTTTTTCAAACCATTATTTTGTTTTTCTCTCTATTTTACATTCTTTTATCATCTTTTTCCATTTGTAATTACATTTTTTTTTTTAAATTCTGTTAATTCATCACAAATTTAACTTTTGATTTCAATACTTTAATGATTGATTTTTACTTCAGATAGAAATATATTTAAATATATTTAAAAATAACAAACATAATTTATATTTCCATTACATCTTAAACTCATTGTAAAAGTTTCATAAAATGTTTGCAACTTAACTTTTTTATACATTTTTTAAAAATATTACAATAGTGCTAAACATAAAGTAGTAAAAAGATTCAATATTTTCAGGAATTGTGAAGCAGATTATCTGTATAAATATAGTAAAAATTTATTCTCAAATTTTATTAAAATAGATAGATACTTACACACATACAATTTGTACAAATAGAATTAAAATTATGACATATAGTTATGATAAACAGGTTTAAGCATTTCTATAAAAAATATGAATTTTTGCCCACTGATATGTTTTTGTAAATTTGTATATTTTATTTCTGTAAATAAAAACCAAAATCTTTCACTGCATTTCTATTTATGGTGTTAAAAGCAAGTAAATCTGTAAGAAGCCATTTTTAAGTGAAGACACTCATAATAGAAATCTGTCAATTTTTTATCAAAGACTGAATGGAAGGAAAAACAAAACAAATGTTCTTTTAGGATTTAAGAAAAAGAAATACTTGTTCTCAAATATTTTACATCTAAGTTACTCTTTATTTCCAAACATATCAGTGCACAAAATACACATGTCTAAATTTAAATGTTTCAAAATTTTCATTTTCTCACAAAATTCTCTCACTCTATTGGCTAATAATATTTCCATGTTTCATTAAAAAAATGTTTAACCAAAAAAGAAGCATAAGTTACAATGCACAAATTCTTGGAACTATTTCTGCCATCTTGACCCTTTTACTATCTTTAATTTATTGAAACTGTTTCTACTATCACCTCCATTTTCCTTCCCATGATCCTCTTATAAATTTCTTCTTTTTTTTTTTCATTATTGTTAATAATAGTTATTTTCACTGTTTTTATGATCATTGTTTTAATTGAATTTTATTCTTTTGTTACAAAAATTTCAAGTGTTTTTTTGTTTGTTTGTTTCATCTCTGGTGATTCTATTTTGTTGTAATTTCCCAAAATTCTCTGTTTAAATTGATCCAATTATGTGAAACATGTTGATGATCATCATGCCTGTATTCTGAATTCACAACCATTTCCATGGCTGTTGATTTTGTATAACTTTATTACCTTTCATCTTATTTACATTCAGATGACTTGATGGAAATTTGGGGCAAATTGTACAGTGAACAAATGAAAGATTTGTTGAATAAAAAATCTAAACCAAGTTGAACGTGTAAAATACACTTATTTTTTTTTTTTTTTTTTTCTTGTTTTATTGAATTTTTAATTATGAAATCAAAAATATTTGTTTATCCAGATTTATCTGACATTTTCATGCAAGTTTCTTTGCCTTCTTTCGAAACATTACTATTTTTTCATAAAGATATCCTTTCATTATTTAGGACCAATTATATAAGCCACTATAGATTAGCGATAAAGAATGCATTCATTTCTTTTCAAAATTATTTTCTTGGCATGAGCAAATATTGTTTAATGGATGAGTTTATCAAATCTTTTTTTTTTTTTTTAGTTAAAAGATTTTGATAAACTTTAAAATTAGTTTCCTTTCTCTTATAAAACCCAAAATGTTTTACAATTGTTTTCTGTAACAATTCAATTTTTCAGTGTATGAACAAATGGATGTTTTGTTTGGTTTTTTTTATCAATGACAAAATTTTTAGAAAAGTGTTCATTTGACTCAAAAAGTTCCATCATTTCCTCAAGATTGCTGATTAGTCATATGAAAATAAGGATCAGATTTATTTCTTAACAAAAATTGACATCAAAAAGAGAATTTTAAAATATAAGTTTTAAAAACTATCCTGACTTTATTTTAATTAAGGAATTTTGTTTCTGTTTTCATTTTGGCTTTCATTATCAGAATATTTATAATATATTTTGAAGTATAAAATGAAAAAGGCAATGACTTTTTGTCCATCATTAGTGAAAAGTATTTTGTTAAATCAAGATTTCAAAATACCAATCAAAAATGACAAACATAACTCGAATGCTGTTGTTAAGCATGTGAGTTTCTCCACCAAGTAAAATAGGCATTTAATGACATTCTCACTTTTTTGTTTTTTTTTGTTTTTTTTCTTAGGTTCCATTCTTGAAATTTAAAGATTTTACTGAATTACAATTGGCAAATTTTTTAATAATTCCTTTCTTGGTCAGGATCAATATCTGGATAACCAGAATGTTTTTGACAAAAAAAAAAAAAAAAAAAATTTGTTGTTTTTTTTTTTTTTTCTTCATCATCATCATTATCATCATCATCAACAGAAACTCTAGATATCAATTTTCTCCTCAAAATGCAAACAGTAAATTATCAGCTACACTTTTTAATATACTTTTGTACTGTTATATTATTTTTGACAAATCATGAAATATGTGGTGTCTTAATTATTATGTTATTCATAATATAAACTTAATTTTGAATTCAATACTGTTTTACTATTAATAGAAATCAAGGTTGAATTTCGTTAACTTTAAAATCAATTAAAGATAAGCCAAATCTTAACATCAAATCATTTAATGTAAAAATGTGCTTTTCTGGCTTTGTATAAGAAAAAATATATATTTAAATCCATTTTTGATTTGATTGTTTTTAATAATGATTCATTTCTGATGCACTTTCAAGTTGGCCAAATTATTAAGGAATTTTGAAAAAGAACAAAACAACCTATTGTACTGCATAAATTGCATTGTAAATCATTTTAAAGATGCCAACATAATTCTTTCTCTTTTGCAATGGAGATGTTTTTTTTTCTATTGATCTTACATCAATCACTCTTTTTCTCAAAGCTGAAATATTCAAGAAAATTACATTAATATCTATTTTGGAAAATTATAATGAAATATAAATTAAAGAAATTGTAATAAATTCATTTCAAGTTGCCATTTTGTGAGAATTGATGTATATGTTTAAAAAACTATATGTCCCCAAAATGAAAATTTTTTAATATATAAATAGCATTGAGTACTTCCTTTCAAACTTTAGTCGGAAATTAGACATTTTAGCTAAGAAGATCAAAATTTGTTATTTTTCACTGAAATATTAAGGCTTTTCTTTAACTAAATTATTTACAAACTTTTTGTATCCATTTTTATTGCTTTAATGAATAAAATGAAAAAAAGAAAACATAAATTCTTTAAAAAAAAAAATGAATCTCTGACTTGACAAAGTTGAAAAGTTTTAAACTTCAATTATAAATTCTGCATTCATTAGACACAAATTGTTTTGTCTGGAAAAGCAAAATAATTAGTAATTTTTAACAAGAATTTATTAATATTTTAATCGTTGTAATATCAAATTTGATTATTATATAGATTTTATATATATTTATATTTCTTTAACAATCATTTCTGTTAATATTTTGAGTAGAAGCCATGAGAGCAGCTTTTTAATCCTCAGCACTTAATAGATGGGAGGGACATTTATTTATTTTTAGATAAAATTGTCCAACCCTGTCTAGTTTCTTAAGACCACAATGTCTATTAATTTTTCTCTTTTTGACCCTATAAATGATTTTTCACCTTTTATTTAACCCCCGCCCCCCACACACACATTTATTGCATTTCTCTTGACAAAAAGAATTTGATCCATTTATAAAGTTATCAGTTTTAACCTTTGTAATTAGAAGAAAAATCTTAATGCAATAATAATAATAAAAGCCAGTCTTTATTTTACTGAAGTTTTAATTGGAAAACTTAACTTTATGTAATTTATAATTTTTACTTTCAAATTCATTTTGAGCTGAAAGTTTTTTGTTCAGAATATTACATAATCTTTTACTTCACTTTGATTATAATCAAAATTTATGAATAACAACTGGAAATATGTTATTCACAAATGGATCAGGCTATCAATTATTTACACAATTTAAACTGTTCAGACTGCTGTCCTCATCTTCATTGTCATATTCACAACATTTTGGCTGTTGTACACTCCAGCCTTCTTTAGGTGATTGGAATTTTGAACTGAACCCTTTATTTTGTCTACTGGGGTAGATTGTTCTAGTGCCACATGTCATGCCTCTTCCGGATGTTTCGATATCAGTTATCTCCCTTTAATTCAACTCTCCAAGTTTTTGTTTACCTCTGCTGTAGCCTGGTATTGAACTCACAACAGTTCGAAATTCCAATCACCTGAAAAAAGCTAGAGTGTACAAAGGCCGAAATGTTGTGAATATGGCAGTAAAGATGAGAACAACAGCTCAAACAATGTAAATAGTGTAAATAATTACAATACCTCATCTCAGAAATATAGGCAGCTCTCAATGTTTGGTATTTGTTCTTTGACAAACTGAACTAACAAGATATGGTAAAAGCTTCTTTTCTCAAACCCTGAATGAAAAACATTATCAGTCCATTAGCAGAAATTTATCAATATCCAATCAGGATAAAAAATTGTTAACTGATAATTTTCAGTTTTACTTTGCAAAGTTAAATTTGGAAAATGTTTTCCTTTTAATTTTTCTTGATTTCTCTCAGCAATTTTGACAAATTTGTGTATGCAAAAGTTTTCACACCATCTTCTGTATTGAAAGTTAACGCTATATATATGTCATCATAAAAAACTAAAAAATAATATGCTAATAATATACATCCATATAATCTCCCTAAAAATATTTTATAATAACTCTATCAGCTTTCACACTCTGATAAAATTAAAACCTAGATTTGTGTGTGCGTGTGTTGAATATTGGTGTATTTGTGTTCATTAAATTGTTATATAAGTTCATTAAATGACATACATTACCTGAAAAGGAACAGTAAGTGAAAATGTAAAGCCTAAAATATACTAAATATAACATTAAATTAAGAAGAAAAAAATAAGATAAAACTTCTTAAGCTCTTAAGAAAATGCCTCTAAAAATATATATATATATATATATATATATATATATATATATATATATAAAATATATACACTGATATATCTCAATTTTTTTATTTTCCAATTTCTCTTGCTTTTGACTCCTTCAAAAAAGTACTTTTTTTTTTTTTTTTTAATAATGTATTTCATTTTCAGGGTTATTATCACTTCATTCTTATCACTGAAAAAATTCTTTATTACCAAAATATTGCCATGATTACCGAACAGCAATTTCTCAACCGATAATGGTTAAAGTAAAAAATATTCTACATCTTAAATTTTACAAAATTTTTCTTGAAGAAAATAAATCTGATTTCTTATCATTAGCAACTGAAAAATGGTTGTGTTCCTCTTTTCCATTTTTAAGACTGTTGGGAAATTTTTTTTTACTTCACATTTGCAATTATTTTTAATATATAGAGAGTATGTCCATTTCTAAATACCCACCCATCAACCAAGCTTTGACAGGATAAGCAATGCTTAATTCCATGAAAGGCATGAAAAAACAATTGTTTTGTTATATTGTTGCTTTTTCAGAATATTACTACAATATTACTGTGTAAGTGCTTCACACACACACACACACACACACATTTGTATATAAGTTTAGTTGTTTGTGTACAATTCTGTATGCAAATATATATTCTGATAATTTTGCTAACAGTCTGATACATATCCTCTAACAACTGTAATGAACTGATAGCCTCACATTGATATAAAAACACAGAATTGCTATTATTTGATATAAAAACACATTGTTTCTAAAAGGAAAAGCTTTATTCCCTATCCCATGAATCTCTCTCTCTCTTGCTGCTGCTGCTGCTTTTATTCTCTCATTCTGATCTTTTTGTTTGCATTTGTCTTTGCCTTGCTGCTTGCAATTTTATAGACTTCAAATTTTGCCTTTTCATTCATTTTAAAATCAAATGTTCCTTGGCTCAACAGCAAAATAATCAAGACTTACATTTCATTGTCTCTTCAGTTTTTGTTAATTTTTTGTTAATTTTTTGTTGTCATTTGTTTAATTTTTGTTTTCTTTCATTTGACAAAATATTTCCATATTTGCAAGACAGACAAAACATTTGCCTGATTTTGAGACAAACCCTTAGAAGATTTGTGAAAAAACACAATCACTGGGTGAAATCTTTTAATATTGATTTTTACATGATGTAAAGAAAAAGAAAATGAATTTATTCAAGAAATATGAATTCAAGATTTTACAAAATTTTTATTTTGTCTTTTATCTGCAAATTTTTAAATTTATTCAATTTTGATTCTCAAATTAATGATTCAGAAAAAACTTTTACCATCACTATTTTTAGTTCCATTGATTTACATTAATGCACACGTTTAATTTTTCTTCCCTAAAATTACATCTGCTTTTTCTTTAAAATTCCAATTCTCAAATTTTAAATTTTTTTGCAATTGGCTAATTTGATAACTTGGGCAAAATTTTAAATTTTTTTGTTTTCATATATTTTTATTGAACTGAAAAGTATAATCTAAAAGAAAAAATAATTACAAATATTATTTTGGTTCATTTGGCAAAAATCCATACTTAAAGAACAACAAAGAATTGAACTGGAAGTGAAAAAGTAAAAAATCCCCATGCCATCAATTAATAAGGGTAACCTACAAATAATCTCTGTAAGATATCTTAAGTCATATAAATCCTTTTAATACAAGCTTTGGAACATACTTTGAAGTAAAACCTTTTTATTATAGGTAACAATTCTTTATCAAAATAAAACATTAAACCATAAAACTCTGTATAAAAAATTAAAATATATTATTTAATGTTTTTAAGTCTTTTCTGTTTACATGGGATTATTTAGTTTTTCATTCTTGAATTATTCAAAACTCATTCTTACCAAGAAAAATTGTTATAATTTAGTTGTTAGCATACTTTATTTAAATGTATATTTCAAATGATGTTAATTTTCTTTGTTGAAATAATGTTTGTCAAAGAGAGAGCAAGCACAGATATGGAAACCTTTGACCTCAAGCTTTTCTTTTCTTCACTAAATCCAGTTATGTACAAAAATTCAGGATTAAATTTCTTGGCTCTTACCTTTTTATAATCATAAATATCAAATATTACTCTAATTCAAATTTATAAGCAATTTTTTTTTTCTTTTTTCTTTTAATATAACCGGATTTTTCTCTATTCATAATTAGAAATCATGATTTATTTATAAACACATGTGTAAAACATATTTATTTATTTATATATTTATCATATGATTTATTTATAAACACATGTGTAAAACATTCTATATACACCTATGTGAATAGCTGACATAAATCTGTACACACCTAAATATTTTCATAAGCACCTGGAAGTTATAAAACTTATAATATTTACAAGCTATTCCATAAACATTGACAGTTTTTAAAAAAAAAAAAAAATCAAATGATAGATTCTCACATTTTTTTTTTTTTTATATTGGTTGTTAACAATATTTAAAGTTTCTTTTCATTTGTTAACAAAGCTAATCACATAAAAGCATAGATTATTATATCAACCCACAAATACAGTGCACATATTCATCAGCAGATATACATTATGACAAACAGAAACACATTTGTATTTTTGGTTTCTTTCAAATATCCACAGATTTTACAAAAACAATAACAAATTTTGATATTTTGTTTCTGTTTGTTTTATTGCTGAAACTTTTTTGTATTCTTCAATTGCATTTTTATTTTATATTCATTTCTTTTCTGTAAATTTTTGTTTCCTGATTTCTTTTGCAATTTGTTGTTTTTCAATTTTTGCTTGAGGTTCCATTTCTTGCTATTCAAATTATACCTCTTCAATTATTTTGCATTCATCTTTTGGGATTTAACTGTCATGCAAAGACTTTTAATCCTTTCTTCCATTACATTTGGCTATGAATCATATTTATTTATTTTTTTTTTGCTTATTAATAGATAAATAAAATTACCTTGCTTTGTCTCTTTTCTACCATAAATACTTACTTTATTATTATTGAATTTTATACTCTCTTTTGTTTTCTGATTAAATGTTACTTTTTATCTATCCTAAAGATTTCTCTTCCCGATTCTGAAATACATAGCTTACCTTCCAAAATTATAATTCTGTCAACTTCTAATAACTTCTACCTTTTTTTTTTTTTTTTTTTTTTTACACAAAAGGATTTATGTGTAAACTATACAAAACAATGTTCTTAAGCAATGGAGATTAAATTCCATTCTTAAATTATGTTTAATCACTCAGAAGAATTTTCAGTCTTAAAACTTTGTCTACATCTCTGTCACTTTATGGAATATGTATTTAAATTTTTATGTTTCTAAATGGCATTGAATACACAAGCAGATGTGTGCATATGTATCTTTGGATGTGTTGATATTTATGTGGGTGGATATATATTTATGTATGTATGTATGTATGTATGAGAACATATAAAAAATATTTTTTCATGATATGTCTTCATTGAAATGAAAAAGCTATAAACTATATTTTTCTTTGCTTAATATAAATCCATGCCCACAAATCCCTTATATATATATATATATATATATATATATATACACACACAGTAGTAGGCAGAAAAGTTTTTGGTCAATCAAAGAAGCCCTTCAACCAAAAAGTTTGATTTTTGGTCAGATTTTGGGAGGTGGATCAGACCAAGAACTTTTCTGCAACCCTTATATAAACATATAAGCATGTCTGTTTATGTGCATATATAAAATCTTTTAAGTTCCTGGTAACATCCAAGGCATCAGATCAATAAAAATTATTGAATGAGGACATTGTACAAATACTGCTTTTTAAAGTCCTTTTGCCTGTCAAAAGCCAAACCTTTATTTTTCCATTAGTCATCAAACTCACACACATGTCTGAATTTAAAATGGCTGACTTAAGCAAAGTTTTATAGCCAGAATGAGGTTACACTTACCTATAAAAATTGTAACATTAAAACATGTTTTCTTTTACAACATTCCTATAAATTTCTACTATGTGATGTGTCCTTTCAGGATTTAAGTTCAAGCTTGTTACTGGCCTTTTGTCATTTTAATTTCATGCTGATCAATTTGCAAATATTTTCTCTGTCTTAAGGAAACAGGCTTACAGTTATGTCATTACAGATAATCATCTTCAATTAATTGTTAATTGCACATTGCCATAAACAATGGTTAACAAGGTGTTCTCACAGACCTGTAATGAATTCAGTTTTCACTGAGTACTTGATACTTCTTGACTTGTGCCATGATAAGTAAATATCAAGTCTTAATAACAGAGAATTTTCTATTAATCATGAAACACAATGACAATAATTTTCTAGCAGAGTTTCCAGTATCATTTATGCAATGAATTATTCAATTAATATAGAATATACTTATATTTATAAGGAATATGTAAAGTTTTTGAAAAGCTCATTCATTATGAGGTCAGTTGATCATTACTAATTTTACTAAATCTCTATGAAAGAACTTGTCATGTTTTATCAATAACACTCCATGTTGGTGAATGTTTCTCTTTATAGAGATTTTTATAAACATCTCTTAATTCATTCATACCAGCAGAGAGACATTTATAGTGATGGGATCAAAATACCATCAACCAACAGAACTTGATACAAATTAATTTTATCACAACAAAAAGTCAAGTTGTAATTTCAAATTTAGTTTGTACAAGTTACTTTTTAAAAAGTTAATTCTGAAAATGAATTTCTCCTTTTAATAGTTTTGCTTTAAGCAACTCACAAAATTACTTGACAAATTTTCCCTAAAAATACAAAATAACAACAAATATTTCAGTGTGAAACTTGAAAAAGAAATTTTTCTCCTCTGAAATGCTGCTCAGAAGTCCTTTCCAATGAAACTTTTGGCAGGATAATTATGTTCAGCTGACAAAAACTTGAAGGAAAGTTGTGAACCAAAGATGACAATCACTAAAGTTAATTTGATCTTGCCTCAAAATATTACAGAAAAAAAAATCTTGGAAATCGTTGTGTCTGTTACACAAATGATAAAAGTTGGTCCTTCAGAAGAGTTTTCTATTATTGAAAAAAACTCTTTACAGATATTATTCCACTTTATTTCAATAAATTCACCTTTTTTTTTCTGTTTAAACCCAAACTGTTTCTGTTTTTAAAATGAAGCTTCAAAGTGGAATTTGATAAATGGGACACATGAAACCTTAACTCTCATCTTATCTTTTGCATAATTCAAACATTTATCAAGTCAACCAGATCCCAAACTTTGCAATGACTTTTACCTATTTTCATAAACATAGCAAAACTATTGATTTGTCACATATTTCCACTTATAACTGCTGATATTTATCAATGTATTTGTCTATTAGTTACACACATATTGATTTCTCTCTCTCTCTCTCTCTCTATATATATATATATATATATATATATATATATATATATATTTATTTATATGTCTAAGTATGTGTGTGTATATACATATTTGTATGCGTGTGCACAGGTGTGTGTCCCACCTCAGATTTGCACAGATTTTTGATGAAACGTTGGTATGTTTTGTGTTTTGTGTTGATTTGAAATCATTTGCAGTGAGTTTAATGGTTTACTTGTAAATATAATTTGCTTAACTTACAAAAACATTAAAAAAAATCCAACACTATTGTATGTGGTCTAATGTGGTGATTTTTGCTTCTTTTCATTTTTTTTCCAGAATTCCCTACAAACTTAAGTGATCTCACCTCCAAAGTCTCGGAATTGCCGCAAAAAATGGCGGCGAGTGTGGGGGAGGTTACTGAGAAGTGTTCATTGCAGTGAATGTAAGTGCTGGACTTCCGCCAGTCATTGACGGACTGTGTGTTGTAGTGCATGTTTAAATTGTAGACATACGCATCCCTCTGTAGTAGTTAAACTTCCATGATTCCATGAGTCTTAGACTTACAGGCATTCTTAGAATTAATTCCTTGCACCTTTTCTTTTTAGAAGGCCTAAGCAACGTCAAGACTTAAGTGTTTTAGGGTCTAATCAGATCCAACGACAAATTCATTTTGAAATGCTTTAAGAATTTAGCTTTATTGCAACATGTTTGTTGCTTTAGTGAACTGAGAATGTCAGTCTCTTCTCTCTATCATTTTTGCCTCCCCCCTCTATTTCCTGTTCATTCACTTTCCCTTGCTTGCTTTTAGCATAGCATCTATTTGCCAGTATTACTGCAAAAGATAACTGTGTTAAATAACTTAGAGCTGATTTGTCTTCATAGGCTAACTCCCTCATTATCATTTATGAGAATTAAATTCCAATAGCAATGGCTCTTTATTGCCTTCATGCAGTTATTTTAAATGAAATGAATTTAGAGATAGATTTTAGAAGAATTGCTAGAATGTTCTTCATTATTCATTCACAGCTGAAAATTAAACTATCCTTCTTGAATGTATTTTATTTAGAAAATTCACCTTTTCAATAGATTAGTGAGTCTAAAAATTTATACACACACATATATATATATATATATATATATATATATATATATATATATATATATATATATATAATTCACTGAAATCTTAAATGATAACAATTTTAGATTCCTTTAGTTTTTACCCCAAAATGTATATTTTAGAGTCTAATGTGATATATTTTATCAAAAACGATCTGATGACAAACTTTTAAAGTTTTTAAAAGAAAATTATCTAAACATGAAAAAAGTTCAATCTTAAACTTTATTTAATACGGAGAAATTCAGAGTTTAGCATTTTGCTTTTCCAGAGAGTTTTATGTTAGGCTTTGAAAATCAACCATAAAGGTGATAAAAAATAGCACAAAGTGAGAAAAAATGTCCAATTTTTCTGAGGAAATATTAATCTGTTTACATTGAAATTTGATTTAGTTCAAAGTTACTCTTGACAAAATACCCAATTCTAACTTTTGGTTAATTAAGTCTGGTTTGTTCAAAAGTAATTGATTAACAACATCCATGGCCATTTTGTTCTGGTCATCTTGTAAAACAATCAAAATATCTCTAAGTGTCCACTGTGTGATTTTGAGAGATTTATGAATGTTACACTTCAAATTTTTTCCATTTTCTCAATTCCTCTTGCTTTTCTGGCATAGAAATGTTATTCAATAGCCAAATATAATTTCTTCTGTTTTGCAGGAAAGACCTAAATTTATTTAGTAATTGATTACTATTCAACAGATTTTCTTTTATCTGATTGTAACAATAACATAAAAAGCATCTTGAATATCAAACTAATAAAAGCTTAATGCCAACGTTCACTGTTAGATTATAAAGCAAAAATTCATTAAAAGGTATTCTAAGAAATATAAAACCATTCTCAATAAAAAATCTTTAGTGTTTTTATCAGAATTTCCAAGAAATAAAACAGCAAATCAGAATTCTTTTGATATTTATGGTAATAAACATGTAGTATAGATTTTCCTTAGAAATGGTGAATTCTTTTGCCCCCTAGAATCCATTTAAAATTCAGAACATACAATACATTGATATAGTGTGGGTGTGTATGATGATGAGTAGATATGTAGATAGATATATACATGCACGCATTTCTATAAATATATATTATGCTTTGTATTTTAATATATATATATCATTTTCATTACTGTCCCTATATACAATGTATATATATTTAAAGTTTTGAATTTCTCTGTAGAGTTCTTCACAATTTGTGGTTTGAATGATCTTCATCAAGTGGTGAAAAAATGTGCAGAGTGGTTCACATCCTTGTTGGTGCTGACAAAACATTTCTTCACAAAAGCCGTTTTTCTTCAATCATTCAGTGTTGCTATTCAGCAAGAATATAAGTCTTGGTCAGGCTTTGGTTCTCTCTCAAAGACAAACCAATAGATTGCTGGCTTTATTGAAAAATTAAGTAATGATTTGCTTAGTTTAAAGAAATATTAGTGAAATTCTGAGACTGTCAATGATTCCAGAAGAGTCACTACAGAAATATCAATTCATAAACAACTGATGAAAAATTTGCCACGACATTTAAGCAATAAAGCGGGGGAAAGAAAACAACAAAACAAACAGTTGTGAAGAAATTGAATAATAGAAACAAATTTTCTATTTTACCCAAGTTTATATGTCAGAACATTAAAATTTATTTTTCTCAAAAATGTCATTATTTTGTTGACATTTAACAAAATAATGAGTGTTGAGCTTAATGAAAATAATCTATGCAAAAAGATCCCAAATAATGTGACATGATTATTAAGCTTATTTGAAAAATGTAAAATGACAGGTGTGCTAAAAAATTAAAAATAAAAATTTAATATTTATATCCCTTGATAAGTTTTCTTTATAATTAGTACTTTAAAAATAATATTTAGTACTTTAATAATAAAACAAGAAAAAGAAAGAAATAGTTTCCGCAAGTGCATGGAAATATTTTAAGTTCTTTTCTATTTTCTGATAGAACTTTTGCTGTTAAAACTTTTTCAAGACATAAAAAGAATTGCAGCATCAGCTGATACTTACAAACATTAGAAGTGCATTGAACTATCAAAAATTAGGCTGTGGCATATCCATTATTGATGACTGTCACTCTTGATCCTTCTTCTTCCATAAATTTCAGTTTTTATTTCATTGATGTTACTTGGGATTTTCAAATGAGCAAATCATTCAAAGCTAAAGAACTTCCATTTTGTCCTTGTTGTACAAATTCAACAAAACAATGCATGTCATTAGTTTTGCTTTTGTAGCTAAATTTTATTCCAGGTATTTTACAAATAATCTACAGATTTGTGATCTAGCAAATGATTTGTGTGTTATCACCATCTTGCCTCCAACTAGCTACAGATTCAAGATTCACTTCTGTTAAATATTCACATAGAAATATTTTGTGATTTGTGATTCATTTATTGCTAGAATTCTGATTACATTCTGTGTATAAATTTTGATAGACACAAGATATAACAAGCAAATATTGATCAGAGGAAGAAAAAAAACAACTTTGAAGAAAGTTTTTAATTTCAAAGAAATTCATTTTCTTTAACACTTTTAATTCCATCTTCTTTTTTTTTTTTTTTTTTTGAAATTTTTCCTTTAAGAGACCTGTTATTAGATCACAACTTCTAATCATTTATTGTTTATAATGTTTCAACAAGTTAGTCTTGTAAAACTATTCACTAGCATAGCCAGTGACAATGGAATTCACCATCTCATGGCCTATTCCAGACCAGACCAAGATAAATTAAGTAAATACTTAATGCTTTAACAACTTGGATTAAATATGGAATTAAACATAGAATGTTCTTAATGCTGTATAGAATCTGTATAGATCTATTAGATTATTGTCTAGCTTAATTTTTAATGCAAAGATCAAAGTAAACATTTGAGAGATGCAGTAGAATAATTTGTGCCAAATAAATTCTCTGCTCAAAAGTGGCAACTATCATTTGGAAATATCAGAATTTGGTTTTTAAAAACCAATTACATTTAATGATTGCAAATAAATTGTCTTATTTGCTTGTTAGTGTTATTTCTGAAAATTTTATTGAAACATTTTTGATAACATTCATGGTAAACATTTACTTTCCAAAGAGAAGACAATTTTAGTAAAATATAAACTGTATTTGGATGTTCACATTAATAAAAAAAAAAAGAAAAAAAAGAGAAACTTGATAAACAATATATTCAATATATTCAAGGTTGCCTTCAGTGCTTCAACAAAGCGTGTCTATCACAGTGTGATGGTTAACAAGCTGATAAGCACTATACTAAAGGTTGCCTCCAGCTTCAACCAACAATTCTTTTCAGTTTTTAATAAAATATCAAAACAGTGATAAGAGAAAACAAACTCAATGATTCAAATATGAATTCTGACTAAAGCTACTCTATGAACAGACATGTACCCACCTCTCTTTGGACTTGGTCCCATCATAATGAAATGAGGTTTTGTCACTGACATGCCACAATAGATAATAATGCACTCATTAAATATTCTTCCTTATTGCTTACTACTGTAGTACCCCATTTGCCCTGAAAATGGCATAAAAGATTCAACATAATTTCAACCTTTGGAACTAATATTGAATGTAAATCTAAAAGGATCCACATTCACAAAAGCTGAAATGGGTCGCAGTAAACACTTTGATTGACAGATATTTAGTTTATTTAAATGCATTCATTTCTAGAGATAGAAATATAGTTTTTCTTCCTGTACTTTATTAGTAAATATATATTAGCTAATCAATAAAAAGAGCTTTGTTATATCTTGTTGTGCTTTTGTTCCATACATGATACTTTAGTGAAGAAAACTGATTAATATCGATTCTGTCTGAAAATTTGCAGGTCTTTGCATGTTTTGGTGTTAAAAAAAAAAAGTGATTTGGACAAAGAATCTCATTTTCAAATTGTTCTTTAAAAATCGTGTCCTGCCAAAAATGAGGAGTGTGCAAATGTGATTTCTTTCTGTGTGTGTGAATTATGTCTTCTGCATCCAGTGATTTTAAAAAAAAAAGAAAAAAAAGTCTAGTAGAGAGTAGCATGTGTAAAAAGTGTGTTTTGTTTGTAAAAAAAAAAAAAAGTCTCAGCATGTAGAGGCAACAAATTGACACCCACCCCTACACCAAAAAACAAATTTGGAGTTTTCATTTATTTCATAAAGAAATATTTACCTCAGTTAATGACCAAAACTGCTTCAATTAGCATTCTTACATCTCTGTTTAGGTTGATAATTCCTTCTGCAAATTATACAAGTACAAATTTAACAGAAAACATTAACTTACTTTATACATTGATTAATTCATTCAAATATCTTCTGAATGACTTCATGTAAAGAAATAACAATATAAGTTATAAGTTATAAAAATAAGTTTTTTTGCTTCTTTTGATAAGAAAATTCTCTTCTTTGGTATCCATTATTCGAATATATCTAACATTAGTCACTTTCACTCTACACACACACACACTCACACATGAGCTCCCCTGCTTACAAACAGGATAGCTTCTTATGGATTATTTGTAAATTTAGCCTTTAGCACTCTGCATTATTAATACTACTTCCATTTCAACTGCATTCTTTTTCAAGGCCTCACAATTGCAGTATCCTTATTGTTAATTTCACTCAAAAGTGTTTTCTGTTGCCATAGCAGGATATGACAACACAACTATGAATTTCAAACAAATTCAAATTCAAGGATCAGTGTCACCTTCAGTTGCAGGATAAACTTTCTGCACAGCAAATGAAGTCACATACAGAGTGATAAAGGTTAAATGTTTAGTCCTACATAACAATAAAAAGATTTATATAACTGTATTTACTTACAGACACTGCCTTGCTTGCTGCTGCTGCTTATGTTGCTTAAGGAAACGTTAAGTAAAAGCATATTTCTGTTCAAACAGAAATTATTTCAACTCTTTCAGTTGATATCAAAAAATTCCTCTTATAAATGATTGTATATTTTTTTCACTGAGTGTCTTCTTCACTCTAATAAAACTTTTGTTGATTTGCTTCTGCCATGTTTTTACATCTTGCCACTCCTTCTAAACAGTTTATGTTGCTACTGCTTACCAAATAGTTAAGGGAGTTAATTTCTAATTGTAAAATCATAGCCTCAAATTTTACACTTGTAAAATCTTGAATGTACAAGTTTAATCAGCTCTCTGAAAGTTCATAGCTTGAATGTTTGTAAGTAAGGGAGCACTTGTATTTTTTCTTTTTTTTTTTTTTAGATCTCTAATTTTACAGTTGCAAATTTCTAATAGATTTAGTAGAACAATTTGATTATAAATAAAACAAATTAGAAAAATAATTTGTATTCTAATTATTTAAATTTGTTTGAATGCTTATTCCAGATTTGGTTGTTTTAAAGTTTACAAAAAATAATAAATTTGAAGAAAGTCTTATAAGAAAAATAAGGCAAAAATTTACATAGTTGTATAGAATTTAGGGTTTGTTTAAAGAATTAGGTCAAAAAATTATTTGATTTGAAAACAATATGCCTAATTTTTAAATAAAAATCTTTGTTATTTTTGTTATAAAACTAAAAATAATTTGGACCATTTATTACAAAACATTCATCCATTGATTGACACTTAAAAGCTTTTAGTTTTGTTGTACTCAGATTTTAGCTTCATATTCAACAATCATTCTGTTCAGCTTATCTCACAACCAGTGTGTGTTTTGTATGCTAAGATTTCTCTCTTCACATGTGTTCACACTCTCTCTATGCACAATGTTCTTTGATGCACTTGTGGTTTTTACACACCAATTCTCAGACAAAACTGCTTTCGTCTTAATCATAAGTGCCAATTTAACTGAGAGTTTTTCCTATGACATCTCAGTAATTGTTTTTAATGACAAAATTGCATTAATTTAAGATTTTTTTAAAAGTTTTATAGAAATACAAAAGCATCAATGATTACATCCTTTGACCTCTGTTTCAGCAAATTTTAAAAGAATCCCAAAATATAATGTATCCTATTCCCAATTCAGTGAAAGCAAATTGGTACATCTGTAGCAAGAGAATTATAGAAGCCAGATATTTGTCAAATAAAATTTCATGCAATTGTCTTTTTTGTGAATAGGTAGAAATATTTAAAAAATATCATAACATTTCTCAAAGCAAAGCATACAGCATCTTGTTATTTGATTTGCTTACAAGCACATATTTAAATTTATTTAAATTTATGATTTGTTAGTGTTGTCTCAATATTACATTTTGGTTTGGATTTAAATTAACACAAATGTGACTTTAATAACAGAGCCAGTTTATATTAAATTTACTTTTTCCTTTCTTCAAATAATAATAAGGATTTACAAATGCACAACATTATATTTCCTAATTTTATAAACATTATATTTCCTAATTTTGCAATGCTGACTTGTATTCTTCAAACAAAATTCAGTTTGAATTTTTCTATAACTTGTTTGATTCCATCTAAAATGAAAATTTTCAGTTAAATTACATAAATTAGTTCAAATTAGTATAAATTAGTACAAATTTAATTTATAACTTTAAACTTAACTATCAGAAATAAAAAAGAAAAAATTTAAATCTAACTTTTTAAAGATCTAATGCAATTTTAACTGAAGGATTTTACTGAAATATAGATTCCTTTTATCAGCTGTATTATTGCGATTCTATCTTTATCCAAATAAAAACTAAAATTTAATTAAAATAATAATATCAATTTCTTTGCTTTGATTGAATGTTTGATGAGAAACATTCCAAAATGAAAAATCCTGACCATGGGAAGAAAAACAAGTGCATGAAAAAAATATCTATGCATTTTCTCTTCTCATGATCATGAAGAGGACATTTGAAGAGAGAAACTGAATTCCTATTAATGACAACCCACAACAATTCTATAAGATTTATCTATACTAACACCAATAGATCTATACTAATATCTATACTAAGACCAATATAGGACATAGCAATAATGTAGAAATAGAATTTATAAAAGAAGTGAATACAGGTTGACTAAGAAGAAATACAAAATTAGACCTTATAGGGTAGGAAAGATAATACACAAGGAACAGTGCAAACATTTAGGATTTAACCATAAACACTAATGGAAACCTTGTGAATTTCATTAGAGACTACTTATATTCACTTATTTATAATAACCCTTATTAAAGGCATGAATTCAATTCTCCCTGCACTCTATTAGCAGATGTCTTGACAAAAATATCTCTTCACTGTTATGATAGTTGATGGTGAAAAGAGTGAGTGAGTACTTTAGCAAACCACTCTCCCATAACTACTTTACCTGCACATGCAAAAGCAGGAAAAGGCAGTTACACCCATTGTCAACATTAACAGGAACCCAGTCCCACCCACTATCTACAATATATAATTTTTTTTAAACTTCTCATTAGATATGATCTAACTCAATCAAAATGATCTAACTCAATCAACAATGCTCAGCCAGAATAGTATGGAGACTTGTTGTCACTTGCTCCTGAGTGAATTTTATCAGGAAATAAAAATATTGTGGTAAATGAAGTTTAATCATATAAATAAGTGACCTGACATGGAATAAAAACAAATGTGTAAGAATTTGATATTTAAGATAGATTTGTAACACTTCAGAGAACAGAACATGATCAAAATCAGTATGAATACTGTGGAAGGTGCTGTAATGTTGAAACTTGTTGTCACTTGATCCCCAGTTGAAGCTATCTGTTATGACTAATGCAAAAATACAAAGAATAATAATAATTTCAAGACAAAATTCTTCTTCAATAATAATCCAAATTTCTTTCTGGGCTTGTCAACTTTTTCATCATTAGGTTTCTCTAAAGTTTAAAAATTGAACTCTGAAATGATTGTGAATAGAGAGATGTTTACTTTTTGATTGGAATTGTTCCAACCCTTCCCACCTATGCCTAAGGTCAGGGTTCATGCTCAAGTAAAAGCCATAATTTTTGAATGCCGATTTTCTAAGCAGATAGGGCCTCCACACTTAAAATTGATACAACACTACCTCCCCACCATTTTTTGTCATCTAGCCTTGTGCCAAACTAAGTTTAGTTAATATTGCCTGGGAATGGAGAGGGAAAGCATAGTTCATGCCTTTTTTCATTTTACACTCTATCTTAGGTTACTGTCAAGATATTTGTAGAAACTTCAAATTCCAGAATTTCTTTTAGAATTACTCTTTAGATTTCTTGTTGTCCATTTAAGAAATTGACTTCAGTTGTTCATTTCTTTTTCTGCCTTCATCAAAAAGAAACTCAGTGAGAAAATCTTTCAAAATAAAAAATATTTCCTTAAAGTTGAACAAAAGAAAAATTCTTCTTGGATAATTTTTTCCTCATCAACAAATTTTGCAAATTTGCAAATTTAAATCAAAATTCTGTTAATTACTGAGAATATTTTAATTGGGTTAATTAAAAGAAGAAAATTTTGCATTTAAATGACTAAATCACTAATCCAATTTTCTTTATTAAATAAACTGATGTAATACCTTCTTTTTTAAATGTTTGTTTATCATATATTTAAAAAAAATCATTTATCTCAAATTATCATAAATTATAAATTCTGATGTTAAATTTTGACCAGATTATATTTTGTGTAATTATTTGTATTAAGTCTACCAATTTTAAATCACACAAATCCACCTTTAAATCTAACTATGACGAATTCTTCATCATTACAATTATTTCTGAAGAAATTGTTTTTCTGTCAATTTTTATGTCATTGTCTTATTGTTATTTATTTTCACATTACTTTCTATCCTTTTACAACTGTAGAACTTTGGTGTTTACCTTTCAGAATTCCTCCAAGTTTTTCAGTCTGGATCGTCGTGTCTACCTTGTATACAACAGTCATTATGTCAAAAAACCTCTGTATCTGTATGACACCATGTGGCTGGGACATAGTGAGCATGTCCCAGCATTCCTACAGCTGTAGATTGTCTGCCCCCCTTTAGTTGTTTGTACTTTAGGTTCCACTTGATTATTACTATTTGACTTCTACAACCAAAATACTATTTCTACTGTTAGATTGTGTGTGCAGTTTTACTACTGATGTAATGTTCCTACCAAGTCGACTAACCATTTTTACTAACCATGGCTATCATCGACCTGACTTAGTCTGCAAAGACATCTTTTTTATTGGACTATATCTGCTGTTTTCTTTTTTCTTAATAGAAAAAAAACGCCATGAAACATCAATTATACTCTCTCTCTCTCTTTTTAATTCAAATCTTTCTTCATATTTTTATCTATACTTGTAATGTTTTCTTTCTCTTTTTTTTCTTAATTTTTTTCTGTTCAGCCTAAAACTCTGATGAACATCATGAAATAAAATGAATACAATATCAAATACAGTCTAAAAAAAAACCCTGGAGGCAGCAGATTAAAAAATACATTCATCATTTTAACAGTTATCTAAAAATCTTCACATTTGCCTATGAATAGACACAAAAAAAATGAAACATTTAAAAAAAAAAAATTAAAAAAAATTGTTTATCTTCCCTCATATATGTCTTTTCGGTGCTCCTTGAAATGATGTGCAGTTTGAGGTCACTGCAGGTCATTTCTAAATTTCTCTCCCTCTCTTTTTCCAGGCCACTTCTAAGACATATACGATGGTGAGTTTGTTTTGAGCTCTGAACACAAGTCCAAATTCTGTTGAAAATGAACAGTGGTTTCCCCTCCCCATTCCTGGGTTGATAACTCTCTCAGTACAACAGTGGCATGGCTTAAAAACTTTTATCTTTTTATTAATGTACTCCTAGTTATCACCCAGCTAGAAATGAACACATTTATTTTTGATAGACTTTTGGACATGTGTTTAGTAAATACAAAAATACTATAACAGAAAGCATGCATTGCAACATATTTCTAACTAAATCTATATACATATATATTTGCATCTATATATGCATACATAGGTATATGCATAATTACTTACATATGGTCTTAGAATTGTATGCTTACATGCATCCAACATTAAATTATCTATGCACAGGTACATTTTTATGACCCTTTACATCCATACATGCATACACATTTTATATATAATATATATATTATATATAATGTATACATATATGTAAATTAATTCCATTCTTTTACTATTATGTAAATAAGTATATTCCTACATACAATTGTTACGAATGGTTTCTAGGCAAGTACTCTACTCTGCATTGGTACCTCACTGTGCATTGGTACCCGACACTAATTTTTTTTTTTTTGCTTTTTTTGTTTTTGATAAATGCATTTCTTTTACTGAATTTTTCTACTTTTCATCATCCAAAATTTCTCTTGTTTGATTTCGAACTCTTGCCATTGATTTTCTTTTACATATTCTAACCTTATTTTACTTACTTTCTTATATGCTTGTGCTGAGCAAGCACACACAAACATACACAGGGGTAACACACAAACACATGCAAAAGTAAATACACACAAAGGGGTAAATGAACAAACATGCATATACATAAAAACAATTCATTCATAATTATATACATATATGTACAAACACACAAATATACATGCATCAAGAATCTCAGTCTATAACAAAATCTACTTTTCTAAGAAAGAAGTTCTTTCTTTTTGTCTAAAGATTTACACCAAAAGTTATTCCTTTCTTTTATAAACCAAAATTCTACAACCATGACTGTAAAGAAAAAGATCAATGTATCCGACATGATGATGATGTGTGTTTGATAGTTTCCTTTTTATAGTCGTTGATATTTGTTTTACTCTTCCAAGTGAAAAAATTCCAGTTAGGAAGAGAAAAGAATCAAACCTTTTAACGTTGTCATTTCTATGCATGATTTATAAGTGGGCTCAATACTTGTAATGGTTCTTCAACCAAAATGTTTACAAAAACTCCAGGAATTTTTTTACTCAATTGAAAAACTTTTCAAAATAACAAAAACAAACAGCTACACATGGATAAGTGTAAAAACGCGCACATTGATATACGAAACTATTCAAATGCAACAAAACGTACATATACATTTCTAATAGAATACAGTCTTCTTCAAATTCTGCCCACACATACACACAGGAAGAAAAATCACCCAATGGCTTCTTGGTTGAAATTAAAGTGTAGTATCTGTTTGCAGCTGTCTTCAATGAAAGAAAGGAAAATGGAGTTGACTGCTGGTTTTACCAAAAGTGGCTTTGTTTCTTTAGAGATTTCAGCCTTAACAGCTTGTAGTACCAACAATTTGATGGTACCAGTCGGGTGTGTATTTGACAGAAAAGTTAAAACACTTCTTTATATGCTGCAAAGATACGTATTTACATTTGCTGATATGGGTTAGGGTTCAAATCTCATCAAAAGCATTAGTGAAAATATTTCAGAAGCAAGAGAGATGGTTTTCTTTCTCTCTCTTTTTTTTTCTTTTTTTTTCTTTTTTTTAATTTTCTGAAATTTAATATGAGAACAGAAATCAACTTTGTTGATTTCTGTTCACAAAATAAAATCACTTTTGGCAGACATTTATCATCTAGTTTTAATGCTTAATCATAAATTCCATGAGACACTTGTGACTTTTACCCATTCAGAAGATTACAAAAAAAAACTTGCAAAGCCTTTAGAAAAAGATATTTGGCTGTCAAAATTGCTGATGTCTCTGAAACCGTTTTTGTCAGCATTCCATGGCCTTGAAGCTCATTAATTTTTCAAGTTACTAGAATGGGTGCCAAACTAAGAAACCATTTTGGACAAACACAAAATTCTACACTCAAATAGAAACCCCCAAAAATGCAATTCCCAAATGTAACACAAAAAAATGGTGTGAGTGAATTTTACAAATCTTTTTAAACTAAGATTTTAAATAAAAAAATGATCTTAATTAATTAAAAAGATCTTGTTAAGATGTTTACTTCTGATGATGATGATGATGTTATTTGAATGAATGGAGAAAATCAACTGAAAGTTTGGGAGTTTGTAAGATTTAAATCAATTTTAAAATAATTAAAAATCCACTTTTCTAAAATTCTTTCTAATCTCCTCTTTGGAGAGATTCATTATCAATTTTTAAAAACGTGTATAGAGAAAATAGTGTGATGATGATGATGTGTATAGAGAAAATAGTGTGATGATGATGTTTTATGAGAACATGTTAATGTTTAAACAGGTGAAGAAAAAGTGTCTTGTTTGGACAAAATGTAGGTGTCTTGTTTTAACTTTTCTCATTCTTTTGGAAAAGAAATTTTTCAAAGCAAATTGCAAATGTATATTGCAACAATTCTTACCAAGGGTCTCTTTTTAGGGTCCCTTTTTAGGGTCCCCTTTGTTGTTTGTTTGGGTTTTCCCTTTGATTTGGTTCATTGTTTTACAAAAAATAAAAACAATCTAAAAAAAAACTTTTCATGAGCATTGACTAGAAATTTGGGTACCTAGACCTGGCTCAAGGTTCATTTTTTTATATAGCCTCCAAAAGAAAAACAAATTCAGATTCCACTTGTATAGAATTGACTCCCCTAAATGTGTCAGAGCCAGGACAAATAAACAGTTTGAAATGAGTAGAGAGGGGAATATATTTCATAAAATTCAGTTTTCAGAAACTTTAAGATTTTTCACTTTAATTTTATTTCTGACAAAATATTAAGGAATTTTTTTTTCCTAAGCCCAATATTTTTATTTTAATTAGAAATGCATTTGTTAGAATTCATTTGAAAATGTATTTTAGCCAAAGGTTTTTACATATTTAGTTCATAAGAAAGTAAATATTTAGTCCAATGGATGTGAAAAAATATATCCTGTTAAGATTAGATAATAATATTTATAATTATCTCGGAAAATACTTATACCCTCTCTAAATCTACAGAATACATTTTTTTGATGATGGAAGAAAATCTTATGAAACAAACTTGGAACGATTTATGTATCCATCTTGTGATCTTCCATTGCTTTAGATGAAGCCCAAGGTTTTTGTTGTTTTTTTTTAGCTTTTTCAATTAATGACCGAGAGTTACGTCCCTTTCGCATGACGAACTTTAAGACTATAATTGCACACATGAAAATCACTGTGCAGTTATTCTCGAGTCAATAACAATCAAGCACTTACAATTACTCTAATTTTGATTCTGTACTTTCAATGCTTTTTAATCTAAACTGTTCGTTTTAATTTCCTTTAGAATAAACCATTAGAAAGATTTCAAAGTCATGCTAAGTGTCCCAAAAGACAAAAACACATTCTTCTAGACAAGAAATAAATAGGAACAGTTGGTCATTCTGTTGACATCCCTCACCCAACCCTTATTTCCGAAATGACTCCAGTATTAAGAAAAAAAAATCTTTTTATGCATACTTTATATACATATTAATGTAGGTGACTTTTTTCTTTTTACCTACACTTCCAATTTATCTATATATAAAATTCTCTGTATGTCTGTGAGTCTGTTGATAATTCCTTTAAAATTTTGGTGATTTTTTTTTTCCTAGACTTCATTGGGCTCATTACAAAACCAAAACCAAGTGTTTTTCCTTCTCAAAATGAATCTTGAAATTTGATTCAGCATGCTAGCTTTTGTGAACAGAAGTAGTTGTGTCTCCCACGTGTGTGTTTGGAGTCAAAAGCAATGTGGACTGCTTGTACAAAAAAGACAATACAAAAGCAGAACTAGTCACCATTACAGAGAGCTACAAAAAAAGAATTTCTTTTATAGATATTCTCCTCTTTAGAAATTATATGACACTTTATTATTTTGAAGTCCATTCTTTTCTTTTTGTTTTGTTTTTTGAAGAATAATAGAAAATGAAAAAAAAAACAACTAAAATTTTATAGAAATTTGCTTTTAGGATAAAGACTTGCATAAATATTTAGTCAAATAGAATAAATCTTCTTCTTCTTCTTCTTCACTTCGGACGCCATTTTTATCTGTATGCATTTTTCTTATTAGGAATACTAAAAAATCTTTTCCTAACAAAATTGTATACTTTATCACTCATACAAGCTGACAACATCCAACTGATTAATTCATAGAAATGAATTTAAACATGGAGAAAAGTAATTTAAAAAAAGAGATCATAAGTCTGATGGGAAGTAAAAATATCAAAAGATGGAATTTATATTCCAAACTCTTAAAATATGAATTTAAAATTATTTCATATTGAGAAATCGTGGTATAAACAATTTTTAAATTTTACATTCTCAACTTGAATTTTTTTTATCTCCCTAACTAATTATAGTTTTTCCAATTTTGTCTATTTTCCTTAAAAATTACAAAGAAAAAAACATGTCAAAAGTCAAATGATAAATATAAACAAAGATTGTAATTTATTGAATATTTCCAATAACATTTTAATTTTCTATAATGATTTTGATTTGGATGCTTGTAGTTTATTCCAACCAGTTTTAAAACCACATTTTTTTCAGTATTTATTTAAAACAAAATCTTTTTCTCTCTTCTAAAACAATGTAGATTCTCTGTTTTTCTTCTCTTGTCTATACTAAACAGTGACTAGTTGCTGACTTAACCAAACAGTTTTGCCTATATCGTTGTACAGCAGCACAATGTCTATACACACAAACCGTATTGGCATTTAATGCTTGTCAATAAGAATCAATTTGTATTATTATATAGTATGTACTGTTTTCTGTTTTATGTAGATATATAATCTTTCATCAATTTATATACAATTCAACCTTTTACTTAAGAAAATATCCGATAGGCACACCAATAAATACCAGCACTTGATTTAACACAGGATTTAATTAAAAACTACAAAAATGTAAAAAGAAATAAAAAATTTATATACATTTAACATCTTGAATTAGAGTAAAATTAAAACTGCTTAAATCTAACAACAAAATTCAACAAACACTTGAATAATCCTTCAGCATTTCAAGTGGAATGGAAATTCTTTGAACCCAAAGAAAACATCAAACTTTCCAAATGTTTCATTGTGTGTGATGCAAATCCCAAATCTGTAATTTCCTTGATTATTTTTTGTGTAAAGCAAATCTTGATACAAATTTTTCTCTCTCCTGATTTGTTATTTCATTTTTTGTCATAAAAAACATTCCATCATTACAATTATTATATTTATTGTTATTCAATTGCCAATAACCTGATGTATTATTTAGAAGATTCATTGTTGCAATTTAGATTAAAATAACTCTTTGCCATTTTGCTTCTTTCATTTTTGATTCAGAAATGCAAAACAAGGAGTAAAACAAATCAGTTTTCAAAAAAAAAAAAAAAATTAAACTTTTCAACTAAAAAGAAAAGTTATTTAAAGATTTTTCTTGTTGTTGCTTTATCTTTAGCTTTTTTATACATAAAATTGACTTTTATTCTTGTTGCTCTTGTTTGAATAGCGAAGATGAAGGGATGACCATTCTTTAAGGAACTCTTCCTCATCAAAACTAGACATTCAAAATATCCATTATTTGGTGAGATGTCCTATTATAATGTTATTGTGGGTATATATTTACACACACATACTCACTCATACTTTCTCTCTCTCTCTCTTGCATACACACACATATATTTACACACACATACTCATACTTTCTCTCTTGCACACACACACACACATATATATATTTACACACACATATTCACTCATACTTTTTCTCTCTCTCTTGCATACACACACACACACACACACACATATTCCATGAAATATAGTAAATTTAACACTGTGTCTAAAAAGTTTGTATAACCAAAACAGAACTTTGCAGTGTTATTAAAAACAATTCATATCATAAAATCAAATAACTCAAACTCAAAAAATATTCGGATTTACATTTTACACTTATTTAAATTTACATCTGCATTGCCTGTGATTGACATTTTTTTTTTTTAGATATTTAATATTGAGGACTCAGTAACAAAATACAAAAATACAAAAAAAAAAAAAATAGAACAAAAGGTTAAAAAATAGAAAAGTTTGGTTCACTAAAAAAAAAAAATAATCTATTCCTGGCTTTCTTCATGTCAAAGGTCAGTTTTAGATTTTCCAAAAGACATGTGTGATCTAGAATATTCTCATCTTACTTTAACCCAGTTACAGAAAAAAGGAAAAATTTGAATAAACTTTTTATGACCAAAATTTCTTTACACTTGTTTTAAAATTAAAAATCATTGATTTATGTAAAAAAAATTTAAAAAAACACAATGGTGAAATGTTACTCACAGTTCGGGGTTTAATAAATGGTGTATGTTAATAAAGTAAATTATTCTAAAATAAAAATGTTATTGATAATAATTGATTATGTTGTTGATGATATGAAGATGGATGCAACTAAATCCAAGTGAAGAATCCTTTATTTCTAAGATGCTTGGTACATTGGTATGCTGCTTTTTTTTGTTCTTGTTATTTTGTTTTTTGTACTTAACAAGAAAAATGTTCTTAATCTCCAGTAGATTTTCAGATGATTTAAAAAAAAGTTTTGATATCAATTTGAGTTCTCATCAAGATGAAAAAAAAAATGAATTCAATGAAAAAAGTGTTTTCAGAAAATGCAAAACACCAAAATGTCATTTTAAAAAGAATTTTTTTAAGTGAAAAAAGCACACTAGCAGATAAACTTTTTTCATTTTTTTTTCCATAATTTCAAAAACTAAAACTAACAGTGGAACTTGCAAAATATGCTGGCCTGGAAGAGTCTAAATAGAAACAGATTTTCTTAATAATTAATCTAATTTCAGACCTTTTTATTACTGTTATTTTTAAGATGTGATAATGTTGTTGTTCTTACTCTTGTGACTACTGTTACAATTTATCATTAATATAATCAAAACTTGTTTTTACTTGTAGCTTTCTTGTTTCTTAATCGTATATGTGAAACACACACACACACATACACATATATTCCTCTCTTAAGTAAAATTATTTGCTTTTTAAATACATAATTTAATATATTTGATTAAGTTTAGAAAATTTCCAAAACCTGTTAATTCTTTAATTCTGAATTAAGTTTATCACTTATGAAGGTGTCTCTCTTAAATAATGCGTTCCTAATAAATTGTTTGCAATTTAGTTAGCAACAATTTTGATCTACCAAACGTCAATCTTCTTTCTTTTAGCTGATCTCTTTCCTTCAGATTTATAGAAAATGTCTAAAAACAAAAATGCATGGAAAAGCAGCAAAAATGAATTTTGGACAGAAGATAAAAATGCAATCAAACCCATAACATCAGAACCTCCCATTTTCTCCCAAATTCCCAAAAAGCTTCCTTACTTTGCTATCTTTCCTAAAAATAAAAATGAAAACTGTTTATTCATTTTTGTTGTGTGCCATATTTACATTCAATATAACAAAAAGGACAAAAAAAAAGCAGCAAAACAATTGTCTATGTGTTATTTCTTATTTTCAGCATTGCAAAAATAAACTGGTTTTTTTGCCAGCAAGATTCTTGCATGTCTTTTGTACAACAAGATGCATTGCAAATGTTTGTTGCTATTGTATGTGAAGCACCTTTTTTTCCTCTGGCCAATGGCATACATTTTGCTCATCTCAGCTGCCTGGCCTTTGCCACTCTTCCATCAGCAAATATTTTGAAAAGCTTTGCTGAGTTTATTTAACTAGAGCCTCTGATGATGATGATGATGATGATGATGATATTGGAATTAAGAACTTCTAACAAAGTTTTGAGTGTCATTGTAAATGCAATAAAAACTTTCTCTTGTTTATAACACACTCGTGTCTTTCCTTGCTTTCATCATTCTCCTTTAATATTTCTCATTTTCTTTTTCCTCAGCTGATCAAGTCATCTTCAATCAGGTTTTAGTGGAAAGGAATCAGTCACCAACAAAATTGTAGGTTTACCTTAGTCTGGCACAAGACCACAAATATGGGGCACCCAGTGAGGATTGAACCTGCTACTGTAGTACTCATCTACAAGACTAGTTTTCTAATGACTGCTCCACAGTGAGGTACCTTATCAACAATATGCAGCAGAACAACTAAATATGTAAGACACAGTGAGGTACAAGTAAACAGGTCAGTTGATAATATATGCCAAAAGTGTCTACAAATTTTTTACCAATTCATTTTCATCATCATTTCACTATTTCCAAAATCTTAATAGTTGGGAATATAAAGAATTACTTCTAAAAGTAGTTTTTATCCCAAATCTTAAGATCTTGGAGGTAAAAAAAATCAGTAAATGAATAACCAAAATAAGTAATTGATAAAATTCTAGGCATATGTTGTTTATTGACTTAGTTTACCTATGAAAGTAAGAATGGTTGCATAAAGAATTCAAATATAATTCTTCTTTACCTGTCAACACTAAATCAAATTTCTAAATAAGACTGCTGCCTAATTCTAAACATATTCCTATCAATGATGCAACAGATTCAAAGATTGAAAGGGAAAAAAACATAAAAGGCATCAATTTTAAATTTTATTACAAGAAAATATTTCCTTTTTTTTTTTTTTCTTGATTCCTGGAACTAATAAGAATGCAGCAAAATTATTAATTCTATGAAAATTGGCCAAATGAATGTGGATACATTGATTATAATGTTAATGAGAAAGAACTTGTCAACTGACAACATACACAAAAATTATTAATTTTCATTTCTTCTGAATGAGGCTTCAAGAAAAACTGAATACAAACGTGACTGCTTCTTCACCAATCACTTTTTCTCTATTAATTTCTCTCTGCAATGATCTGTTTGTGACTTGCTGTAACACCATCTTGTCTTTCAAAGAGAAATAGGATACAGATAATCATTCACAATTAATCTTGACTAAACCACAACTTCACATGTAAAAATTAAACTTTAATTGGATTCTCTCTTACAATTCAGCACCACTTAGTCATAATTTTCAAGCAAATTTTACAGAAAAGATCTGTGCGAAAATTCAGTTCAAGACTGGAGGATATAAAAAGAAGTCATTGCTGCAATTTTTTTTAAGTCAGTTGAATGCAGTTTCTTTTGTGAATTAGAAAATTCTAACACTTATTTTTATATTTATTTTTGAAAACTATTGAAAAGATTTGCTTCCTTTCAAAGGTTTTTCCAAGAATCTTTGTATATAATTCCCCATTTTTGAAAATTGCCCAACAGTCAGTTGAAGAATTCCATATGTAAACTATCAAAAGTTTTACTCATTATCTGATAGATTCCTTTTATCATGAAACTATATGACTATAAAAACTATGATGCCATAACTGGCATTGTCAAGTGTTTCTATGCTTGAATTGCACTCTTCCCACCTCCTGCATGAATATTCTACCTTAGATTATAGTTAATCCATACTTAATTCAATGAGTTTGATGAAAGGGCACTGAAAATTTCTCAGCCTCAGCCATTTCCTGAAATCTAAGTGATCATCAGAATTTTTATTGGAATCTCTTCTTGGTTCCACTGAGAACTTTTCAACATTTCCTCTTGATTTGTTCAAACAGCAAATCTGCAATAAGAATAAAAATTTAAAACTCAGAGTAGAAATAGAACAAAAAAAAGAGGAAAAGAACAAAAATTAGATTTAGAATAAAATAAGTATAGAATTCAAATGTTTTTTTTTTCTTTTGTATTTTTGCATCTGCCAAATTCTTCACTGTGTCAGCAATAATAAAATTTGTAACATGGGAGTGGGTTCATCTGTAAAAAGAAAAAAAAACCCAGCAAGTCTTATGATTTAAAATGATTTATTTTCTGTAGTCATAAAAATGAAAATTCTCTAAATTTGGACTCATTTTACTTAACTTTAGGCCTGACCATTGGCAGCTACAAAAGTTGATTCTTGGCCATTTACAAATGAGTCGTGATTAGTAAAGTCTGTCAACATGAAAATAACAAAAGATTTTCAGAGCTTTTGTTGTTGGCCTAAAGATTACATCCATTCAACTTCTGATGCTTAAATTTACTTTAAATTGACCCAGGTTTTGTATTTTGATATAAAATTAATAATTATTAAGAAAAAGATTTTTTTCAAACATACAGCAGAACATAAAATATAGACAAATTAACAATGGAAGGAAAAGTATTCAGACTCTTTAATTTCATATTTTAAAACTTAGTAACACATCTCTACTTTGGGATTATTGCTTGGAGATGTTTGCTTTATTTTTTATTTTTTTATTTTTTCATCACCCTTTAAAAGCTATTCACAATGTTATTTTCAAATCTTGTCCCATTATTCCTTGAAAACATTATTATTTCAGAGCTTCATCTGATTAACATGATTTTTCAATCTTCACCATGAATCCAATTAAATTCATGAGATTTACTCGGATGACTGAAACCGCTTTACATTATTCTGAACATACCATTCACAACTTACAAATAGCTTAAATATTTTAAGCTATTATCTTGTTGAAAAATCCCACCTCCTTTAAGTTCTGTTGCACCGAAGAAGAAAATATTAACTTCCAAAATATTCTGAAACATCACTCCATTAATCATGGGAAATGCCTACGTAGCATAAGAAAGAGAAACCTCTTCCAAACTGTGACACTGTCACCTCTATACTTTTTTATTTATAAGTGTATCCACCTTTTCCTCATATATGATGATCTGGGATATGACCAAAAAAGTTCAATCTTCATTTTGTCTGATCAAAGAATGTTCGTTCAAAAATTATTAGTCTATAATGCTCATAAGTGAACTTCATTCATGAATCTCAGTGCTTTTATTTCAACAAAGTTGGTTTCCATGCAATACAGGATTTCAAACCATTCCGGATAGTTCTTCTAGTAACCAATATCTCAGCTGCTCTTAAATCCTCTTCAATATCCTTTCTCATTGCCATTGGATTTGTTTTAACTTTTTGTAGAATGTTTTCAGTTGTTCCTGAAGAAGGAATGTTTTTTGATGGTGTCAAACTCTTACTAGATAATCATCAATACAGTCATACCGATGATGGAGATCTTTACAAATTGTTAATGGTCTTGAAACTGAAGCCTTCATTATGTTGTTTAATTGTATAATTCTTTTGTTTGGTTGAATGTGAACTAGGACTCTGATGACATCATCACTTGGTGATATTTCAACAGAAGATTATTAACGTTTCTATGCAGGAGTGAAAAGAATTCAACATGTATCACTTCTTTAACATTTTTAAGATAATAAATATTTTGCGTCTGAATATTTTTCTCCCATTACTTTTTTACACTTTATTCTGCACTTTATTTTGAAATGATGCATTTTTCATCTTAGCAAGTTTCTAATTTTATTTCAAAAGTATTTAGATGTATAATTTTAAAATGTGATCTTGGGAAATATATAAAATAAATGTTTGGCAAGGATCTAAATACATCTTTCCTATCTCCTCCAGACTCCATTCTTTATGTAGAACAGGTTAAAATGTGAATTTATTGCCAAGAAAAAAGATCACTCTATTCTATTAGATTAAAAAAAAATAAAACAGAGTATTAGAAGCAAAACAACAAAAACCCAGAAGGCATTCTATTAATATATTATTTTATTATATTATTTTATTATATTATTAATAATTATATTACTTATATGAATTATAAGTAATAATTATATTATTATATATTATTCTATTAATACAGCGTTGTCTTTGTATCTTTGTAAAGATTTTTAGTTGGTTTAGAGCATTGCATTTCAATAAAATCTCTGACAGTAAACAACCAATCAGCAAAATTTAACAATTTTACTTGCAAAAAACGTGTTAAAAGTGGGGGTGCTCTTGGCACAACTAATACTGTACACGCCTTTGGCAATTTTCATTGTTTTTCAAAGCTAATTATAAAACTTTAATAAAACCCAAACATATGAAACTGAATTTATACATTTTTTTCTAGAGAATTAAAAACAAAAATGTTAAGCACTGTTTAATTGAAGAATAATTTTGTTTTCATGATTATAATGTGAAGCAACCACTGCAATATTATTATCCAGACATTCTTGACCTATTTGTAATGAGAACAAATGAAAAGATGCTGAGAAAATGCAGGAATTTATACATTTATAATTTAAAATTACATTTACTCATTATTATCATCATCATCATTACTCATCATTATATCTTTATTTAAATTTTATTGTTCTATACAGACAATTTTCTAAATTTATGAATATAAATTTTGTTTATAGTTTTCTTTATAATGGTAAGTAATATATTATTTAGTGGTTCACATATTTTTATCAACTTGTAAATAAATAATAACAATGTTTCTGTTGCTAATTCTCAAGAAAAAAAGCAAATGAATAAATCCAGTTTCATATGTTTGGATTTTATTAAAATTCTCAAAATAGGTTTTTAAAACAATAAAAAAATTTCAGAGGGAGTGTAGAGTAAAATAGAATTGTTAAGAGTAAAAAGAAAAAACATCCTTTTGTTACATCATTTTTCTTTTGTTTTTCTTTTTGCGAGTACAATTATTAATTCTTGTCAGCACATCAATGCAATCTCCAGTAAGTATTAGATCAACAGAAATGAACATTTGAATAAATTATGCTTTTTATTTGGTTGTGTGAAGAAGTTCAACTGAGATGTCATCAAAATAAGAATGATGAGGATATTATGAACACAAGAGTGGGGGGGATAATGTGGATTAGAATCAAATGACCCACTTAAAATGCAATGGAGTTTTGATTATCAATGTATGAAAATTCAAATGTTTGATTTGACAAATTAAGATCAATGTACAATCTTCAAGAATGAAAGATTTGTTTGTTATTTATTTGTCAACATCTCTTAAAAAGCAAGCAAAATGTATGAATGAGGAAAAGAGGAGGAGGATTTCAAGATTCCTTCCTTTTAAATGAAAAAGGCAAGAGACTCTTATTCAAAGTGAAATTTGTAAGGAAAGAGACATTTATTAAAATGACAAAAATATTTTTACAATATACAAATTACAATATAGGCCTTGCCCAAAATTTCCCTTGTGCACCTTAAAATATCAAGGCAACACTTCTGTCAAAATCCAAATCTTTTTTCTCTTAGAAAACAACAGTTCTTGTAAAACAAATTTTTTCCATGACAACAAATAAATTTTAACAACTTTCCTTTATCGCAACAGTTCATATAAATCAATCTCTTAGCAACAAAAGAAATTTACTTACTTCTAAAAGCTCACAATTTAAAATGTTGAAGTTTCAAAAGGTGAAAGTTGAAGTTCAAAGGGGTGATAAAGGTTGACCTAGCTCAGGTGAAGCTGGTTTTCTGGGTTTAGACAAAATATTCAGCTGTTTGAAACAGGTGCTCTCGTATGAGATAAAATTCATGTTTAGAAAAGACATTCGCATATCAAATTTAGAAGAGTCTTTCTTCTTCAACAGCAACAGTTGTTGTAGTAGCCTTTCATCATCTCAGGTTGCTGCTTTCTTGTCCGGGTAATTGAAATCCTTTCTCCCAAATGACTGCCTTTTCCCGCTAGATAGAGTCAATCCTTTTAGCAGCAGTGAACTCTACACGCCTTTACACCACTTGAGTAATCTGTTACTTTCTACACAGGTCACAGCTACTACACGCTTAAATAAGGAACGTCTAATCCCTTCTGTTGGGGAAAATTCCGTCTTATATAGCAAAGAAATGACTCAAATGGGATAAAAAAAAAAAAAAGTTCATAGAGGACGTATAATTTTGATCCCCATTGGTTAAAAAAAATCAAGAATAACTATTCAATCAAATCACGCCCGTTAGCTATTTAAATTTGGTTGTTTTTTAAAACATCAAAGCCACCGAGTCTCATTGTATAAAACTTTGCTACAATATTTAAACTGTCTGGTTTCATTTTTTTTTTTTTTTTTAAATTTTACACATCAATATTCGTTCATGTGTTTATTTTTTTATTTTTTTTTAGAAGCCATCTGATTTAATTTTGGCGGTTCCGTTTTCAAAGAAACTATGTTAGTAACATTCTAATTTTCTTAGTTTTTCTTAGAATTCAATATTTTACGTTTTTATTAAAATAATTTTTTACACATTCGAACATTTTCTTAGTTTTTCATACAATTTTAATATTATCGTTTTTATTAAAAATAATTTTTCTACTGTACTCAGTCAGACTATATGTTTTCTTTTTTTTAATCATTTCACCCCAAGCAAGGCGATAAAAGATGCGCTAAAATGCAAAGGTTTACTGAGAGTGAAAGAAACAAAGGACCGTAAAAGAACAGGATCCAATGTGATAGAATATGACGATTGACGCTGCATTTTAATTTTTGAATAGTTGACAGGAAAGCAAGAAACCGGAAGAGAGTTCTATCGGCAAAAAGTGCGAGAGAAGAAACTATTAGCATAGAACTTACGGTTACATCGAAATGTTTCAACAATAAAAATGATGTGACCTAGTTGCCAATCTAGTACCGAGATTAAATTCGTTAAGTCAATGTACCAAGGATGAAAGCCCACCAGAATATTACGGTGGTAATGCTTATAGAAAAACTTCAGAAAAGCTACGTTACGGGGACGCGAAAGTGACTGAAGCTGAGATGCTTCGCCCTCTTTTTATTATTAAAAGACGATCTCTGTCATGGGAGAGAAATTAGCAAATGACACAGCTTTGAAGAAGTTCCTCTGATATTTATCTAGTATGATGAGTAACCTGGTGCCAGTAGCCAGTATTCGAGTCTGGGTAAAAGAAATTCATAACGTTGAATGCTGATTTTCGAGGCAGACTCTCCCCACTTCCATGATTAATGAAATTGAAATACAATCTTCCTATGTTTATTTCCACCATCTGGTCTTCTACTTAGCTAAGCTTAGTAATTATTAAGTATCACATTATAAATAAAACCACTAACCATGAAAAACTAATCAATAAAAAAGAAAGAGTCTGTATTCATCAAACAAGGCCAAATTGGAAGTAAATCATTTTTTCGAATCTCAAAATTAGCGTGGATTTTACAAAGTCGTGTAATGCAAGTTCGAAGATCACTTGTATTTCAAATATATTCCAAGTAGGCAGTTTAACGAGATTCTTTTTGAAATAACGTCTGCATTGAGCTTTGTAAAACCGATTTTAATAATCTAATGGCCGATTTTACAAACTTTGTACGAAAGGATTTTGCTTAAAGAATGAAAATAACATGAGAAATCAATTGTTGTGTGTCACTTTAAGCCAATCAGATCATCGTATGATTAGAAGCGACTTTATTTTTTGTTGAATTTATTATCCGCATAATGAGTAGGAGAAACCAAAACAAAAATTACTGTGAAATCTTTGCTAATTTTTCTAGACTTGCAAATTAGAAAATTATCTGGAAAGAACAAAATGACTTTTAAAAGAAAATTCTCGGTCAAGAAAGAAAATTTTACAAATAAATTATAACAAACACTACAACAAAGAAATAAATATACTGACCAAAAACAGCGCAATGTGAGAAAGATACATTAGATTTGCTATTCCCTACTAATTCTTCTAGATTAACAAAGCTCAGTTTAACCCGTCATTCGGCCAACTGAAGGAAATGAGTCGATAAAGGCTGTGTTGCACCAACCGAAGAGTGTCTCTCTACCTTAAAAAATCGACAATTGACATCCTGGGTTTTTACTTAAATTTGAACAGCAATCCACGAATGTCTGTGGACAATACAAAACTATTTCAGACATGTGATAATCACCTGCCTTAAAGTTTGAACTGTAAAACCGCAGATTATTCTCAGAAATATCAACGATTTATAACTGAACAAAAGAAAAAACATATCTGCTTGATTTTGATTTTTGATGTAACCTAAACTTTAAAAGTGAAAAATATTTGTGTTTGAGTGAATTCCATAATTTCTGCAAATTTATCGCAGACAAAAATACATTTTCATTTTGCATTTGGTTTCCTTATACAAACAGTTGGTAACATTTATCCAACGATCTGTTGTGCTTAGAATAGTGTAATAAAAAATACGTTTGATAAGACTAAAAATGTCCTTTTTGTACACATTGTACGTTCAGAAGATATCAAAATTTAATAAAATAGCCGTATTTTTTCAGTTACACTGGTTTTCATTTGTGACCAATAACAATTTCTTTCTTCATTTGCAATTTACTCTCAAATTACATTTTATTTATTAGGGAAGAAAATCTAAACTGAAATAAAGATGAGTAATTTTAAATCTAGATATCGCAGGTTCAAATACATTCAGCATTATATAAAAAAAAAACACATCTGCCTTGTTCCCTCTTCTTCGATGGTCGAATTTACTGTTGACGCTTATAGTGGGTCAGCCAATTTGTATTGGTTATAAATAGAAATAAAAACTGACCCTCTACAATTTTTACAATATCAAATGTAACAAAGACAACAAGAGAAATAATCAAGTAGAAGAAATTGTGAATTTGTTCAACAATAAATATTTTTTATAAACACAACAAATACATAATATATAGTGCAAAAGTTGATAAACACAATAGAGTTCTTTGGTGTATGTGTTACTGAAAGAATTTGAGTTACTGTACTGTATGTGTGAAAATGACAAGGTTTAGTTAGCTATATTTGTTTTTATAGGAAAATTAAACAGATGTTTTTTTTGTGTATTAAATAGAAAAAAAAGTATTGTTCTTGACTCACTGATTGTTATCGCTCATTAACCAGAGATTCTTGTGGAATGGAATATTTTGTGGGAGTGAGCGTTAAACCTGGAGATGGTTGACAAAGTTTGTTGTTGTATTGAAGATAAAGTTCGTCTCCTTTGCTGTGTTGATTTCCAATGAATTCAAGTGAATTGGTTTCAATATTTTAAGTGCCCACTGACCAAGTCGCGTCGAAGTTTCGTTTTTATTAGTTCTCTTGGTCACGTGGGGAGGCTCGTAAACATGTTTACATTTTATGGCGTCAACTAGAGGTCAAAATTTGGGTCGGTACCTTCGGACGTAGTTGACACCACCTAATTAATATTTTACAACCAATCAAAATACATCAGTTGTTATATTTGGCTGGGAGCCTCTATGTGTTTAACTTGCACAAAATTTAAGATTTAAAAAAATGTAGGAATCTGATTCTACACGCTAAAACTACAATCATTAAAACGAATGTATTTTAATGTTTAATAAATCCTGCCCGTGATATCATGGGTTAAATAAACAGCAAATCGCGACACCCAACTGAATATTTGAACGCATTCAGAAGGCGCTCATCATCGTTACTGTTTCATTCGTAGGTTTCGACAAATATATCTTGTTATTAGCTTTTATTTCAAGTTTCTTACGTTTTTTTTAATAAAATGGCTCTCCTAAATGCGTTTATACATAAATTACTATCACCCTTGTTTTGATCGGATCACCGAAAACTGTCTTTGATTGTTTATGAAGATTGGAAGAAAGACTTGTAAATGGGCAGCGTTAATGATAAGCTAAAGAAAAATAAGTAACCGAGAAACTGAAGAATCAAAATTCAAACACTGTTCCGTTTATTAGATTTAGACTCTTGGCGTTTATTAGATGAGTTTTCTTAAGAAAAACATTCTGTTAATCTACCTAGCCACCATAGTAATCAAATAATTTAGAATATATTAATTTTATTCATTATACATAGTATGGTGCATCCTATAAGAATCGAACTCTTAACAGCAGTGTCTGCGAGAATAGCTTGCAAAGCAGTTCTCCACCAGAAGATGTTAAAATGAAGCGAAGAATGTTGTGTTCTTCTAATCTTCCAGGTGCTAATGACGTGCCTCCCGTGAAGATCAGCGTTCGGAATTCTAGTTCCTCTAACACCAGCCAGTGAATCCAAAGGGGAAAAAACGCCTACCTTAGCCACCAAGCATGTTAACACGAAAAGTTTTATTCGTCTTGATTCCTATTTTCACTTTATTTTTAGCTTCCAGTTCAAATCACGAAAGTAGAACTGTCGACTTCTGCTTTTGTCGTTCATAAAACATTCACCGTTAATTAAAAGTTACTTTGCATCCGTTTTTCATTATTTGAATGAGTTTGGTTGAGAAATAAAATCTCTCATCTCTAAAGTACGGCCAGTCAAATAAAAAAAAAACAACTATTTACCCACAGATAGCTGGTTTGTTTCCTATCCAATAGACTCGTCTTTTTTCTTTTGTCTTCCACAAACATTGCTAGTAATTTTATCTTCGTCTCATTCATACTCGCCATGACATTGCAGCTGTGGTCACAATCAATGTCGACGCTCAAAAGGGCAGCAACATCAATTTCTTTTCAATGTGTAATACAACTGAAATAGAAAGATTAAATCTTAACCCATTGAATCCTGAGACCTGACCTAACGTTAAACAATGTTTGAACCTTTTTTGGTAATTCTCTCTATTGCTCATGTAGCAGAGAATAAATCAGTAGTGAAAAGCAACAAATGGCCAGTACAAAGTTGCTCATATGAACAGTTTTATTTTAAGTAGGAATATCGAAAATATTCCGGGTTAAGGATCACCAATATAAATTTCACCGACTACATGCAACTTAGTCCAGTTGTCCCTGAGCGTGTTCTTATCACCAGACATCTTTTGGCAACATTGTCTTGTCCTAAAAATTCTACGATCGTTAACAGAGAATAATGTCGGTGAGTACATTATCAAGCCACTACTTTACCTGTTCAAGAATTATCGAAAAAAATATGTTAATCCCAATAATCTTTGTAAGGGATTTACTCATTTCACTAATTCTGGATTTAATCATTCTTTTACAACCAATCATGTTAAAATGATTTTTCAGTTGGCTCAGAATGCTAAAATAAATTCTTCGTGAAAAAGAAATTACCCACTCCAGGTCGATCTTCTATATCGAGTTTTTATGTTTAAGTAGCGAGATTTATTCATCACCAGCTTACTAGGCCTGTCGCGTAGCTTACATCACCCACTATTCCCCAGACGTCACCCATCTGAGTACTGACCAGGCTCAACGTTGCTTAACGTCTGTGACCGGGCAACAACCGGTGGTTCGACGTAATATCGCCGTAAGCTAAAATAAAAACGTAACCCATAAAGAAAAATGAATAAAAAGACAAGTAGAAAAATTATTCTTAACCGACGCCTTTCGTCCCCTGAAGGACTTTATCAAAGACAATGTAAGGATTTATTTTGTTGCACGTGTTTATATATAAGAGCAATTGGTGTCATTGGTTTATCAAAGTTTTAAATTTTGAGAACTTGCACGAATATTCATCAGGTGCTTGAAAGTTTAGTCAAAATATGTGAAGGACGCAAAGTCGATAATTCAAAGTCTGGTGAGACAAAAGTAAGCGAGAAATATTCAAGATTTTTTTTTTAATAAATGAATATTATTATGGTTTGGGATGGACGTATATGCTGTACATCTTCAAAAACACGAGGTATAAACCGTTTTCTTTGGATTTTTTAACATATTTGCGCTCGTGTCTGTTGGCTTAGGAGATAAAACTGAATATTCAGGGAAGCACGCTTCAAATCTGTTTCAATTCTTCGCCAACTTTTGAAAAGTTTCGCATTTTTGTTAGGTTTAAATTATCAAATATGACTCAAAACATATTGCTGAGATTCGATGACGCTGAATAATTGCTGTGCGTATTAAAATCAAAGATATCCAGACACACCGCATTTATAAGCGCAACTTTTTCCTAATGTAACGTAAAACAAATAAAAAAATATTTTCTTTTACAAAACAAATTGATAGTTTCTTTTTTAACTTTCTTAAATATTTAATCAATATCTGATCAGCAAACTCTGAATCGTAGAAAATATTCTTTTCATTTACGAAGGATAAAATTTTTTCAAAAATACTCATATTTTCTACATATTTTGGATTTCTTAAATACTCGACAATTACATGTACTTTTCTCAGGTATTTTTCACGCCAGTTGTATTTGGCGATTTTCACTGAAGATCAAGAGACTACCAAATCTCCTCAATTTTCCAGAATATTCCTATTTTTATTCATTTCAAGAATTGTAATGGCAATGGTGAGAATAGCCGTTTCCATACAGGAAATATTTGTCATTCACAAATCGAACAGTTAACTTTTATGTTTGTTGACATTTCTAAAATCATTCTCATAACCCGTTTATACATGATGATCAGCTAATTGGGCGTGGTCTTAATCAGTAACAGACACCAAACCTAGTACATTAGAATATAATATTTCTGTACCAGAACCAAGAGTATCTATCTATCTATCTATTTATCTAAAAATATTTTATTCTAATGTATTAATCTTGGTGTCTGGAGCTGATTAAGACCACGCCCAATTAGTTGGGCGTCATGCACAAATGTTTTAAAAGGTTTTTTTTTCCGGAATATAGGTTCCTCGTTCACTGTTATTTCTAATATTGATGGGAGTTTCCTTCTTAACCATTTGTTTAAGGTAATATGAAAAGTCAACATCTTGATTGTAGGAATTTATCAGTTCGCCCACGTCGCTAACGAATATGACATAAGGTGGAAATTTAATGTCGGTTTACCGGCAATACTGTGAAAAAATTGCTCGGCACTTCACCTTTGAGGGACGCCTCAGCCCCTTCCAGAAGGATAGGTACTGCCTGGGGGTATGGCCTCCCTGAGGCTTGAGCTACTATTTTCAGCTACCCCGATAGAAGCGAACATCCTAACCCTAACCCTGCCAGGTATGCCAACATCTTGGTTGTATCATTATTTTCACTTCGACTTATATGTGCCACATATTTTAGTTGTTGCACCTGGTGGAAGTCTTCATGTGATGCAGTCTTTGTTATTTAGTAAATCTATGTTTGTGATTCTGTATCGCCAGTCTATAAAACCGGATGAAAGATTAAGACATGCAAGATTCATTCACTTGAAGCCATTTTGAATAATTGATCTGAGAAAACGCTTGTATATAGCTGATAATTTAAACATTTCTAAATGATTGGACACTATGCATGACATCGATATGAAAGTGTCTTGAGCTGACGCGGCTATTCAACGGCATAATTCGAGTTCTTCGGTTAATATTTTGGTTTTGTAGCTTCTTGATTTTTTTTGAGAAATCTAACACCATTCAGCAATGTTCTTGTTTGATTAGTTTGAATTCTTCTTCCGGTTTTCTATTCTTAAAGACATTTAGTAAAAAAGTCTTTAAAGTCATTCCAAGTGTTCCATTGATTATTAGTACTATACTTTCTTTCATATTTCCTATATTTTTGGTTGTTGTCCAGATTGTATTCAGCTTTTGACTATCTTTCAATTTCTGGTTGGGACGATTAAATTCATTGATCTTTGTTTATATTTGTTTACAATGACAAGTTCCGGTCTCCTAAGCCTAACCCTGCACCAGTCTCTGGGTTTGAATTGGGGGTGCAGGGCTGGATTAGGTGTTCGATTGAGTCCCAAAGTTCAAAAGACTGTCGGGTTTACTATTATTCCTTTGCATTTGCCTTGTCGAACTCAAATCGTTTGCATAGTTGCCATTGGAACAACTTTTCTATCTATCCATGTCTGTTTTGTTATTTCTCAGCCAATGTAGTACATTCATTTAATACAATGGTGTATCAATAAGTCCGTCGCCAGAAACGTGGTTATTAGTTGAATTTCGATCTGCAACTTTCACTGTATAATGACCGGACTATGAATTGATGGAGAAGCACTGAATTATGTTGAAAAATATTTCAGAAAAATAAATCCTGTTTTTCATCACCTGTAGACGACGAACGTGTATTGATGTATTTACTGTTCATTTAATGATTGTCGAAAAGAGGATAAGTTTTATCAGATCTGTCCTAAGTTTATTTGCCAAATATTATCTCGTCCCTTCTCCAGGACAGTTTATAGTTTTTTGCTTGTGTCACATATTTGCCTGGTTGAAACGGAATCATTTGTATAATTCATAGTAGCTCGGATTTCCTAAACAATCGTGTGTTTATTTTCTCCATTTTTATATTGTGATGTTGTTGATATTTCTTTCTTCTTTTTGGTTTTTCATGTAGTTTGTTCTAACATTCCTGCTCCATGATGCCATTCTAAGGGATTCAATTTTCTTTTATCAAATGTCCTTTGCCCTTACATGTTTCTCTACCTTTAAAAATATTTTCATTTTATTCTGGCTTCTTTTATTTAGATTTCCTAATCGAATATGTTGTGAATTTTGTCGGAATTTCAAGCTCTTAAGATTGTTTTGTTTTTGCCTTAATATAATACACAAGGTAATCAAATCAAAATCATTTTCGAATTTCTTTTACATATATTTTTTATTCCCGTTAAATTCGTAAATAAATCAAGACTTTCATGCAGATGGCACCAAACTCGTTCAGAAATATCTAAACTATTAGCTGGAAACAACTGCCTTCTCAGATCTTTATTAGATTAAAAATGGCTTCCAGCCTGGAGATCTTGGCAAATGTCATCCTTCTTCGAACCTCATGGACTGGCGCTACAGAATCACAAAAAAGAACTGCACCGAATGACAGAAATCACATCACTTAAGGAATTTCTACATTAGCAACAACTAAAATGGACATTACATGAAACTTGAAAATAAAATAGACATAAGGAAGATGTTGAATTTCCCGGCGACATCAAACAAAAGGTTAGGAAGGAAACCGCCATCAATGCTGGAAAGGACGATAACAATAAAGTTGACTTGAGAAACTTATTTTCGTGAAAAATAGTTTTATAAAAAATGTCTAAATTTCAAGCGAGACTAGATAAAAAAAATGAAAATAAAATATATAAACAAAGAAATGAATTCAAATTAAGATAAGGTATTTGCTTTCCTTTAAAACCCATCTCTCTCTACCTATCTCTCTATCTCTATCTCTCTCTTTCTTTCTTCCTTCATACCCAACTCTCTCTTTATACCCTTCTTTCTCTATACTTCTCTCACAACTAATGAGAAGGAAACCCTCAAATAAAAAGAGGAAAAAGAAATGACTGAACACGGCTGCCAAACGACTGAAATTTGCTAGACCAGGGTCTAGCCATTGTGACTAGAGACCTATTAAAATAAGAGAGACCCCGCACTTAACTTCCGCTATAAAAAAAAATGAAAAAGAAAGGAGCTCCGGAAAATAAAAAAAACTTGGGACATTCAAAGAAAACAAAGACTTCGCGCTAATAGTCTGGAGCCCTGTCAAAAAGAATATAAACAGACAGTCGATATGTAGGGATCACAAAAAAAACATCCCAGCGTGTTACTTGAAGAAGTTAAACGGTCGTCTGCTTAAGACATTTTTCCGCCCTTCTGAGTACCTAGAAAACGCAACAGATTGACGTCCACAACAAGTTTCCAAAGTAAACACACACTCGACTGCTACCAAGATCCGACTTGTAAACTATTAACTACCGAGCCAAACAGACTTTCACCAACCCGAATGACAAAGGACTCACTCCAATCGAAATCAAATAAATATATATTATTTGTTTATACCTTTGATTCTGTTCGTTTATTTCAGAAGTTTCCGATAAATAATACTTAGAACCTTCTGGCAGTTCTCCACACTAGCACTGGCTACTTGGTCAATGAATGCTGAATGTTTCGTTATAAAGGAAACGGATAATATTACCATTATCACCTCTGGGGTAGATTTTGGTGCAGGGTACATTTCTTATATCTCTGATCCAAATCTTTCAATTAATGTTATCTTTTTGTTGTAAAACTCACACACATTATTCACGGTCTCGATTTTTCTCTCTTGTATCAAACATTTCAAAACGTTTGAACAACGTCCTATTTTTTTTGTCTTTTTGTCTTAAGTTAATCCCCAAGCCTGTTTTATGACCCAAAATATGGCCTTTTTTCTTATTTTCTCTAATGTTCATCTTCAGGATTGCGAAGCACAAATATTTGAACTATAGATTCTCAACAAACACCCTTCCTTCCCTATCGACCTAAAATCATAATTATGATCAACGAAAAGCGATAAATTACTTTTTGTGATCAGGGAATTGAACACTGTAAGTTAAAATTCGATTTTCTCACTCGGTTTTTTGCAAAGAAATTTATGAATGTCCAAAGGTAAATGATGGACTGTTTATTTTTTGTTTGTTTTTCCAACATAGGTTCACAGATTTCCACCGTTATCCGAAAGTAGAGAGTTCCTATGAAATATTCCGTAATCTGAAATGGCGTAAAAGGAACATTTATGTTCCTTTAAGGAGAAAATTATCTAGTGTTTACAAACCCCACAAATTATATTTTCATTTAGGGCAGATTGTCTTTTTCCGGACGTGTTGAGTTCTTACAAAGAATGATAGAAAAACACGTTAGGCTCGAAACGAGAGAAGTAAGATAAATAACGCAGGTGTAAAAAAAAGATTAATAAGACAAAGGAATTATTGTAATGGAAACATACCGGTTGATATGAAGACTTCCGATTGTTTTGAAAAATAAAGACGAGTATCTCAGATTTTATAAAAATCAAAACGTTTAAGAATCAACCCTGATTATTTGACGGGAAGGTACTATTGAACTCAGAAAAGGCATGAATCCATATCTTCTCTAAAACTATGTGTTTAATATCAGAGTAGACTAGGATCTCTAGTCTTGGATAGACTGATAGCCATTCTACAAGAGCTCTGAATTGGGTACCGCGATGTGGTCTAATGGTTAGCAAACTTGTCTTGCTAGAACAATTACGAATGAGTAGTGAGTTCGAGCCACACTGGGTGCTCCATACTTTCTGCCTTGTGCCACATCTAAGCTACGCTTAGAAAGTTACTATAAGAACTCTGAATTCCAAACTGTGGAGAAGGCAGTGGGAAACCATTCAATTACCTTTTTTTCCAAGAAGTCATGGCAGTTCAGAGATAATAAAAAAAGAGGATTCTCTGGAGATCCATGGCTGCCTAAGTCCTAAAGAGATTTGGTATTTTTAAAATCGTGAAATACTTCGTAAATATAGATGAGATGAAATAGGCTTGTTGACCCTGTTGCTGTCTGGTGATGTTTGTTGGAGAGGGGGTCTTCTTTTTTTTATGAGTTTAGTTTTTGCACTACACAAGCTAAAATTGGACGAAATTGGGATTCGAAATATTGCAGTCCGTTAGTTTTACAGGAAGATCTATCTGTTGTAAAAATCAATATTTACAATCCTGGTTTTTATCCGAGATCGAACACCGACCACTAACACCGGTGAGATGCAACTATCCTATCTCAGTCATCAAACAAGAACTTTTCTTTTTATCTTTGATTTGTTGGCGAATAACTCAAGTATAAAAAAATATTTTATAAAATAAGTATCTTGTGAGGCTGACATTTTTGAAAAGCATTGTGATCAAAGTGACAGGATGCATTTAAGACTAAAAGGAGACATGAAAATAAAAAGGAGTCATGATACTTAAGAAAAGCACATGAAAATAAAAAGGGGTCATGATACGTAAGAAAGGGTCTAAGAATATTGGATATACGGAAAGACATTAGTGAAAGGATGATAAAAAGAGCTTTCATGAATCCATCAATTCGCTTATTTATATAATGTCTGAAAAATCATTGAATGCTGTCAAGACAATAATCGAATTTCATAAGAGAAAACCCTATCAACGTTTTATAAAATGTTCCAATATATCTGGAAAAGGAGGATCGTCGTACTCAGAAAATACACGAAAAGAATTTAGTATTATTTCTTAGCAAGTTTTTAATAAATGTGCTGAACAGCTGATTTGTCGCCCTTTGTAGCTGTGAGTTCGAAATGGATGTGAAAAAAGAAGTTTGAAATCAAGAAAAGGAATATTCCGAAAATTAAAATAGATAGAAAGCTATGAACAAAACATACAAACTATAAGACTATAATAGAATTAGATGAAGAAATATTAAATTTACCCAATGCTTAATTCAACACTTTATTATAAAAATTAAGTTAATGTTTTTGCTTAAATTTTTAGCCGCCATTTAAAAATAAATAAAACCAAAAATTAAACGTTCTGTCAGTGAATTGTGTCAGAGTTTCAGTTTAAATACAATGTAAATTATCGCCTCGTGAATAACAGAAATTTGTTTCAGTAATGATTGCAGGGAGATATATAATGAGGAAAGAAGGCCAATAAAATTTAACACTCACAGTATATATTGAATTGAATGTAAACGAAACAGGAGGAAACAAAGACTAACCTACCTAACAAGTTTTAATGAATGGGTGGCAAAGGATAAAGATATTTACATTTCCGCACCAGCTTGATTTTAATTTCCCCGACATGTAAATCGCATTTTGAGCTCATCCTTTTACTGAAGGCCATGCATTCTGTCTTGTTATAGTTTATGCTTAGTCCCTTCTTCCCACTCTCATTCGCTACCTTCTGTAGGAGGTTTGTAATTTCTTTTCCGTGTCTGCTATCAGCACTGTGTCATCTGTGTATCTTATGTTGTTAAGATTGTGGCCCCCTATGCTGAATCCCGGTAGGATTTCCAATTCTCTCAGAATTGCCGCGCTGTATAGGGTGAATGAGTCCGGTGAGAAGACACATCCTTGCCTTACACCCCTTTCTATTTTTGTATATTCACTGAACTCATTCTCTGTGTTCATGCCTGCTATTTGCTGCCAGTATAGGTTCCTGGTTATTCTAATATCTTTCCCAAATATATCAAGGTTGCTGAGCAGTTCTAACAGATCTTTGTGACGTACTTTGTCGAACGCCTTTACGTAGTTTATAAAACATTGGTTCACATCCTTCTGCATTTGTATTACTCTTTCTGATAAGAGAGGATAAAGAGAGGAAGTGGATGTAAGAGAGAGAAGGAGGGTGAAAGAGAGAGAGAAATAAAAAGGAAAAAGGAAACAAGTAAAAAAAGGCGAGAATAAGAAGCAGAGAGAAAACATCTAAGATATCAAAAAACATCTTTCCTGCTTTTACAGTTCAACTTTTCCCCATTAAATATTTTTTATTTTATCTATTTTTGTATCTTCATTTTTTGTTAATGAGTTGAAAATCGCATTTAATTTGGCATCGATCAATTACAAATTGTTAATCAAAGTTTGCTTTTTTATAATTTCAATTTTAAGTCATGATTCGAGTTTTAACCCAAAGCTCATTCTAACATTCTTCACTGCTGACCTCTTCGTTTTCCGATGGATTTAATCAAAACTATATTTTTTTTAAATCTGGAAAAGGATTTTCACGTTGAAAGTAACAATCTTTTTTGCATCAAGAACACCACGCCTAATCTTGCAAGCTATTGTTAGTAACTCTGATTCTCTATTAAAACCTTATTATTGCACTCTTGTTCCGCGATAAATGTTACTAAAGCTGACGGAACAACAAGCCGGTCTTGTGCATAAATGCAATTCGCCTGTATAGTGAGAGTTTAAACACTAATGACATTTGTTTATGGTTCATTCAGAAGGAAAACTGAAAATGATGAGTCAAAGTAAAGGGTGAAGAAAGGACAAAACATTAATTGTAATGAAACAGAATGTGTCTAATGGAAATCAAAATAGATACAGTTAGGCTTTTGTGAGTTAAACATTGGTACCGGTAAAATCAGGCAGATCCAGTAACCTAAGAGACGTAAATGAGGTGCAAAAATCCGGAGACGTTTAGGAAATTTATTAACAATTAAAAATATCCTCCGTCCCCCTCCAAAAAAAAAAGGTGAGCTGGATTGTCTCCTGTATTGTTTTTCTCAAAGAAAGAAAAAACTTGAAACGATCGCGATGTCGTTCTATCGAACGAATGTTGAGATTACCAAGGACAGTGCATGCGACACATGAGGAAATTTTAAGGTGAATAGAAAATCCAAAGAAACTATTGCCATCAATCAGAAAGAATTAAAATTGTTGGAAAACACAAAGAAAACTTGAAGAATTTAACATTCAAAAGATCCATTAAAGATAAGAGAAGTGACAAGTTTTTTATCCAATGGTTGACAAGTACCGCAAAGACAAAGGGATCACGAAAGAACAATTATTAATGTGAGCAAATAAAGGTAGAAGCTGTGGAGAACCATTATCGCCTAAGCTTTCAAGGTCGATGGCAAACAGAGTTTAAGCCTTAATAAATCCCCAATTAATGCGGATTTGTGTAAAATTAAAATTAAACTTTGTAACTAACTCACCAAATACCAAACTCGGTGTTTGGAGGAATTTGTTTCAATTCTGTTGAGTGATATAAATGGATTGATTTGAAGATGAGGACGATGATAATCTGATGAAGATGACGGGGATGATGCTCGGAGAAGATGATATCTGACGAAGAGAATGGTGGTGCTATCCAATACCCGATAGATTTCGAGTATATCACAGTATCTATCTATCTATCTATCTATCTATCTATCTATCTATCTATCTATCTATGTCATTCTGTTCATTTTCTATCTATCTATCTATGTCATACTGTTCATTTTCTATCTATCTATCCATCTATTTATCTATCTATCCATCTATTTATCTATCTATCAATCTATCTATCTGATCTCTTCTATACTGAGTACTCGTTGCTAAGATATAAACAATATTTTTTCCTCCATTCTGAGTTCAAAAAATATTTTATTTCCTTTTGTCGTCAGTACACATAAAGTTTTTAGTTCCACCCGAATCGCTTGTCGACGCCCTTTTTTGCTTTCGAATAATATCTACGATGTTTATTTTAATGTTTATTGAATGTTTATTGGTTGCAATACTTTATCGATTTGCCTTTCGATATTTTCTTTTCTTTTTTTCCTTGTGGATAAAATCCATTTTTTAAATCAACCTGTATTATCCAAGTTATCAATCAGCGAAAACATGCGGCACCGAAATTTATAAATATCACTTTCATTCCTTTTGCATTTTGTTTGCATCTACTTTTATCTGTAGTGTAAATTGCAAAGACTAAAACGCAAAATGCTTTCCCCAAAATGTTGGAACAACACTTTTGAAAGATTTGTTTTATGACGAGAAAAACGTAACTATTTTACCCTAACAGCGTCACACTTGTGGCTTTGGACAAATTGTGATCGATATTAGTGCCACAATTTTTCTCTCTCTCTCTCTCTCTCTCTCTCTCTCTCTCTCTCTCTCTCTCTCTCTCTCTCTCTCTCTCAAAACCTGTAAGCCGGATGTGACTGCTAAGTAAGCAAAAATAAAAAAAGTTATTCTCTGTGCAGAGTTTCATAAAACAAATCCCCTAAAAACAAATACAATGTAAAGGGAGCTAATCACGAACGTTGCCATTAAAGCAAGAATTATTAAAAAGAAAAACGCTGAGTCATGATCCACCCTGACTGCCTTTTATGAATGTCGTTCACAACACTAGTAGTTGTACGTGAGTGAGCCGTTAGTGTTACCACCAGTGACTTCGGTCACCTGACTAAACACACACATTGACTCCAGGCTCTACCGACTCTCCCTATCCTCCAGATCGCTTCCATCACCTCACAAAGCAACATTCCCCCTTCATCATCTATATCGGCAATACAAAGAATTTGATCTTAACAATTCTTTTTCCCACCTCCCCGGTGATACCTTGTTATTTCGTTTGTTCTCTAGTACAACTATATTCATCTATAACAGCTTTTTCTTCTTTTTTTTTTTTTAAATATTTCGACATTTGGAGGGAATCATTATTGAATTCTTCTAAATTCTTTAATCTGATTTGTCAAATAGGATTAATGATCAAACAGAATTATCCAAACATTCTCAGTTTAAAGATAAAAAAATAAAAATGGCGGCTAACATGAAAATCTGCAGGGTTACATGACTGATGTTGTAACTGTTGTCTTTTCACATATTGTCGTAATCAGAATATTTAGGACAAGAATCTTCAATAATAATTAGAATAAATACAAAGAACAGAATAATCGTAAGAAAACAAAGTGAAAGTGAGACGAGCGAAATTCGATCAGCCTATCATTTGGAATGAGGTCATTTCCTCAGCCGCCATCAGTTCAGCAATATAGTATTACTGGCCTATTTCACCGATTCCAACCCTTAGTCGGTTCTGGTTTGTTCTGTTCGCAGATAGACATGCTGCGAATAATGTGAAAGAGAAAAAAAATGACCAAAAGACAAATGAGATTTGATGGAAACGTAATGGAAAATATAGATTTGTCGAACGCGGGAGCAGTTTGCAGAGATGCACACGTGTAGAAAGAACCACTCCAAATTCTTCATCCTAATCTTGAGATTGTCCTACGCCATTAATAAGCATTATTAGTTAATCGATGTGACTTAAGCCACCTTCGATCTTTGAGCCGATTCAGTCACTTTTCGATTATTTCATTTATAAGCAAATGATTGTCAAACAACGACTGAATACTCTTCCTGCCAGCCATAAGATACATGTATGCGTCTATAAGCGAATTTAGTTAAACTATCTAAAATGGTCGCTTGTCTGTAAGTTGGAAGGTGTAGGAGTGGAGTAATGCTCAGCGGCTAAGATTGAGGAATGGGTGATCCAGTCGAATTCATTGCATTCTCTTACATAATGAACTATTGATAAAATATAAAGACAGTAAGGCGTAGGAAGCAGAGTATCTGTCTATATTTCTGAGATAAGGTATTATTTACACTATTGTCCTCATCTTTGTCGCCATATCTATCACAACGTTTTGGGTTGGGATGTCGAACTGAACTCTTTATTTCGCGCACTGTTATCAGTTATCTCCTGTTAATTTCCCTCTGCCTTAACCGGGTATTGAACTCACACTCTTTAGGTCCTGTCACTGGATCTAACCAACGCCGTTATCCACTGTGCCGTGTGTCCTTGAGGACATCTGTGTATGAATTTCTGGGTATTATAAACCTAATGTCTGAGCAACCATTTTTACCAGTGCTCATATTGGAATTTTTGCTGTTATCATTTCATGTTTTTACCAGAGCTCATATTGCAACTTTTGTTGTTATTATTGTTTTTCTCTGGCACTCCTTATTACTGGTTCCCATATTGTATTTATTTCTATGCTTGGTCGGCTCAGGAGATTTTTATGGTCTAGCATATATGCTGATTCCTTAAGTTTACGAATTTTCCAATGGTGTTCCTTGTCAATGATCTCAACATGATCCCACAGAGGGCAGTGATCTCTCTTCTCTCTCCATATGTGGTCAGCCACGCCTGATTTTTCCACTTCCCCTCGTGTTACAGCTTTCTGGTGTTCTTGAAGCCTTACCTTAAGGGGGCGGACTGTCTCCCCTTTATATTTCTTTCCGCAGCTGCACGGGATATCGTACACACAGTCTTTAGTCATATTCTCCTCTATGGGTGTGGGGGGGGGTCTTACTCGGGAGAGATATCTGCAAAGTGTCGTCAAGCTTTTGAAGGTTGCCCTGATGTTATATGGACCGCAGATCCTTTGAATTATCTCTGATAACCCCTTCACATAAGGCAGGCAGACTGTTTTCTGAGTGTTGTTGCCATCCTCTTGTACCCGCCTATCCCAGTTTTTTGGTGCTGCTGCCATGTACCCAGGGTAGTTGTTGCGTTGTAGGGTACTACTTATACTGACCAATTTTTTATCTAATGTCTCTGGGTCGCCACATGACTTTTGCTCGGTGTTGTAAGCAACGGGCGATCCCTTTCTTTACGCTGTATGGATGGTGGGAGTTGAAATTGAGGTACTGTCCGGTGAATGTAGGTTTACGGTTGGTTAGATCCAGTGACAGGACCCAAAGAATGTGAGTTCAATACCCGGTTAAGGTAGTGGAGAACTTTCAGAGAGAAATTAACAGGAGATAACTGATAACTGACATCCATTAAACATGGCAAGTGGAACTAGAACAGTCTACCCCAGTGAGCGAAATAAAGGGTTCAGAAGGCCGAAACCTTGTGATAAATATGGCGACAAAGATTCGGACAATAGTCCGAATAATGTAAATAATGTACACTGGGTCCTATAGCCTTGAGTGTGTACCAGTCTAGGAGAACGAACTGAATTCAAACCGGATCGCACTATCCGAAAATGTGCAAATTCCCATTGAAACTCCTGCTATGAATTTGCATGAATACGACCTCCGCTACCGTTTTGTCCGGATACGGCGGCTCAACCGACCAGCTGTAGCAGCTACATGAGTGATGCATGAATGGTTGGATAGGCGAATTCAAATATAATTTGTGAAAAAGAAGATGAAGTTAAAAGAACAAAAATTAATAAGTTTGAAATTATAATGAATTTTTTTCGTGACAGTGAATTGATAAGAAGTTGTGGTAAGTTCAAAATGTTAGTAAGACTTCATTCGTAAGACGGTTCTGTCTGCGGGGACGAGTTAGCAAGAGTTCACAAGAATTAGAAGCAAAGTGATAAAATTGGCTGGAGGATATAATCCCAATTGGAAAATAGTGAGATCAACGAGAAGATAAAGGACTCGATGAAGTGTCATTTGAACCGGATTTATCGGTAATTATTTATTTTAATTGGCTTCTTTGAAAACTTTGAAAAGTTATTTCGGGCTGTCATGGCGATGAATTAGTCTCACATAAGTCTAGTGTAGTGTAAAATCCAGTGAATATCTAATACACAATACAAGTGACTTGTGAGACGTGCTTCCTAATCATTTTCATGTGGCAGACGCACCTACTGAAATTCTCCAATTAATTTAATTAATACAATGAAATAACTCAGAAAAACTTGAGACACTGATATGAAAAAAATTATTTGGAAAATCTTTTATTACTGTCTATCTCGAAAGAAAGGTACTATAGAATAACACGATTATTATCAATTTAAAAATCGATTCGCCAATCGAAGAAGGACAATTTTTATGCGATTAATGGCAGAGGAAGGACAAAATAAGTAATCACATTCTTCGCATCATTTGATGGAATTTTATTTCGAAGCGGACAGATTGCCAGAGAAATTTAGAAGTGGCATTGATATTTTACTCTGATTTATAGCAAATAAATGTTTGCATTTTTTGTTTCTAATGCTGCAACAAAAGAAATGAATTCTTTTCATATAACTTAGTAAATAATTTGCCTTCCAGATATAAACTAAAAAGATTCATGACAGTTTTGCACTTTCATAAAAAATGATTTATCAAAAAAGGCGATAAATTCAATAGTAAATAATTTGTTGATGTGGTTGCAAAATATTTTTCTGCTGTCCATGAAAAACGAGGCACGTAATTCGTGAATGGAAAAAATCTATTCGACTCAAGTAATATAAATTTAGTTATGTAGAAAATCTATTCGACTCAAGTAATATAAATTTAGTTATGTAGAAAATCTTTTCGACTCAACTAATATAAATTTGGTTATGTAGAAAATCTATTCGACTTAAGTAATATCAATTTAGTATTTGTAGAAACTCTATTCGACTCAAGTAATATAAATTTAGTTATGTAGAAAATCTTTTCGACTCAAGTAATATAAATTTAGTTATGTAGAAAATCTATTCGACTTAAGTAATATCAATTTAGTTATGTAGAAACTCTATTCGACTCAAGTAATATAAATTTAGTTATGTAGAAAATCTTTTCGACTCAAGTAATATAAATTTAGTTATGTAGAAAATCTATTCGACTCAAGTAATATAAATTTAGTTATGTAGAAACTCTATTCGACTCAAGTAATATAAATTTAGCTATGTAGAAAATCTTTTCGACTCAAGTAATATAAATTTAGTTATGTAGAAAATCTATTCGACTTAAGTAATATCAATTTAGTTATGTAGAAACTCTATTCGACTCAAGTAATATAAATTTAGTTATGTAGAAAATCTTTTCGACTCAAGTAATATCAATTTAGTTATGTAGAAAATCTATTCGACTTAAGTAATATCAATTTAGTTATGTAGAAAATCTATTCGACTCAAGTAATATAAATTTAGTTATGTAGAAAATCTTTTCGACTCAAGTAATATCAATTTAGTTATGTAGAAAATCTATAAAACTCAAGTAATACAAATTTAGTTATGTAAAAATCTATTCGACTCAAGTAATATAAATTTTGTTATGTAGAAAGTCTATTCGAATCAAGTAATATACATTTAGTTATGTAGAAAGTCTATTCGACTCAAAGTAAAAGCTGCAAATTTGAAAGCCGAAAAGATTTTCACCGAGGTTCAGAGTTCGGAAAAGAACCAAATTACCTCTAATACGTTTTCTCCATATAATCCATTAAACGAGGAAGTGCTTTTACTGCGAATTGTCCGTTGTCAAGATCGATACGAACAGACTTTCTATACCAGTGTGTGTGTGTGTAGTGGGCTCGCGCGTGATTGCCATTATTACTAAGTGTAGTCTTCCCTACAAAATGCTTCGTCGATTTGGTTCGGAATATTTCGGAAAAAAAGACCTTGGGACGCGGTCATGTGGACCGAGAGTGTCAGTGGCAGCAGAATGGAAATGGGACTGAAATCGAAGTTTCCGTGAAGAAGAGTGCTTATATAATCATTCGTACCTTCTTAATACTTATAAAATCTGGGCAGTAGATATGCGTGTCTATGTATTCATGGCTTTACATATACAAGAAATCTAACCAAATTATTAAATATCAATTTATCTTCGAACTTGCCGCTTAGTCTGACCGAGAACTTTTCAGCACCACCTTGTATGTGTGTGCTTAAAGGCACATGTACTTATATGAATAAATATAAATGAATAGATATGTGCCTGTGTGTATGTGTCTGTATTTGTGTGTGTGTGCGTCTGTATTTGTGTGTGTGCGTCTGTATTTGTGTGTGTGTGTGTGTGTGTGCCTCTGTGTGTGTCTACGCGCGCGCGCGCGTGTGTGTGTGTGTGTGTGTGAGAGAGAGAGAGAGAGAGATTTTCGTTCGTGGATTTTCTTCTTTCTTTTTTCTTGGTAGTGGGTGCCGAGATCTCCGTGCAAATGTACTTCGTTCCAAAACTGAGCAATAGTCATTTGCCCCAGTCGAATGCAATTTTTTTTCTTTTTTATTTTACTCTAACAAGCGCTAAGGGTAAGAATAAGTATTTAAAAAAAATACAAACAAGAAGTTGTTTTTGCTGTTGTTGTTTGAGTTGCATGTCGGTTGTTGTCTGCATCGATTTAACATTTTTTTTTTAAAATGAACAAAACTAAACGAAAATAAATAAAAATAGTACAAAAGTAAAGATCTCCAGAGAAAAAAAACGGAAGAAAATGGCGTAGGGGGTGGAATATAAATCAAAATCGAATGCAGAAAATAAAAATCAATTGAGAAAAAAGATGACGACACTTGTGAGTAAGAACAAATACGACATTATCTTATGACCTTGATAATATAACCTTGATAATATGACCATGATAATATGACCTTGATAATATGACCTTAATATTGATCGCTTTAATACTTGTAAATCAATATCACATTTCTTTTGATATTAATATTGCTTATATATATATCTGTTAATCCATATTATTTTCTCTTGACATTGATAAAAATAATAATAATGAATCGATACCGACTTGTATTAGTATTGTCACACCGAATCAATATCACTTTTTCTCACAGATTAATATAAAGAACCTCCGTGAATCAATAATACATTTCTGTGATATTAATTCATTTAATAGCCGTGACTAAATATCAATCACTCTGGATATTGCTACAACATATATCATTGAAACGATACATTCATTTTTTAATTGTGATACACCTAATCCCCGTTAATCAATGTCATTATTTCATAATGTTGATAAAATTATTACCAGTGAATCAATATCACATGACCCTGATACTGATTAACCGATAATGCATAAATTTCATCGATATGGATGTCCCTAATGTCCGTAAATCGATATCACATGCCCTTGATATTGGCACATCTAATGTCCGTCAATCGATATCACGTTCCTTTGATATTGGTACATCTAAGGAGCGGGAATCGATATCACCTTTCCTTGATATTGGCAAATTTAACGAGCGGGGATCAATTTCACCTTCCCTTCATATTGGTACAACTAATGTCAGAAAATCGATATCACCTGCCCTTGATATTGATATATCTAAAGAGCGGAAATATATATCACCTACCTTTGATATTCGTATATCTAATGATGTGGAATAAATATCCCCTTCCCTTAATATTGGTATATCTAATGTCGGTAAATCGATATCACCTTGTATTGGTACATCTAAAGAGAGGGAATAAATATCACCTTTCTTTGGTATTGGTGCATCTAATGAGCGGGAATCGATATCACCTCCCTTTGATATTGGTTCATCAAATGGGCGAGAATCGATATCACCTTCTCTTGATATTGTTACATCTAATGTTCGTTAATCGATATCACATGCCCATCATATTGATATGCTTAAAATATATGAATCAATAACATCGGAAAAGATATTTAACTTTTGGTTTGTGCATAAGAAATAATTCATCGCCGTGTCAGCCTGACCCGACCTGAGATAGAGAATTCTTGAGAAATCAATAAATATATTTACATATCATCAAGAAAGCAGTGAGCCATAAACTCTGAATGCAAAAGAAAAAATGAACTTAATACAAAAATATATTTTGTAACGTTTTATTAGTAGCTTCGTGATAGGTTTTAAACTTATGAAACATGTTGTTTTGTAGCTATAGAGAAAATTCCATAAAAACCACAGCATTATAAGATAGATAGAGAGAGAGAGAGAGAGAGAGAGAGTGAGAGAGATAGATAGATAGATAGATAGATAGATAGAGAGAGAGAGAGAGAGAGAGATTTTATATAATTATGCACTCGAGCGCACAGGGACGCTTGCTGTATAAAAACTGCAAACATGTTTGCCACGGTCATCTAGTGGTAGTAAGTTCAATCCTTCCTGTGTGCCAGACTAATCTACTCATTTGCCAGATCAGATTACTAATAATCTGGGTGGGGGATCCTTGTTGAGTGATTTACATGTGTTAGGAATTAAAACCTCACCAGGTGCCCCAAGATTGTGACCTTGTATACGACTTAATACTTGATTATTTGAGTACTCGACATCGGGTATATTATAATCGTATAACTCGACAGGATTTTTCTTCCCGTAGACCAATTCGCTTGTTCGATTTTCATTGACCTTATGCCTGCCAATATTAAGCTTAATAAATAACATCAATCCATACATACAGCATATGGGATTGAAAAAAAGAAAGAAAAGAAATGATATAACGAAACTGACAGAAAAATATCTCCAGCTTTATCGTTGTGGTGGTCCTATGGTCCGAAGAGAGACCTACGTCACCGTACTGTGTCCCAGGGTTTCTCCAACCATTGTACTAAGCCCGAGTTCATTATTTTCTGTCGAAGTAGGGTGGCGCGTGGGGAAGGGGGTGTAGGCGGCATTTCCTTTTTTTCGAGACGACATGTGAGGTGGATTTGGATTCAAAATTGTCCTTCTCCTAGACGTGTTGCCATGGCTTTAGGACCCAGTCTACGCTGCTATTTTACCCATAGTTGCGAGTGGAAGACATGGATTCATACTTTTCCCAAATGGATGTAATGAACTTGACTGAAATTCGAACTCGACTCTCCGATTCCTCAATTCAACCCGCTAACCATTGTGCTTCCTCAGCTTTATAAATGTTCCAGTTAATGCTATATTTTTTACGTATTTAAAAGTTTCAAACTCTGTTACAGCCATGGCCTTAGAGAAAGAACCTGTATGTTTCTTCGCTGCTTTTGGGCATGGAAAAAGTCCTCAATATAATTGTCATGAAAATTGTGTGTCCAAATACTTGAGAACACTTCCCATCATCATAAAACGGGTCTGTTCGTTTTGATGTTTCTGGTAAATATTGAAAACCCCAGGTGTTTGGACAAAATTTCAAGGATAGTTTCCGAATAAAAGTGCAAATTCAAGGAATTTAAGAAATTCTCTGTATATAAAAAATAAAGGAAAAATTGAACTTACTCTATTGATGAGTTAAAGAGTGAGCGATGTGTATTGTTTAGGCCATTTGTGTTTATTAAGAAGGCGCTAATTTTAGTGTCCTATCTCGGTCTTAGCACGAAGCAAAGAGAGCTAGCCTCTTTGAATTCACACCACGTATGCTCTCAGTAATTTTTTGTTTATTTTATACACCCTCAAAAGCTGAAAAGGAAGTTATTGCTGTTAACAGGGTTTTAAACGCATAAGAGTAGGTCGGGACTGATTATAACTTGAGTGATGGAATGTGTGTCAGTTCTAAAGAGTGAATCTGGGACAGTGTTTTGGTCACCTTTGATATATTTTATATCAGTTAAGAACTGTAACGAGTTTCTCGAGGTGCGTACTTGTCAGAGTGTGAAGACAAAGGCGTGTGTTAAGGGTTTACGGTCAGTGTAAATTATAAAGTATCGACCCTCGCGTATGTAGTTGAAGTGTTTAATTGTTAAGAGTTCTCTGAAAAAGGCTCTATACTTTGATCGTATAGAGCCGAGTTTATCAGAGAAGAATGATATAGGTACCTTAATGTTATCACCTGGTGTATAACCGTACCCACGGCTGATCTGTTTGCATCAGTGGTTAAAAATCAGTTGTGCTGGAACGTCGTCAGTGAGGTATGTGAGTTTTGAAAAGTTAGCCAGTGCAGACTTGGCTTTGTTGAATGTGTCCATTGCTTCTGCATCAAATGTGGGTCTGATTCCGCCATTTTACTTTGTACTGCAGTATATTCCCCAGTGGTGACAGTATCATAGACCAATTCGGAATCTGCCCTCGGTAGTAATTGATGAGTTCTATGAAACATCACAACTCTCGAACTGAAGTCGGTGTTTGGAATTATTGCACTGCTTCTATTTTTGCTGAGAGCGGAATAATTCTATTTTTGTCAATCTGATGGCACAATAAACTGCAATTCATCGACACCAAATCTAGAACGTATCTGGAGGAGATAGATCCAGCGCCTGTCAGTTGATAACGCATCACCTCCATGGTGCACAGATGACACGAAACTGGTTCCAAAAACACTGCCCTGAATCCAGTGCGTCCTGTGCTCGCCAGATTTAATAACCGTTGAGCATGTGACATGCAGCAGAGTTCACTAAATTCTCTGTCATCGTACCCAGTTATGGTCAGCCATGGAACATGACTAGATAGATAAAAAAAACACGTAATAAATCCACGACTCTGTGCCACGTTGAGCAGCTGTAAATATTTTGCTGTAAATATTTTCTCTTTACATTCATAAAAAAAAGATTGTTTTTACCTTTAGGAGAGGGTGCTGAAAAATTCTCGCCCCAACCAAGAAGCTATTCCCAAAAATATTCTGCTGTTTGGACATTTGGATAAGTGAATCGGGCCGAGAAATTTTCAGCAGCGATTGCATGAGTCATCTGTTCCCAAGTTTGGTCTTTCAAAATCAGACATTTCATTCAAGTTTAAAAAAGAAAAAATACTGTCTAAATCAGATTTCAATACAACACAGAAAGGGGAGGAGGGTAAATTGGCTTGTAACATTTAATATTTCCAAAACCAAACTCGACGATAGAGTTTAGAAACGTCTTCACGGTGAATTCTTTTCATCCCTACAACCCCTATCTCAGAGACGAAGTGGACCGTGAATTTTCCCATATCACGATGAACAGTTGCTCTCTCAGGGAGACCTCCACCCCCCGTGCATTGAGCCCCTGTTGGAACTCATACTTATTCCAGACGTCAAGTGGAAATCATACATCCGATCCATGGCTAAAGATGCTTGGAAAATGGTCGGTTCTCTGTACTGCTTCAGTAAGTACACGACTCCTCCCGCTATCATTTACCTTTACGAGAGCCAGATCAGGTCGAAAATGGGCTACTGCCGCCATAAATGAACATGAGTTGCGCAGTCTTCATTTTCTAGTCGCAATAAAGTCTAAAAGCGTCTACGTGGCCTTGTGGGTGATGAATTATTTTCAGTTTTACAACCACTTTCTCACAGACAAAATATCGCAAGCTTTTGTATCGCTATTTCCATGGAAAGTGTCCAGACGAACTACACTCCTTACTTCCACCAATTCAAACCTTTACGGCTAAAACTCGTCAAACCATGAGCGTTTTAGCGAAGTACCCTCATACTTTTCATATTTCATTGGTGGGATGTATGTTCCACTCGAATAACTTCTTCCCACGAACCGCTACTTTGTGTAACTGACTCCCAAGAGGATGATTCCGCGATCACTACAATCTTAAGCAGTTCAAGTCTAGGGTTAATCGTTATATTTGCACATATCCTCGTAAATTATGCTCTTACCTCTTACTCTGCAATCCTCTACCTGAAGTGGCTCATGGGCCTTGTAAAGTGTGGATATTTATTATTATAAAAATAATGTTCTTACGAGCCACATTCCTTAGTTCCACCAACTCGCCATACCATGTACACGGAGCTAAATAGTCCCCGTTCCTTTCGCATTCGGTTAGTAAGAAGAAATATCTATTCGAACAGCTTCTTCCCAAGAACAGCTCCTTTATGGAACACTCCCAAGAGGATGCTTCCCTGATAACGACAATTTTAATTTCTTCGAGTCTATGATTAACCGTTATCTCCCTTATCTCATAAGCTACACTTCTTATCTTCCCCTCTTACGTACATCAGCCTTATTCAGTAAACCTCTACCTTGAATGGCTCTTGAGCCTATTATTGGGTGAACAATTATTAAAAAGAAACAAATAAAGTTCGTAATGTAAATGGGTACCGTTGATTTCTGTGTTCATAGAAACAAGGGGCGTAACTTCATATTTTGAAGATTGGATTATTCCTCTTGGATTTCTATTAGTTTTATTCGTTATCCAAAATTATAAATCATTACATTTTTTAACGTTAGTAGTTGAAACATATAGACATTGAGAAATACGACTTTTTAGAATTACTTTAAATTTTAATATCAAACATCAGTTTTTGAGATAACAAATTGCTCCAAAAAGCATGAGTTTATAGATAATCAATAATCAACAAAGTTATAAAATCTGGTGATATTAATCGTATATTAAATATATTCCTTGTTTTAAATGTTACCTTCGTCTTTCTGAAAATTATTTTACTAACTCTGAGAATTTGTTAATAATACTTACACTTTAATGATTAGTAATTATGAATAGAATTATTATTGAAGTATTAATTTCTAATATCAAATTGTTCAATAAGGATTATCTCCCTTGATATTAAGCTACTTGGAAAGTTTGGAAATGTATGAAGGAGGATTAATAAAAGAATAGAGAAGGAGTTCAGCTGAGAAAGACACATACCAATTGCTGGTGAACGGAAATAAGAATTTCATGAGGAAAAAACAAGCGAAAACACGAGACAGGATTTAGGGGAAGGATATGATTGCAACTTTTTATACTGGGATGAAAAGAATAGCATAAATGATTGGGAACAAAAATTTGTAGTCGGCTACAAGACAATTATTGGTTTTGTTTCAAGTAAAAATACGACATATTTATTTATTTGCTTTAGTTACAAAAAGAACGTCAACATTTCCTTGTAATTTAGTTTTAAACGCCTGTCAATCTGAACATAAATGAAAAGACAGAAAAAAGAATCTAAAAAGACACGAGATATTTGTTCAACTTCTAAGCAAATAAAAATTGTATGATCACAAATAAAGATTTTTCTAAAAATTTGAAAACAAAATCAAAATTTGTATTTTTTGCGTACCATATTATTTTACAAATAAACCAACGAATTTTACAGTTAAATGATTATTACAGGAATAACAATAATTGATAAGTGCATTTTTAAAAGATAGTGAAAAATCCCTGTGTGACTTCAAACTGTTGTTCAAGAAACGAACAAAATATTTTGGGACATAAATCCCTTTGCTTTGATAAATGAGATTTTATCCTAAGATATATGTAGAAGTGCATCATTTCTTTAAAAGGAAATATAAAATTGAAAAAAAATAAAGTTGGAATATTACTGGCAAGCAATAAATTAAATTTCATTATTGAGTAACAAACAGGAGTTAAACGAAACAATTTTGATCATTTCAAATATTAGATAAATTTAACCACTATAAAACCAATATTTGCATATTTGTAAACTGCAAATCAATTGTCTAAAAAGGATCTTTTAATATAGAATATTCTTACTTGGAAATAAAAATGGAGAAAAGCATTTGGGGCAAATCATCGATTTGCCCAAATTGGCCAAGAATCGGTAAACGAAAGTCATGGAAATTAAACAAAGTGAAATGAGCACGAAAGAAAATCCAAATGACACGAGTTAGAAGCTGAACAAAAAAATATTTGGGGACAAAATGAAGTATCACAGATATCGTCATTAATTTTTCTTCTGGATGCGCAGATAATTCTTAAGAAAGCAGATGAAAGTGGCTGAAGTTTAAAAGTAAATGGCTGAATGGAAATATAAATGCTGGGAAAATTATAATTTAGTCAGGTAAATGGCGGAGGAAATCTAGTTTACGACGTAGCCTTTCACTAAATGAAATGTTTGGAAGTTTATCAACAAATGGATTTTCCCATTGTTTGAAAACACTCTGAAATTTTGAAAAACTTAGAAAATGATAAATTAGTGTTTTTTGTTTTTTTTTTGTTTTTTGTTTTTTTTATAAACAAGCCGATTCTAAATCTGGCATGATCATTAACTTTTTTATTGAAATTTTGTTCCTGAGATTTTTCGTTTTTTCTTTTTTATCTGAAAGGCACATAATACTATTCAAACATTTTGGTAGTTGCAGTTACTGCTGACTTCGTTAAATCATCAGGATGTAAATTCGTCTGCCGAGAATTTAAGTTAAGAGGTAAATGGTATAGGATGATATAGTGAGTCATTACTGATCCTTGTTACATCCGGGTATCACAAGTTGTGTGTCCTTGTTTTATTGGCGATGTATTACTTACTTGGTAATAAATGTTTAAATCCAACAGACGTGTTCCCGTGTCGTGAGTAAGAAAACCCTAAATGAACGAGCCCAACTAAAAAGATAAAACATGGTGTCAGAAGTGGCTAGAACAAGCTGGGGTTCTTCAATAAACAAAAAAAAATCAAATGAATCTTCATCCGCCAGAAGCATTCAATTTTTTTTAATCCTTCCACGTGGCTGACTTGGCATCAAAGATTTCGAATTGCGTCTGTTGTATTTGGAAACTGGACCAATTCAAATAAGTTCCCTAATATATTGTATGGGCAAAGAGGCGAAAAATGTTTTAAAAACAGTTACATTTTCTGAGAAGGAAGACGAAAATGACTTCGAAAGTGTAATGATAAAATTCGAAGTTCATTTCATACCCAACAAGAACAGAACGCACAAAAATGTCATTTTCACTTGAAAACACAACGGAGAATGTGCCACATTTGCGAGAGCGTTATACGAATTTGCAGATGGTTGTAACTTCGCCAACAAGAACGAAGAAATAAAACACAGATTCCTAATCGGCCTTCAGGACAAAGGATTATCGGAACGCCTTCAGTTTACCCCAGATTAGAAACTCGACAAAGCCTTAGAAATGGCGAGAAGTTAAGAACAAAAGATTGCAACAGATACAACCGGCTATACGACTGGGTACAGGGCTCAGGAAAAAAGGACAAACTTGGAAAAAAAGCAACCGCCTCAACCACTTCGCTTTGTTGCAGGACATAAATAAGCAACGTCTGGAAATAAAACACTACAACAAGAAGGAAATTCTTTTAGGCTCACTCACAGAGAAAAATAAAACGTTCGACTCATGGTTCACTAATCTGAAGGTTTCTGGTGGCCACTTAAAGTTTAACATAGATACAAGAGAGGACATTACAGTAATAAGCCACAAAACGTACAATAACTTCGGAATAATCCGCTTTTAAAACCGGCAGAAAGAATATTTAGAAACCCAGACGGCACATTATCGTGCGAAGGAAAATTCCGGACTTCCACGACGCATAAAGGGAAAAATGATTTATTCGAGTTATATGTACTAAATGATCGGGACATAAGAAAAAAACTTACTATCCAGAGAGGTTGCCCATTTGATGGGAATGGTTATTAAAGATGGCCACGTGCGAAGATACATATTTTGCAATCAGCACCGTCCATCAAATACCCATGAAACATTAAAACCGACACCGTTACCGAAGAGGCCTTGTCAGAAGATAGGGACGGATATCTTCACACTGAACGGACGAAATTACCTAGTAGCAATCGACTATTTTTCACACTACATATAAATAGCCTGTCTCGATCCACTTACCCAATAGCGCCAATGTAATGGGTAAATTGAAAAATATGTTTACAAGATGGGGGATACCAAATGAAGTGATCAATTGGGGGATCCCAAGTGAAGTGATCAACTCAATTCACAAGCACAAGCTTCCAAATACGGATTTACACACAGCACTATAAGTCCTTACTCCCCTTAAGCGAATGGAGCAGCAGAAAGCGGAGTTAAAACCGCAAAAAGACTCCAACAACAACCAGATACTTTCTTGGCCCTAATGTCATACCGTAGCACAATGGCTACAAAAGCAGGTCCTTCGGAGTTGATCATGGGTAGAAAAATAAGGACGATACTAACAAGCCACCTAAACAGACTAAATCCGAAATGGCCTTTCTTGGAACGAGTCAAGGAGGCAGATTCTTCAGCTTAAAGTCGGATGAAAAAAATCTACGACAGAAGCAATGCTGCTAAAACACTCAAGACACTCAAAATAGGCGATCGAGTAAAAACCAATCATGAAAAATATTGGAACACTACAGGGATTATCGGAACAGCTGATCAACAGAATAGAAGAGATAATCTGCAGCCAAATAAGTTCTGGAATCATCCGTCGAAATAGGCGACATATTCGAAATGTTGATAAGGAACAAGCATTCTAAATGGAAAGCACACTCCCACCAACAGAATTTCAATTTCATAATAGAGTGGCGGACTTCATTAATTTAACTTAAATTAGGAAACCAAACTGACGTGAAGAAAAAATGGTAAGCCAAAGACATCATTACACATAAAATTTGTATTTAACAAGATTTACAAACAAGGATGTGAAAGAAAGGCATGCATTGATTAAAACAAGATTTGTTTCTCTTTAACTATTAATTGTGTTCCAAACTTCACCGAAAGAAAGAAGGTTGTGAAGTTTCTGGTAATAAATGTTTTCAAGAGTTTTTCTGTGTAAGGAAAAAGTTTATGTGAGTGTAGGGAATATTCAGCATGTGAGTGGTGGTGTGAGTGAGAAGATTGGCGCATGGTTTGAACTGCCGTGGATTCGTTTGGCAGCTGAAATCTCACTAATTATCTAAGAATATTTCTTGCTTTTATAGGTGACCATCGGGTCCGTAGCGCTGTCCGGGAAGAATCATTCTTCATGTGCAGACAATCTGATTGGTTAGCATTCACCAATCAGTGAGCGAGCTTTGGGGAGACTCACGAAATCTTCTGGGATCCGATTCTTCCAAAAGTGTACGAAATCGACTACATGAAAATATAGCGATTATAAAATTGTCGCATAGCTGCGATTTATAAATTTTCCATTACACAGTAGTGTTGATTTATTATCCAATGAAGGCTTGTTGTTGTATAATTTGAATTTGTGTAAGTATGTATGTATGTGTGTGATAATGATCATCACAATAGTCACGAAAGAAACAGAAATAAGAATCCTAACAAAAAAGATTCCAATACAAACGATACAAATAATCTAAGAATACCCCAGACAAGTGTCGTCCATAGACCAAAACACCTAAGTGACCATGTTACATTAATAAAAAAAGAAAAGAAAGACTAAAAACTATTTATAAGTTTTATGGGTAAGTACCCCTTTTCCACCAGGAACATTAAAAAGACGAAAACAAAATAAAATAAAATAAATAAATAACAATAGGATTAAATTACAAAGAAAAAAAGATACAGACTAATAAATATTCCCAGGAATGGTGATGTGTTTTAAGCGGTAATGGTAGGCCATTACTGATCCTTGTTACATTCGGCTATCATGAGTTGTGTGCACTTATTTTATTACTGTTATATTACTGACTTGATAATAAATAAAACCATCAGACGTGTTCCCGTGTCGTGAGTGTGAAAGCCCTAAAAGAATGAACCCAACTAAAAATATAAAACAGATGTCGATCATGTAACAGAACTCCGATTTTGATAATCACATAAACATCAGAAATTACCGTTAGAATTTGAAACTAGATGGAGAGACTTGTTCATTCAATTTCAGAAAGATTTTTTTTCAATGCTATGTCCCTTCAAGACGTTAGCAATCATGACTCTTCATAAATTCTTTTTCTTTTATTATCTGTGAATTGCCATGCTTACTTGAAAAAGATGGGGGAATGGTTTCCCATTGCCTTTACTAAGAGATATCAATCCGGATTTCTGAACTTTTTCATTCTATTCGTGATGTTTTAGATTATTTTTGCAAAAGTTTCTCTACCGTTGCCAAAAACTGGAAGATTGCTTCCTTTAAATATCCTGTGATAAACTCCACGGAATTTTCCAGTAGTGTTTTCATGTCTTGACGTAACCCTTGGGAATTTTCGTCATTCACTAACAAACAGCAAAAAAAAAAGTAATGTCATTAACAATTGACATTATCGAAGATGTATTTATATCTTTCTTTCTGCAATATAGTCTTTTAGAATTCTATTTTGATAGCCTATGGTTAGATCAACGAGCAAAGCCCAATAAAGGATTACGAAAGACCATTAGAAAAAAAAACTCCAGTTTCGCTTGTCCTTGACATGTTAATTTCTCACCATTGACGGTTGAGATTGATACAGGGGTTGGCTTTAAAATAATTCCGTTCACTAGACAAATTGTTAATATAGAAATACTAGCAGAAGTGTCAATAAGAAATTTTATTTTGGTAGCTCCTACCCGCGTGACAAATTTTAGAAATGGTGGGTCTGTTGGATCTAATGCAGTTCAGCCTACCCAATTAGTTTTCCTCATCACTGATAACAGGTTTTGGTGTTTGGTAACTGGATAACATATGAAGGTTAATTCGCTTCTTAGGATATCTGTATCGAGGCTTACCCCCTCTTACCTTGTTAGCGTAAAAAATAAATTTAGCCCATCAGAGCTGTGTTTCGATTTGAAGGAGTTCTACAAATCAGGGTGCGTTCTCATCTTCAGAATGGCTGCTCCTTTCCGAGTATAGACATCTGTTCAGGCTAAACTTGTGTTTCTTCAACACACACAGAGCGAACCTCTGTGGTTTATACTGTAACAATGCTGAGCGAGCAGGGTTAGAGTTTAACTATGTTCCCCACCAGTCACATACAATTTTTAATTCAGAGATTTTCCCTCTATAATGCTCACCAACCATAACCAAAGAGTCCAGTCTGTCCTACCGTTTAATCCATACATGAAGGGATAAGATATGGATTCGTGTCTTTTCCAAAGGTATTTATGAGAAAGCGAATATTAACGATTTTGACCGGAATCCGAAAACGGTTAGTTCTGATTTCTTGTGCTGCGCCTTAAAACCATTGTTGCAACACCTTTATTTCCACTCTGCCTAATCTATGTCTTTAATCATTACAATATGGTTCCAATCCTTTCTGGATTATGTGGGTTTTAATTATATTTTTATAACTGACACAATTTGTTTTTATTTTACAGCGCGAAGCTGTAGAATTTCTATTTAATAGCGATATTAGGTGATCTAATAGTTTACCTACTTGAATAGAGATCTCATATTTCTAGAAGCAATTACCCTAACCCCTGCCAAGCAATTATTGGTGCTACGGACAAAGCATAATGATGATTTATTATTGATTCACTGGTGCCAATACGATCGGCTCTCAGCATTTCTTATAAATAAACTAATTCTTATGATTGTAGTTGTCTTCATACACGCTTTTCCATCAATAAAGATATTGTAATTTCAGAATCTTGTTTTAGCTCATCGGGAATCTAGCACTGAAGAAGGAAGACTGAAATAATGGAGAGAAATGTTCGTTGCTGAAGCGTCAAAACATCTGAGACAAAATTGTGCTTCCAGACAAACAGTCATTCGCTACGGTCTAAAATAGTGGCCGTTTTTATTGTTAATATATTTCATTTGATTGTCAAATAATGAATAGCCATCATCAATTTTTTAAACGATAAAAGTTTTATTGCGAAAATCTAACACAGTTCTATAGCTAAATGCAGTTGATGTTATACGGAGCCTCGGCATTTTAGGGACCTGAGAAAATTAGCAATGAATATAGTTCTTTGTCTCTAATTAAAAAATGTTTTTTATACTGACTTTTACTATTATACTACGAAAAATCCTTGAAATGCCTTGTTACAATGACCAGTGTAGTGTTTAGATAAAACCTCTAGCCTGGAGAACAGATAACTGAGGTGAGTTAGGCCTTTTGCACAGTTGATTAACCAAGGCACAGTTAGAAAATTAGTCCAATCACGACAAGGGATTGGAGCAAGACGTACTGCGATCAACGTCCAGTCTAACACCAATGGGAAACAAAGATATTCCAAGATGGTTGATAACGACCTCACCTTAATCTTTTAGAGTGCAAAACTCACATATTGTAAGTATTGTGTTAATGCCAACTTGTACTGTTGCTTTGCATTGTTACACTTAATAAAAAATGGTAAAGGTATTTTGATACCTTTCTTTTCATTTCCCTTTAGTATCTCGTTATTTTATATACTTGAGAGCCGTTATAAAATAGGAACCCAACAAGAGCATCGTTTATTCACATTGAATATTAGATAAGATCTACCATCTTTTTTCTCCCTACCAAATAAAAAATCTGAATTTAATTCGCCTGTAATTTGTCCATTAGTACATTGCTTTCCATTTACATCTGGGAAGGTTAAAGCTGAACTTAAGTTGAATAGCAAGTTTCTGTATAGAATAGGATTTGTAAATTAAAAAATATATATTTTTTAAAGAAATCTGCCATCCATTCTCTAAGAAATTTACTGAAATGACGAAACTATAAAAATAATGAATTTGTGTTCATAGAATTAGAACTCATTCAAAATGCAAACACGAAAACAGATTCCGTCTGCGCTACTTGAAACCACGTCATAATGAAAAAGACTAAATAAAATAACATAAGATATTTCTAATAAACTTTATTCCTAAGACCAAAATATAGAAACAAAGGAAACACACGAAAGAAAAAATATATATAAAACAAATAAATAAATTTATCAATTAATAAAATAATAAATAGACATAAATAACCAATTCGAAGCTTATTACCAGGATTCGACCCAGGAGATACCGGTAGACATTAAAGGAAAGGAGTTACAATTGACGCAGCGACTAAAGATTAAACCCAAGAATTAACTAGAAGACATTGGAATCGAAAGATTATATTGATCCGAAGAGCCGATAGTTACAGGAACGAAAAAACAGCAGCAGAAGCACACCCCAGGTAGGTTACTTTTTGGTTTTCCTCAATTATTGTTTTTTTTTTTTGTTTGTTTTTTTTTTTTTCGCTCAATTGTGGTACATGAAAACAGCCAGTAAGGGAGCAGCGGGACCAGTCTCAAAATTTATCGAGAGCTTATACAGGGAAAAAACCCCAGATAACATGGGACGAGCTAAAGGGAACCCTAATCAGAAGATATGCTAGCGAGCGAACAACCATAAAGGCGGTTTGAAAATTGTTTAGGATTGAACAGGAAGTGGGGGAAACTCTAGAAAACCTAGGAGATATGATGACGGGATTAACGGGGTTAGAATTCCCAAATCCGGAAATAAGAGAAAATGGATCGATTCAGGCGTTGTTAGCAGACGCTTTCATGGACGCCATCCGTTGATATTGATGTAAGGGGTGACGTCCTGAAGGGTGGGCCCTGTAGGCTGACAGAGGCCCTAGAGTTAGCTAAAAATAACGAGATGATCTGGGAGAGGGTAAGAAATGGCAGCGACCAGGGAACCCAAAGACCCAGGGGTTGGAAAAGTGCAGAGAAGGGCTCCAGGAATAGGATAATGAACATAAAACCCCGTAAGGACGCGAAAGAGGAGGCCGACCCCAACCGGAAGGAATGGGATATACGGTACGGATTTTATAAGTCCAATCCGGGCCGGTACGGGCTGGTATGCTGGACCTGAAATTACTCTAGACATGTACAGATTAGGATTGTAATGATCGGGGAAACATCTCCTTGGGAGCCTGATCCACAGTGCAGTGGTTCGCGGGAAGAAGCTGTTTGAGTGAAATTTACTTCTCGCCTACGGAATACGGCGGAAATGTGGATGGTTTGATACTATGCAAGTGGCATGGCGGGTCCTAGGCGTTAAGGTTAGTCCTGGTGGAACCAAGAAATGCTGTTCGTTCGAACACTTTTCGTGCAAGTAGCAATAGAACAGTGAGAGACTCATTACATTCCGCCCGCGAGAGAGAAGTTGGAGGATGGAAAATAATTTGTCATCTACAAGGACTCTGAGACGCTTTTGAACTCTGTCAAGACTGGAAAGTGAGGACCAGGTAGCTCACGCCTAAATATGACAACAGGGATCCATTTTAGGCCAGATCTGGTTCTTATAAAAGTAGAGGATAGCATTAGGAGTCAGGCACTTACTGGATGGGGTACAGGGAGCCGATTATTTTACATGCATCTTTAGCAATGGATCATATATAGGAATTTCACTTGAGGTCTGGCATGAGTTCGAGGCCCAATGTCGCTCGAAGGGACATCTGTTCATCGTGACTGGCGGTAGTTTGGGGTCTGATCAGTGGTGATGTAATGTAACCACACCTTGTCGAAGGCCTTCGAGATATCTATTGCTGTGGTCATTGCGGTGTGTGTGTCGTTAAGAACCTCACTAATTCTGTGTATAATGGTAGTTAGAACGTCAGAAGTGGATCGGGTTGATCAAAAGCCATACTGCTCGTCGCACAAAAGTTTGTTCCTATCTAGAAGTTCGACAACCTTCTTGTTGATTATGGTCTCTAAAAGCTTACAAATAGGAAACTAATGGGTCTATACTCGGAGGGGGTGATCAGTCGTCCCCGTTCTTGAAGTCCGGGCAAGCGTTTGCCACCTTCCACAGGCTTGGGAATGATTTCTCACCCAAGCAACGATTAAATAGCTTTGCTAGAATCGGGGATAATTCTGGATTGATATTCTTAAACTGGAATTTTATCTGAACCAGTGAGTTTTTTTGCGGTCGAGGCTGATAAGTCTAGAGAATTCTCTTGCTGAAATGAGTATATTACTGAGATTGTGCTCAGTGAGACGTGGGAAGTTATGGAGGGAGTGGCCTTTGTCATCTAACGTTGAGTTTGAGGCAAAGATCGAGGCAAAGAGCATCGCATGTCTATCGAGGAGAATAAGAAATTCAATTTGTTTCTTTTCAACCTTGGCCTGGACAGATAGCGCGTAGCTGCACTTTGCGTTTTCCCGGACTCTCTTACAACAATTGTAGGCGGTTCTGAAAGTAGTAAGGGCCAGACTACATCGCTCTTTGTGATAAATTTTGAAGTAGTAGTTTTGGTGAGCTATGGTTACGGCGTATTCAGGGGTAAACCAGGGCTGAATGTTTGGCTTTTGCTGGATTTTGGGGGGGTGTATAAAATACTCTATTCCAGAAAGGATCCATTCGGAGATTACGGCAGCAGTTTTGAGGGCAGCATGTTTGAAGAAGGTTGGGAGAGGAGCTTCCGCCATAAAGGGTCAAAAGCTGTCCCAGTCTGCCATCGCATTGCGAAAAAACGTTCTATGGAGCTGTAAATCAGGAGATGTCATTGGTTTGGAATCAATTTGGACATTGACTAGGAAATGGTCTGACGTGCCAATGAGGGAGGTGGGGGCGTAAAACTTTAGCTGTATATTTGTTAGTGTAGCGTACGTTACAAATTAAATTAAGCACAACTGACTATTAAAAGATGAAAATTTTTCTCGAATTTTGATATCATTCGGGGGAGGGTTCAAATCCGTGAATTTCTTTTTAACAACTGATTAACCGCGACATTAGTCCTCTTCTGCGCTGTCTGCCTTTTGCACTTTGATCTGAAATTTTGTATAAAAAAAGATACAACTTGCAACTTTGACAACACAAACTCCACCTACCCACTCGGTGAAAATAGAACTTACAATCTTACGGCGGAATTTCGGAATACAGACGGCATCGTCTTTTTTTGGGGGGTCATCTTTTTGGTTTGGACATAATGCTGCTCTAGAAAGTAGAACTTTTTTATATTTAAATTTTCGATAATTATTAATCATTTTTATGATAATTTTAATAATTATCTAATAATATTTTTTATATATATATATATATATATATATATATATATATATATATATATATATATATATATATATATATATATATATATATATATATATATATATATATATATATATAATTATTTTTATAAAAAAAAAATTATAACATAAGTATGTTATAAAAATCACTACAAAAATAGCCATTTTGTTTCAACACACTCTGTGTCTTATCAAGTGATGATGTTGAAAATAAAATAAATGGTTTTAAAAGTTTCAGATTAATTAACGATCCTACACTAGGGGAAACATTGTTACAAAAAGCTATAACAACCAATCAAAAACCAAGTATTGAAAGATTCAAAAGCTTGATAACGAAATCATGTTATAATAGCTATTCAGATCTTTTTAAATACGTGTAATATTAAAAATAATTTATACTAACCAATAATTATAAAATTATATGATAAAATTTAATATTAAAATTAAAAACTGGCAATTTTAAAATCCAAATTTAATCACTATTAAGTTTAAAACTACAAAATTATTGAGAAAAGAAAAAATATATATGTTTATTCAATTCATTTCTTCATTGAAATTACGTTCGACAAGAAGACGCTACAATATATCCGGTCATTTGACAATACATGTATATATATTTTTTTCTTTTCCCTTTCTTTTCCTTTTTTATTTTAAAGTGTGTGAATGTGGTCTTAAACTCACGCGCAAAACAGCAAAAACACAATCAGATTATAATACATAAGCACCCAGACATAATTAGATACACACACACACACACACACACACACACACACACACACACGCACACACACATACATACACAAAAAAGGGGGGGGCGAGACATGAACATCTCTACAGCCCTTTATGAAAAAAGGAGACGTGGAAACCAACACTTATACACACACACAGTTAAATGTGAATACACTCTACATACACATAGACACCGATAGATACACATACATACATCCGCAGACAATGACATAGACAATCAGATATCACAACCAATAAATATTTCAGACTTAAAGTATCATTAAATAAATGCTAACCACTTATTAAATTATAAATTATTGGGAGCAAATATACAAAGATAAAAATGGTTAAAAATAATATTATTTAATATATTAAAACGAAAATTCCAAAACCATAAATATCAATAAAAATATATATTAATCATATAATTTGATAATAGTTTCATTATATATTATGCAAAGAAAAACAGGATAAAGAAACCCACAGATACATATATATATATTTATACGCGGCAGCAAACACAAATTAACACACATAAACATGCACTCATACATACATATACATACAGAAATACATACAAATAAATATATAAACATAAACATATACGCACATATACATGTCTATGATAACAAGTACACATGCACACACATATACATATAAACCTAAATACACACATATATACACAGATTTTTATGCACACATACTTACATATATAAAAACAGTCATTATATACCAAAGTTTCCATACCCACACATACACACAAACAAACTCATACATAATAGGTGCCAACACACACATATATACATACACAAACATACATAAATATATATACACATACATACATATCTACAAATAAACATATATAAATATATCTATCTACAATAACAACTACCAATATATACATGCATACATAAAAATACAACAACACTCAACCAAATACATATATAAACGTACTAACATTTAGATACATAAATATACATTCAAATACTAACACACAGCAATATACATATAGCCTAACATACAAATATATAAACACATTCATACAAACAGAAATATACTTAAATATAAATATACAAACACAATAAAATAGGACACATACAGATATATACATATATACACACAGATATATATATACACACATACATACACACATACACACACATACATATATATACAAATATATCGTGGCACAAAGCCGAAATTTGGGGGCACCCAGTGAGGAATGAACTCAGTCGCAATTGATCTAGCAAACCATGCTGCCAACCATTATACCGCCGTAATGTTATCATACATACACATATACATATTTATATATATACACATACACACACATACATATACACACATACACACATACATATATATATATATACACATATATATATATACATACATATATATATTTACATATATACATACATATATACATACATATACACATATACACACATATACATTTTATATAATTTAAGTGCCTTCGATTGTCTAGATTCAGATAGTATAGGATTGTATAGAGATGATGGATTATTAGTTAAAAACTCGACTAAAATTAAGGTAGACCGTATTAGGAAAATGATCTATAGGGTATTTAAGGATTTAGGTCTTAGGACAATAGTTACTACTAATGTTAGACAAGTGGATTTTCTAGATGTCACCCTAGATCTTGCTAACAACATTTTCCAACCATATGTGAAGGTTAATTCCAACCCATTATACGTGCATCCTAATTCCAACCATCCCCCTTCAGTTATCAAACATATACCCTCTTCCATTGAATTTAGAATTAGCGCTAACTCTTATAATAAGGAGGTTTTCAATAAACATAGTGATTTTTACAATTCTGCACTAAAAAATAGTGGATACAAAAATACCACTATTCAATATAAAAACCCTGTTAATTGCAACCATAATAAGAAAAGAAGATCTAGAAAGATTATTCTATCGGTGTCTATGTGTATGTAGAGTGTATTCACAATTAACTGTGTGTGTGTATAAGTGTTGGTTTCCACGTCTCCTTTTTTCATAAAGGGCTGTAGAGATGTTCATGTCTCGCCCCCCCCCTTTTTTGTGTATGTATGTGTGTGTGCGTGTGTGTGTGTGTGTGTGTGTGCGTGTGTGTATCTAATTATGTCTGGGTGCTTATGTATTATAATCTGATTGTGTTTTTGTTGTTTTGCGCGTGAGTTTAAGACCACATTCACACACTTTAAAATAAAAAAGGAAAAGAAAGGGAAAAGAAAAAAATATATATACATGTATTGTCAAATGACCGGATATATTGTAGCGTCTTCTTGTCGAACGTAATTTCAATGAAGAAATGAATTGAAAAAACATATATTTTTTCTTTTCTCAATAATTTTGTAGTTTTTAAACTTAATAGTGATTAAATTTGGATTTTAACATTGCCAGTTTTTAATTTTAATATTAAATTTTATCATATAATTTTATAATTATTGGTTAGTATAAATTATTTTTAATATTACACGTATTTTAAAGATCTGAATAGCTATTAACATGATTTCGTTGTCAAGCTTTTGAATCTTTCAATACTTGGTTTTTGATTGGTTGTTCTAGCTTTTGTAACAATGTTTCCCCCTAGTGTAGGATTGTTAATTAATCTGAAACTTTTAAAACCATTTATTTTATTTTCAACATCATCACTTGATAAGACACATGTTGAAACAAAATGGCTACTTTTGTAGTGATTTTATAACATACTTATGTTATAATTTTTTTTATAAAAAATAATTATATCTGCTCTACTTTGTATTGAGCACTCTTTTAAGAATAGTAATTGTTGGTTATTGGAATTCATTCCGTATATACCAATTATATACTTGTTATATATATATATATATATATATATTATTATTATTATTATTATTATTATTATTAGTGATCATATCGTGAATAACTACTGCATTTATATTAGTAACGGTTTACCTCATAAATACAATATGTATTCACTTACTTTTGAATGAGGATTCATTAAAGAAACGTTTTGGAATCCTAAATACAGAAAATAATTAAACAAAACTGATATTTTCTTTTTATTGCAGCCGATATATTTTTTTTCAAAAAAAAACCTTTGTTAATCCTAGATCATGTAAAATAATAACATAAAAAACATTAGGTACCTCCACAAAATAGCTAAAAAGAATGATACTGTGATGAAAAAATGCTCAAAACTTAATGAAAACAGTTTCATCGTCAAAATCTTTGTTATTATTAAGAGCAAAGATCAAACTATTTTTGAATATTTAATTCAATTATTTAATCCTTTTTAGAACATTCGAAATTTTGATTAAAATTCTGGTTTTCTTGCGTCAGCGGATGTACAATAAATTAGCATAGCAAATTCTAGTGTCTTTTTTGTGGTGAAAGATACATTCATTTGGAAATTCTTGGAAAAATCAAATAATTGTCTGATATTAATGAAATTTTCAGGACTTATTCACAAATGAATTAAATTATTTTTTAATTATTTTTTAGAAAATCATACTAAAAATTATTTATATATATATATATATATATATATATATATATATATATATATATATGTGTGTGTGTGTGTGTGTGTTACCCTCCCCACTTAATTAATGTTATAAAACTTGAGAAAGTCAACATGATAATCTTTAGTGAGTATATTAGCTAAAAACAGAATTCTTTCAAGAATTTATATCACCGATTTCTTTTTTTCAAAATCGGATCCCGTCTTACCGAAACTCTGTAGTGAATTAAAAAATATAAAAAGCAACAAAATTAAAACATTATTTAATTAGAAAAAAATTTAATTGCTTTTATGAATGATATATATATTAAAGACAATATTTTCTGAAGAAAAACAATTTTTTCAATGAAAAATGAATTTTTACGAGATTTGTTTCCATTTTTTACAATTTTAAATTGAATAATTTATAAAGGATTTGAATTTTTTTAAATTAATTTTCAATGAGATAACTATTAGAAAATATTGTTATTAAATAAAACTATATTTACTAATCGTGTATTGTAAAGCTTCAGAAATCTGACTAACTGGAATATTTTAAAAGAATTTCGATTAGTTTTTCTATGTGTGATCACGTGCAGAAATTTCTGAAGTATGGATGTCCAAACCTATAACGTTATCATTAAAAGGTCGCGTGTTTTAAGGGTTGTCCCCACCCCTTGCGGCAAAAACACACCTCAAACTTTATTGTCTGCTCCACCATACTTAACTATGAAAACGTTCGGCAGTCAAACGGCTGTCAATAAATCGATTAACACGTCAGATAAATAAGACCCCGTGGTTAATAAATGCTTGTATACAACATTTTACGCTAAAAGTAATATTTTGATTAAAATCAGATTAATTTAACTTTAAATTTGCTAATTTTCCTCAAATATCGCTTCAGAAATATATATTTTATTTTAGGTAGATTTTTAAAACAGATAATTAACTTTTGTTTACAAATATGTCAAAATGGTCGATTTTTATCGATTTTACTGAAAAAAAAATCGATTCCTATCAATATAGTTTCTGTTTGAAATACACCACAGAGTATTTTGTTTACTGGAAGTAGTAAATTTTGAATCCTTTAGCTTTCAATTAAAGCTAAAATGAAATTTTCAAGAAAGTTTTTTTCATTTTAAAAATTCATTTTAAACCTTACGCATACCGAATTAAGAGTGTAGGTACCTATATATATATATATATATATATATATATATATATATATATATATATATATATATATATATATATTCCAACCATTTGCCACAAAAACATTGCCATTAGGTATCATGTACTAGATTTGTCTTCATACATCTGTAAGAACTCTGTATTTGCTTCTTTTGAATATTTCTTCAGTCCTAATTCTGTTTTTGTAAATCATTTTGAAGATTCTCTGAAAGACAATTCTATTGGAAAACGTTGATCATTTTTCTGCTTTCATTTTAAATTCACATTTAAAACATACAAAATACTTTTAAAAAAATAAATCTAAAAAAGTTCCAGCAAATCAGTTCAGTTTAAGATCATTTTCAGCTTAACTACAAGTCGAACCTGATAATAATTGACATTCTTTTATTATACAAAAATGTAACCCTGATTTATAAAGACATCAATGACAAACGATGATGATGATTTAAAACACTCCCCAAAATAAAACAAGTTTCCAACAAAATTCCTACTCTCACTGATCAAAATTCTTCATGAAGAAATTTGACTTAATATCCAAGAATTTTTCCACTTTACCGAGTCGAGTTTTGAACCCCACCATCCGACACAAAACTGGATTTTAACCCAAATTCCTCTGCTTCTTTTTCTTCTCATTAAACGATTACATCTGATTCACCAACACACATATAATAATGCTTATTTCCTTTTTCATTTTCCTTCTGATCATTTGAAGCGCATCAATAAACTTAACGTCACCCTGCACGCCAGGCTACTTTCCTAGTGAATTTAATCTGACGCGAGTAACTTACCAAGACCTCGATATGTTTTGGTAAATTAAACATATTTAAATATCACTAGCAACAGAAATAAACAGTACTACTGCTATCTCAATAAATCTGTTTTTTAATCCTTTAATCTTATGTATTTGGTTATGTGTTCCCTACGGATTCTTAACTGCTCGTCACAAATCTACGAAATAATTACAACAAATTCAGATTTGGTTAAAATAAATTGCTACATAAGAGAAAATTGTTTAATGATACATTGAGTGATAAATGAATTAAAACGATCAATCATTTCTATTGCTTTCTCCGAAATGAATAAAAAAGGACATTCTTTGGTGTATGTCTTGAGGTTAAATAATAAATATTGAAAATGAATAAAAACCTTTGGCTTTGTTGAATTAATCGCCATATTTTCGTTGGTTTACCTGTCGCCCTTAACAGTAGTGACTGATTGATAGATAACAATATTTTTTCCTCCTGGAAGATTTTACAACAAATGTTAAACAGAATTCTCACTTTTAAAGCTCACCGTCCCATCAACTGGAATTTCTGATAAGACGGGCATCATGGTGCCGGCTTCGGCTGAGTTCCCCAATTATTTCTACTCTCCATAGAAGGGATTTAATCTGTTAATAAATTTGGAGCTGAAATGTTAATGTTCTCCTTCTTACAATAGAACATTGGCCTTATTTAGCAATGAATCTAAATTCATGTGTGAAAAACGAATCTCTCAAATGATAATCGACTTAACAGAAAAAATACCTAAGCCTAAATTTCTTTAACCTTAATTTTTAAAAATCTCATTTGCTTAATGAAACTATTAGAAGAAAAGTGGCTTTTTTGTTTCGCAGAAAAATCTATTTCAGTTGGTGTATTCTATTCAAATTAATAGAAAAGACGTCAAGTTATTGATTTGAAAGTTTTTGCCGTCATTAAGTCGATGAATAGTGTCTCTTTCGGGCTTCCGTAGAACACTTGACACTTTGGGGGACATTCTCAAATCCATCAGAAAATCCTTCCAAGCATGAAAACACAATTATAGCAGAGATAAAGAAGGCACATCATGTGATGTAAAAGTTATCTTCAATCAGAGCTGTGATTGAAAAGTGGACAACGACCAATCGGGTCTTCCCCTGCTATCACATACCCACTCCTCCTCCTCTTTGTCTCGGCTTTCGTTATCTATTTTTTCTCTCTCTCTCTCTCTCTCTCTCTCTCTCTCTCTCTCTCTCTCTCTCTTTCACTCAATCACTCACTCATTCTCTATCTCTTTCTGTCACGCACACGCACACATAAATCTTCAAACTTTTCACGAGTTATCTTCTTTTCAACTCAAATATTCGTTTGAAAGAAATGAAATTGTATTGCTGTCCATTTCTGTCGACTCTCTCTCTCTCTCTCTCTCTCTCTCTCTCTCTCTCTGTGTGTGTGTGTGTGTGTTATTCTTCTTCTCCTTCTCTCCCTTCCGCCCACTGCACCATTACAACGTTTACTTTCTTTCAATCTTCATCGAAATTCATATTCTATATCATTCCGAAAATTTGGTACTTTCTCTTAAGAACTGTCATTTCTTTTCACCTCTTAATCAAAATCGCCTGTTTTTCTGTCGATAAAAGCATCATTTGTGGTTGATGTCTTAAAAATAATCGGTGCTGAAGAAGGAATTAACTGCGATAATTTTTTAAAGATCGAAAACAGGAACCAATTGGAAGAATTTACTCCAACCAATTAAGAAAAAACAGTTTGGAAAGTTCAAAGAAAACTTCATGTAAGTTAAATATTTTTTTTCCTTTTGCAAACTCGAGATTTGTGTAATGGGAAAAATTAAAAGCAAAAAATAAACAATATTTTATAAATATTAATGACAATAAACCAAGTAAAGATCTCATTTATAAACCCATATGGGAACGAGGACATTTTAATCAAACTAATACTTATTACATCTTAAGACATACGCATACATTCCACTATAAGAGGGAGAGACAATTATAATTTTTGTTTGGATTTTTAGACGAAGAATTAAGATGATGCATTGATTTACTCTGATTAATATACTCATTACAACCCGAAGTGATTATAACAACAAAAGATTAAGGCTGATGAGTGTATAATTAATGAATGAAGATTATCCAATATGTGAGAACCACAGATGTGTCCTTTCCATTCCATTGAATAAATAGATCCATTTTTATGTCTTTTATTGTTATTTTATTTTTTAGGATTCTTTTTTTAATTTGTTTTTCTTTATTTGGTACTTGAACAGAGCCTTTTTGTCATATTTACTATAACACTATGATGCAGACACCGTTAAATATTTATAGACAGATAAGTTTATAACAACGCACCAAAATATCTCTTCTTTTTTTTTCGTATAAGGCAAGCTCATCAAGTAGACTAAGCTCTCTCTCTCTCTCTCTCTCTCTATCTATCTATCTATCTATCTATCTATCTATCTATATATATATATATATATATATATATATATATATATATGTGTGTGTGTGTGTATCTGTGCGTGTGTGCGTGTATATGTGTAGTGTAATTGAAATGGTAGTGTATGTCCCACTGATATAGATCCAAAGCCAGATCTTGAAAATTGTCTTTCAAAGCATACCTATACCAAAATATAAATTTTCAGCAACACAATCTTCCCATCCCTATGTTCCTGGTATTATTTTTAGTCTTATCCCAGATCGTACAAAATATCTCTCTCTTTCGCTCTCCTCTCTCTCGCCCTTTCCCTCTCTCTCTGTCTCTCTCTCTATACACACACACACACATATATATATATATATATAAATATATATATATATATATCGACATTTTATCTTTTGAACGAAATTTATATATATATGAGAGAGAGGGGGAGAAAAGGAGAGAGACACGAGGGCGCGTGTTCTTGTGTGTGGACATAAGGATAAATGGCGGCTGTCAATTTCACGCTTCTATTCAATCTTCACACGAATATATATATATATATATATATATATATATATATATATATATATATATATATATAGAAAGAAAGAAGGGTGAGATAGAAAGAGACAGAGTTACATACGAACGCGTGTTGAAAGATTTTCGCCCCCAAATCTGACCAAATGACCAAACATCAGAATTTTGCTGGGAATCCTTTCTGAGTTGGACCGAGAACTTTTCAGCACCCTTTTCGTATATACATAATAGATCAGGAAACTCTAGTTTTTCATTGGTTTCTTCTAAATATCTTAATTCAAAAAAAAAATGGTCGTCTTTCCTCATCTGGATTGAATACATTCTCGTGTTATGTCAGCCATTTCTCTAAGAACGATCGATTCTGCAGATTTCATTCTCTTCAAATTATATTCAGATTTTTTATGTAATACTGAAGACTAACGGAATTATTTTCTAATTTTTAGTCGAATGCAAGATTATAACAGTAAACACCATTGAATGAGAATCGAACTCAGTAGTAAAGATTTCGGGAAGCCAATCTACTTTATGGCAGATACCAATGGAGATTTTTTATGAAACCATTTCTGCCAAATCCCGCATCACATCACATGATTAGTTTTTATTATTGGAGACACATTTGAATAATTTTGTGCCCCGTGTCCAGTTTATTCAAAACATGGCATATGTTCAAAAGTTAAATATCGAGAAAAAAGTATTTCTTTTTGGAAATAAGAATAAAATTTCATATACTCACTTTATGGTGTTATCAACATCTGTGAAAGTTTTCTACACATTATATAACTTATACGATAATCGTATATTTAATATCTGCCTTTATTTCTGAGATGATGTATTATGTACATTATTTACATTATTCGGACACATGGCAGAGTGGATAAAGACGTTGGTTAGATCCAGTGACAGGACCAAAGAGTGTGAATTCAATACCTGGTTAAGGCAGTGGAGAACTTGGAGAGGGGAATTAACAAGAGATAACTCATAACTGACATCCATTAAACATGGCACGTGGAACTAGAACTGTCTACCCCAGTGAGCGAAATAAAGGGTTCAGTTCGACATTCTAACTACCTAAAGAAGGCCGGAGCGTACAACGACCGATACGTTGTAATAAATATGGCGACAAAGATGAGGACAATAGTTCGAATAATGTAAATAATGTCGTATATTTAAATTTGAAATGTAACACATCACAAAATGCCTTTGTCTAGAATATTGACGATATTTAGATCCTGATAATGACTGAGAAGATCGGAATTATTCCACCAAAAACAGAACAAAAACATCAACTTTCGATAGTTGCCTTTAACAATTTGAAAACAATGAAACAATTTATTCGAAAATTAAAAAAATACAATAAAAGATTAAGCAGATAGACTTAAATTGAATTGAATTTAATACAAGTGTCCATATATATATATATATATATATATATATATATATATAGAGAGAGAGAGAGAGAGAGACAGACAGATATATATATATATATATATATATATATATATATATATATATACTATTTCCTTCTAATCACTCCACCACAAATTTGGAAATAACATGTTGTACTACTTGTTATTCGCGCCAGAAGGTCCAATATAAACATTTCAGGGTGTTTGAGTGTCAATCTGAGGACAATGCAGAGGATTCGGAAAGAGTTGGATGAGTCTAATTGTGATTACAAAGGTAAGGCAGCTCGGAAAACTCACTCTGATTGTTCTGACATGAAAAGAGTTCCCGAATTTGTTGGCGAAGGTCTCAGACTCAACACGGGTCCTACATCGTGCTCTGAGGAGGTAATGCTGACCTGGGTCAAGAGGGTGGCTGCTGGAAGACTCTCTGTCTAGCAACAGTACACTGCTCTAGGCCACTCAATCAGGAATCCCCAATCATGGCTGTCGGTCAATTTCTGTTACCACATCAGCCCTTATATCTGGCCACCTAACTCCCTACCCTGCAACCCCCTTGATTATTATTTGTTGGGCACAGTTGAGCGAGAGGGCAAACATAACTTCTTGTCACACCAAAGATCAACAAGAATTATGTCAGCATTCATCAACTTAAACAGGAAAACCGTCCAAAAGAGTTGCAGGGTATTCTGAAGTCGTCTGGAGGCCGTAGTTGAAGGCAATGGCGATTTAATTGAATAAATTTACTCTTTAGTGTTTCAATATATTTTTGCGTAATTTTGGTAAATATATCTGTTAAAACGAGATGTCAGAGTTATTTTAATTTTTGCGTAATTTAGACGACAATTTATCCATCGCACCTTCTATACAGAGTGCATCAATGTTAATACGAAGACGCATGAGGTTCATGCATGATGGGACACCATCACATTTTAGTTACATTGTTCGCTATGCACTGGCTGACATCTGCCATGAAAGATGTTAGAAGGCAAGTTCGAATCCTGCCGGAGGGCGTACATTTTTCTAACAAGATTTCTCGAATATTCAGGCCGGTAGATGTAAATAAATAAATATACTTTTTAATAAATATATAAAAAGAGGGAATCTACTCAAATATGAGTATCGATTTAAAAAATATTGTTTAAGCAAATAAATAATAAATCTGTCGGATTTAATCCATTTCCCAATACATAAGAGTGATCTATTTTATATATTTCTAAAAGAGATTTTTAATGCAAATAAATATATCGGTATACTTATATATTATCTCAAAAGATATACATCTCACACATGCTGTGTGTATATATATATTTTCTTCACAAATACCTGTTAAATGTCTATAAGTATGCGCATAAATATTTATATACATTAGTATATAGTAATATAATTTTAATTATGTATTTTCAAAAAATATCAATGTTATATTGATTGCGAATTATATATATAAATATTTTAAGTAGGTTATATTATAAGGTGAGATCTATTTTATTTATTCGACTCTCCCGTCGTATTCGACGTATGAGGGTCAAGCAGCTCAGTTCCTAGGAACCAACAACCAGACACCAGCACATGTGATTTGATTATAATGGTGTGCAGAACCACACTTTTTGAAGGGCCGAATACAGACACCTGGTCCACTACGTGCCACAAGTTCCCCAAACGACCCACCACACACACACACACACACACACACACACACACACACACACACATATATATATATATATATATATATATATATATATATATAATAGAACTTAAGTGATTGATAGCTCTAGTGTATATATTTATGAATATATGTAGTATTCGGTAGAGTGATAACTTTTCAACAACTCTAGACATAACAATATTTTACAAATACCATTTATATGTATATAATAGAATCGGATATAATTCTAAATTAGACTCTCATAAGGCAAGTGGAGGTGACGGGATACCAGGCGTCGTCCTAAAGATATGTGCCCCGGACTTGGCTCCAATTCTCTCCAAACTATACAATTATCAGCATGGTTGATGCTCGTCTCCGTGAGAGTGTCTGACTGCTCCTTCTTGCCCTCACGTTTTTAACTGACGAAGTTGAACAACTACATTGAATCAATAGCTGCATCTATTGCAAGGAAAGTTGGTTCACTGTGTCGTGCCAGAAGGTATTTCTCGTTAGAGCCCATTTTACACATCTACCAATCTAATATTCGTCCTTGCATTGAATATTGTTGCTATATCTGGTCTGGTGCCCTGCACTTCATCTTGAGGTTCTCAACAAAAACAAAATCTAATGTAATCGGTCTTGAAATGACTTCTCGACTTCAGACACTTTCTCACAGACGTCTTCCTTCTGTCTTTTTTAGAAATATTTTCATGGTTACTGCTCTAACAAGCTTTTTCCCTGGTGCCACGACTACATGAATTTAAACGTGGTACTAGATTGGCATCTAGGTCCCACCTATTTACTGTTGAAATAGTTAAGTGTAACCGTCGCTTCTACTCCAGCAGTTTCTTTTCTCACACTTCCGTTCCTCTCGCTTGCTTCCTTGATGACTAAAATCTTCAAAAATTTAAATTCAAGGCTAAAGGAGGATATTTTGACGAGAGAAAAATTTAATCATAAAATGTTTTTTTTATCATAGTAAAATTTCTAATAAAGAATTATGTCTCAATATTTCTAACCATGTATAATAATGTTCTCTTATTTAAAGTACAAAGCAACTACTTTTGGAGCCAATTTAAAATATTACCGGGAGGTGGGACCTCAAAATTTTGAACAGTAGTGTATATAAAAGCCAATGTATATGCATATATTTATGTGTGTGTGTGTGTATGTGTGTTTGTGCTCCCGCGCGTGTGCGTGTCTCTTTCCATTTTTACAGTGCGCACAAAACTACATTCTAATTCTAGGTAGAGGGCCAAAAAGTGACACTATGATCCAAGGCAAAGCGCACAAATACTTCAATGATCTAGGACAAAGCGCACAGATACTATACTGATCGTAGGTATAGTGCACAGATACGATTGTGACCCTAGGCAAAGCTCACAGTTACTATACTGATCCTATGTAGAGCGCGTAGATATTTCATTGATCCTAGGCAAAGCACACAGATACTTCACTGATCCTTGGTATAGCGCACAGATATTTCGCTGATCCTAGACAAAGTGAACAAATATTTACTGATCATAGGTAGAGTACACAAATACTTCACTGATCCTAGACATAGCGCACAGATACTAGACTGATCCTAGGTAGGGCTTACAGATACGATTGTGATCCTAGGTAAAGCGCACAGACACTTTACTGATCCTAGGTAGAGCGCGCGGGTACTTCACTGATCCTAGTCATACGAGCCGATTCATACGTAATCCAGGTAGTTCGGCGAATGATTCTATTATGCATTTTATTTGTTCCAAAAAATAATACCAATTATATTTGTAATACTAAGCGTATTTGAGAATAACATTTTGTCAGAGACAACTCTATCAATTTGATATATTTTCCTTCCATTTATACTATTTATCGACCTCATTTAAAATGGATGAAACATAGGACAACATAAATATATGAAAAGTTCAAATAGAACACAAAAGTCTTCGTATAAAAACACTTGCATATGTATATTTTATATTTGAAATTCTAAATACAAAGTTAGCATGTATCTACTTTTAAAAGACTATGTACCAAAAACAATACGAATTTTTGTACTTGTCTGTTTGGTTTATCACGAGCCTGTAATGCATGCGTTTTGATACCTTAACTTCCAGGAGCAAAAGAGAGACTGACTTTACCGTCTAACGATGTCTCGTGCGGATCTCGTCAAGTCACGTGACTGTTTTTAATTCTCGCGAATATTTATAATTAATTTTTGTTAGGTCAAGGGGAGATAACTTTTTGTCTATCGCTACAACATAATTGTCGGTGAAACTTTATCATCAAATATGTTGACAACATTTTTTGTTTTGATATTTTCCAGTTGCGACGACATTCCCAGGTTGATTATCAACGCCAATCAACATGCTGCTTTTCAATCGATCCTTGTTTACCGAAGGACATTACATGAACGGAAAAAATGTGAAATTCACTTCCCGTCAAGTCGCGCTTTTTACCATTTTTTACACGCTTCTTTTAGACAATTGTCTTCTTACGGCTCTTGGTAAGAACAAAAACTTTCTTATGCTTTTATTTAAGTTTTCTCTACATTTAAGACTTGTAAAGCAAATGTGTGTGTGCGCACACGCGTGTGCGTGTCTGTGTCTCTGTGTGTGTGTGCGTATGTGTTTGTAAACGGAATTTTGAATTCCAAACAAAAGAGTAAAACAGAATGAAATCTCTGTAAATAAATTTAATCTTTCTGTTTCTCTGTGAAATTAGAAAACAGTGAATAATTGTCCTCCAGTGATTTTTATTGGCCAACTCAATTTCTAATTTTATTTATGGAATGTCAAACGTAATTTATTATAAATGGGAATGTCAATCGTTCGTTTTAACATTCTTTCTCGAAAGAAAACTGAGGTTTTAGTGCAACTAATAGAAAATTAATCTTTTCTACCGTAACAATAACATGCAATGTTTCTTTATTGCCTATTATAAGCAGTCTGGTGAAATCTGCCATGTTGTGCGCCACCTTGACACTACAAAATACAAATAAAAAATAGAGTTGGGATTTTTATTCTCCTCCTCAATTAATTTATACAGAACATTATTTTTTTCTTTTATACTTTGTGCATTTATCTGTCGCAACTGGATCCGTATATTCAAAAATGGGAATATGTTAGTACTAGTCTGTTTAAGAAAACGGCATCTTCTTCTTCTTCTTCTTCTTCTTCTTCTTCTTCTTCTTCTTCTTCTCTTCCTCGTATTTTTGAGAAGAAAGAATCTTTTCATCGCTAACAAAATTATTTTGTATCACAATAAATAATGAAAAGTTTAGATGTCAACTAAGAAGAGTTTTTCAAGTCACACTGAAAATGTTTTACTTATTTGAATTCTCGATGGCATTCTATCTGAAATGGGTGATTATAATTCTACCGTAGACGAAAAATTGTTTATTTTATCTATGAATTATTAAAATGTGATAAAAGTGAAACAGTCAACATAGAAAACTTTCTGTCTCTAAATTCATCAAGTAATGAATGAACTTCAGTTTTTCACTTCTGATATCGTGTATGAACTCCGCTTTAATATTTATTTTGTTACACAATCAAAAGAAAATATTCCTATATCTTTTGAATTTGTGACAAAATCAGATCATGTTTTACAATTTTATTTGAAATTTTGATGAAAATTTTTCGCTGATGGAATTTTATCTCTCTCATTTATTTTGGGCTTTTTTCATAAATTATTAAAATATCCTCATCTTTGCTTTACCGTAACTTTTCAGCTGATATATTCTTCATTATTACTTATTAAGCCTCAAAGTGTGTAAGACGAAATGTAGGAATCAAAATAACAACGATGGGATACGATTGCAAATAATTCGTGGAGTAATAAAAATACTTTATCAGAATTTCAGACATTTTCTTGAGCATGCATTTACGATACTTTGCAAAGTCAAATACACACACACACACACACACACACACACACACACACTGATAATTAACCATTTATGTTGATTCAAGATTGTGCTTGAAATCAATTTCGGGAGCATTTAACCTTAACACCAGCCTTTATAATTAGGTTTATCACTATAATATCTAGCCTGATTTCACTTGCATTCTATGCAACAAAGTGCGCATGTCAGTGAGTGGAATTACTCGGCATTACATGTCACAGCACCCTGACGCCAATTCTGTGGTTTAATGTGTAGTTGACTCATGAAATTGATGAGTCACCAGCTGCAAGGAAATCAACAATAAATTCATACAAGTGCTCGTACTTGGACACAAGTTGACTTTCTGCCAAATAGATAATAAAATGAATTAAGAGCGATTTAAAAGTCACAGTCCAACTATTAATGTTTCGTCATTACCGACACTTTAGGCAGTCAACGAATAATCATTTCCAAATATATGAATGCCATTATGGGATGTCAGAAATTGGAATATTGTTTTTTTAATCATTTATATAAATTTATACTCAAATATGATTCTTTCGGTCAGGATTCTTTCTTTATCAGATTGTCTCACACTGGTTGTTTCAGGTGATTTCCCAAAACCAAGGACTTGACCATATCTAATATATTCGGAGCCAATCTCAAGTTTTGTTTACTTTCAGTCGTCATGGGTTGGAAAGAAAAGAAATTTGGTAATAAAAACATCTTGCACTGTTTATGTGTTTCTCGGTCACCCAGGCCACACAGCCGGTCCCCTACGGTCACTCCAGGGCTAGTAATTAACTCGTCTTCAAAAGAATCCAAAATAATGTCGGCCATAAAAATTTTGATGAATGTCACAGAAATTAAAATGAACAGACCCGTCCCCAATCTTTTGTGCTAATCTTTATTTTTGTAGGGATATTTTTCTTCTAGGTGGACGATACAAACCAGATGTTTTTCCTGTCTCTTTGTCCAGAACAGTTTAGATGTTATATCGGTGACTACCCGTTTTCTTTATCGACAACACATGTTTTTTATTATTTTACAGGACCAGCATCTTCGATGGTACATTAATTCTCTCTTTCTTATCAGCAAAAAAATGAAGGACAGGTAATCTTGGTTTTGCTCAATCTTACTGAATTCAGTCTAGTTAAAGTTGGGGTTCGATTCTCCTTGGAACTGTTCGGGATTTCATTTTATTATTTCGGAACATCAACTTTTTAATGCATTTCGTTTTTTTTAATTTTCTTCTCAACCTTTCTATGCAGTTTCCTTCAAATTTCAACAATTATCATCCAGTTAGTGGTCTCTTTCTTCTTCCTTTTTCTTTCTTCCGATTAATTCCCCTCAGGTCCCAGTGTTACTGTATGAAAATGTGGAAAAATGTTTATTTCTGATGCGTGACGCATTTCTTTTTCCGTTTTCTTTAAGTGCCGATTATTCCAGATTTCCTTATGGAAAAAGATAAAGAACAACTGGAAGAGATACTCCAGAGACATAACCAAACTATCTTCGACAACAAGACAGCGCTGCAAATTTTGCAACATCGCCGGGTGAATAGTAGCAACACCACCGGAAATGTCAGTCATTTGCCTGACGACGCCGCTGGATTTCGGATGGTTCAAAAAATTTTCTCGTTTCCACTTCACGCTATCAATGAGAATACGAGGGTCGGTTGGTTACTTTCTTCAAAGGCCATTGTTCAACTTGTGGCTAATGTTGTCGTCGGATTGCTCACAAGCAGGTACACTTTCAAATGAATTTATTCTTTTTTATGGTACACATTAACATAAACCCGAACACACCATGTTTTGTTTTACTTTTTTTTTCTTTTTTTTTTTTTTTTGTGAGTTGTTTTTGGTTATGGTACTCCAGAATTAGGTACCTCCACTAATTCGCTGACAAAAAAGAGCATACTACGATGAAAGAATGTCAAAAACTTGATAAAAACAAAATTTCATCCTCAAAACCTTTGTTATTAGTAAGATGAAAAAACAAAGGACTTTTGGATTATTTTATTAATTTTATTAATCCTTTCTAGCACGTTCGAAATTTTCGTTAAAAATCTTGTTTTTCTTACGTCAGCGTGGGGAGGCAAAGATTAGTATAGCAAATTTTAGTGTTCCTTTTGCGGTAAAAAAATACGTTAATTTTGAAATTCTTGCAAAAATTAAATAATTGATGGATTTTAATGAAATTGTCAGGATTTGTTCCCAAATGAATTAAATTATTTTTGATATTTTTTTACAAAATTTTAGTAAAAATTATATTTGTTACATGTGTTCCCCCCCACACACACACACCACACACACACACACACACCACACACAGACACACATTTATTTAATTTTTATGAAATTTAGAGAAATTAAATTTCACCCTCTTCATATTTATATTAGTTAAAAGCAGGACACCTTGGAGAATTTAATTCATCAGTATAAAAATTTATAAAACAGAAACATCATTTACGAAAATCTGCTCGGAATCGTAAAATAAAAAATGCAATAAAACTAGCACATTATTTAATTAGAAAAGCTTTTAATTGCTTTTACAAATAAGATATATTAAGATCTTAAGAAAAATATACATACTAAGGTGTTAAGAAAAAATTTTCTATGAATAAAAAATAAAAATTAGGATGTTATATAACTTGTATGATTGCAAAAGAACAAAGGAAAATAACAAAGTACTGCTGATGAGGCGGAAAGAAAAGGAGACAAGATATGTTCAAATAAAATTTTCTGTGTTGCCGGATCAAGGCGGAAAGTCCTTTTTTGGCGAGGAAAGCGACCTGGAGGACTGGGGATCCGGTAGTGTACGGGTTTGGCATTTAAGTTTATATCAGGTCGGTTGAACATTGGTGAACTCTGATTGCCTGAAAAGTATCTTGAATGTCGCAAGTGAGTCCTTTAAGCAGTCATGGGAGACACGTGACATTTAACAAATACGTTTTATCACCTATAAGACAGTCTTGTCAAAAGAAAAAAAGACGATCGATTTCCACAAAGGTTACCAGATTCGACTATTTTTGAAAGTTCAAAACAAATTAAATTTTGATTTTTTTTCAGCTTCTAAAATAATCTGGTTTAACTTATGAGAAGAAAAGCAAATCTAAATGAGTTTTGTGAACTGAATGCGGAGCTCAGAAATCTTACGCAGAGAGCGGCTGTTTTGTTTTTAATTTTGCTTTCGTAGCGTTCAAATCCGACTGAAAGTTTTGATATGGGGTGAATCAGAAAGAGTTAATTTGAAGCAGAGTATAACAAGCTCCACTTGGATGTCACAATAAATTAAAGGGGTTATAATTGACCTGAAAATTCTATTTCTGCAAGGTTTTCTAATAAAATAACCTTTTAAATATAAATTCATTAATGAATAAATATAAAAATTTCATTGAGATATGATTATTCTCTGATTATTTTTAATTTTTTTTAATTTTTTTTTAAATCTAACGGTAGTAGTTTTTAAAAAGTTTGTATGATGTTTGGAGGTATCGATAATTTTTATGGCAATTTAATCTGAAAGAAATCAAGGTAAAAGAAATCAATGAACACTTAATAACATAATTCTTTATCAATTTCCCGATTTTTAGGAGCATTTTCATTAGTTTAATAATTTTTCTTAAAATCAGAAAAATTAAAAACTTCATTGGGTGAAATTTAAATATTTAAATATTTAATGACAAACAAGTGAAAACTGATAAGAAATAAAAGTTATGTATTAAACTCAAAACATTTATCATTTCACTAGTTTTTTATTAATTTCTTCTTTTTTTTATACTTCTGTACAAGATTTCAACTTTTTCTCGGTTTCTTTCACATTCATTAACATCCCCCCACCCACTTGCTTCTTGGGGGCTTTATTGCCTTGCTTGGGGTGAAATGATTAAAAACAAGGAAGAAGAATTGAAGAATTACGATGTTAAACCGGCACGTGACTCGCACAGACCAGCTAAGCTTTCCTTAAATTTAAATTACCTACATTTGGAATTCAGTTATCAATACACGATCTCTTTTCTGGGTCCTGAAGTAAAAATTGACCAAAGTTTCGTCGCATGGGATCGAACCCTAGTCTGTACCTTCCACATTGTGCTTATAGGGAAGGATCCTGATCCATTCCACGTTTTTAATCGATGGCAATGTTTGTGTAGAGCTTCCAAGTAACGATAAAATATTTCTCTTTTAATTTTTGCTCCCCACCCGACTCCATTTAAAATCTTTTTCTTTTCGTATTTCAGAATTGGATACGCAGTTCCTGTTTTTATAGGATCTGTAATTCTGTTGATTTCTACTAGCAGTAAGTATTTATTCTGTTGAAAAATTGTGATTTAATGTTTTATCGCTTGTAAGAGACAAAGAGACACTGTTGTGTCACAATTCTGTATGTTACAAAATAAATCGTGACAAAGAGACATTCTTGTTAAAAGATGAAAAAAAATGGACGATCGATTTCCACAACCAGGATTACGAGATTCTACTATTTTTGAAAGTCCAACACGATTTAAATTTTGAATTTCACTACTTGCGACTTTTAGGGTATACTTCTAAAATAAGATGGTTGAACTTAAGAGGAAATGCAAATCCAAATTTAGCAACACTAAACCCAAGTTGTTACTTGTTAGCCTAATCTGGGAACAATTAGCCTTTTAAGAAACTTTTGATTCGGTTGCTTGTTGATTTGTATTTTACAAAAAAGTTGTCGGAGTTAGCTCCTCTTTAATTCCCTTATTGTCACTAGGGGTCATTCTCCCTATACTATAAATACTGGGTGACTTCTCGTCTCGTTCTCTTTTTCATTTCTTCATTTCAGCGACTACAATCTAAGCTCTCTTAGAAGATCCGCGTCTTCCCATTTGTGGAAGATGCCGTGAACATTAAACACTCATACACGTACGTACGAACATTCACCAAAATATGAACATTCACCAAAGAACAGACACAAATGTTCACACACACATAAATGTTATTGTCTATGTCCATTGTAAAATTGTGTTGTTTAATACATATATTTGTTCATATATATATATATATATATATATATATATATATATATATATATATATATATATATATATATCAGTCTTGTTTGTTTGTCTTCTTTACATCTTCAGTTGGACTTAACTTGAGTCCGGCAATTTTCTTGTAGTTGGACCTTTCTAGCAGGAAATAAATATACGTGTCCCTAATTCAACACGCAAACACACACTGTACTCTACAAAGTAAGCACATTTTTAGACTAGATTCAAACAGAAAGTTTTATCGACATTACGATAATTGTCCATTTTAACAGTTTCTGAATATTCGGCTGAATAGTAACTCGTAGGAGTTCCATCCCTATTCCAACAAAAATTGGTTTCTTCAGCCATTTTTTCTTTTTTATATTGTCTATCGGGGTCAAATTTATTACCAAAGCAAAAAAAAATATCTAGTCTCTCTCTTTCCCTCCTCCTCTCTCTCTCTCTCTCTCTCTATCTATCTATCTATCTATCTATCTATCTATCTATCTATCTATCTCTCTGGAACACCCCCAGATTTTTCTATCAGTTTCCGCTCGAGCCTTACCGTATTGTTGTTGCCGATTTCACTTTGACTTCGGTCTTTCTAATGATTCTAACTAAAACCTTTTCTGATAGGTCAAGTAAAATATTTTGAGTCCGAAGACGGTTTTTATGACTCCTTTATAATATCTTTAAATTCATTGTCCAATTCTTTCCACTTATCCAACTCTCAAAGCATTTGGCATTTTTACATGCATTACTGGACACCATCAAGTTATTTCAATTCCTTGTGAAATTTACGATTCTGAATCGTCTCGTATTTAAGTACCTAAAAGGCAGAGTTGTCTGAAAAGTTGGTCTTAAACTGCAACTGCGCACACACATTCCTCCAGCATTTAGCGGGTTATTTAAACCCATCCCTTCTCTCAAAGTCACGGCAATTAATTCATTTGAATGGAAATTGGAATAAATAAAATGGAACAGAAATTATTTAAATATAACAATGATTTTTGTATAAAAAACTGATTTTCATCCTCAAAACCTTTAAACCTTTAAAAAAAAGGTCCAAGTGTGTGTCTCTCTCCTTTATAGCCAAGTCAATTTGATATTTATGCATGTGCAAAAGTGTTAATCACTGCTGCCTTCTACCTAAAACCAGTGATGTCAAGTAACTGCGCTTGTGTTCATTTATTTAAGTAAAAACTTCACTCTTTCGCCAATGATGTCTGCATGGAAAGATTCAGTTTGAAAATCTCTTTCCATTCATTTGCTACAAATTTATGAAATATTTTCGAAGACGAATTTTATCTGCTATCAAACAAGTTTGAATTGTGGATAGGATTGAATTTCATGAGAATTTCAAATATTAAGAAAATCAAAATCTGCGTAAATATTTTCTATGTTTAGCTTTTATTTTTACTCTCATTTTATTTACTTTAATCCCCCCTTAGCCCCATCACGTTAGGTGACCAGAGATGTCAACTCTCTGGTAGATACAGTATGTTTTTCGTTTTTCGAGTGTTTTTTACGTTTTTGTTGTTGTTTTGATGAGTGTGTGTTTGAGTGTTTGTTCGAATGGTTGTTTGAACTTTTTAAACTCCCACACTAATTTCGTCCAGGTAACTGATGCTTCTGCCATATTTAAGGTTTGTGGGGGAGGGGGGTTATGACTAATACCATTTTTGTTTTGTTTCTGGTAAATAAATCTTGTTCTCATTGTAAATATTCTTTTGGGTTATAATTTTATTAAAGTTAATTTATTGCCCCCCAAAAAAAAACAAATTGTACATATGGGGACTAGTTAGGACTTCATAGTCTCTGAGGTATTACGATGGCTGTAGTAAGAATGTGTTTTGGTGCAACGGTTATTGTGGTATGTTTGAGTCAGTGATTGTGGCTAGCTAGGTTTAAGTATAAGAGAGATGAAGACCAGCCTTCCCCACCACACCACACCCCACCCCACCCCCATTTGGGCCTTGTATCACATTTGTACATATTCGTACAATAAATATCATTCGAATAGAGTTTGGCTTTCAAATGCTGATTTTCAAGGCAGGCCATCAAGTTGTGAATTGGGCTACTTTAAAAAAGAAAAAAAATTATGCGACTCATGAGGGATATTTTAAAATAAGTTTAAATTAGATTTCCGCCAAGGATATATAAACTATTGTCAAGTTTTTCTTGCAATAAAATTTTGAAAATCTTCATTGCATGTTTAAAAAAAAAATTTCTGTTTTTAATGCGAATCAATTCATATCTACAAAGGCTCTGAGAAAAGTGTTAAAATATTTTAAACGCACATTAACTATCATTAAACATAGTTCTGTGAACATTTTCAAGATTTGTTATAGATCCAGAGTAATTTTCTTTGTTTGCATATGGTGGTGGTGGTGGGGGTGTCTTGAAAAAAAAATAACATTATCGACAGACAGATTATTTAACCCGGGGCAACGATCAAGGTAGAATATTGTATGTATAAAAACGTATTTGAAAAAAAATCTGTCAGTTAAGTAAAAGTTGTTATCATTTCGCTACGTTCAATCATTCAATAATTGATATCTAGAAACCCTGCCTAAGCAAAACACAGTAAATATCCCAAAGTAAAATTCAAGAATGAAACAAGGTTAAGGAAGATAGTGAAAATTATATTATTGAAATATTCAACCAATAAATGTTCAACAGACATCTTATGAGATTGCATTTTTTATTTCTATTTTTTTTTAGTTTTCATCATAGGAGAGACGTACATTCCATTACTCATTGCCAGATCTCTTCAAGGTGTTGGCTCAGCTTGTGCAAATATCGCGGGTAAGTTGTTTTTTTTTCTTTTGTCCTTCTAAATTACACGAATTCTTTATCGTCGATACCAAAGTAAAAAATCCTGCAACTACGTCACTTGTCTCTGACTGGAAACGGTAGTTACTTGACTCTGAGTTTAAACATTTTCTTCAACATTTTATTTTTGTACTTATATTAGATTGTCTTAAGTATATTATAGAAGACATTGAAATATTTTTAATCATTTCACCCCAAGCAAGGAGATAACGTCACTAAAAACACAAAGACTTACTGTGAGTCAAAAGAAAAGTTTAGAAGGAACGAGAAATACAGTCCTAAGCAGGAAACCAAGAATAAACCATTACTCCTGTCCAAAAGACCGGGGAATAATGTGAACCAGATGATAGGCAAACCTATCTACTCCCATTGAGAAAAAAGTAAAAATTTCGGGGTTTAGGTGGAGACGTTAGTAGCGCTGAATTGAACTAAGAGCACGTAGGATTCCGATTCGAGTGCGTGTATTCAGGAAGGTCTATCTACAAGTTCATATCCATAAGTCACTTTGGCCCTTTCAAACTGTAATCTTCAAGGGGCGAAGATATTGCTTGACCCGAATGGGTTTCGGGTTGAATGTTGCACTAGCCATAATGAAGGCCATTGTGGACGCCGCGTTGTCGAAAGACGAGTCAGTTCGATGGGCAACCTCATCATATATTCATGATATTTATGTTGACGAGAGCATGATTTCAGCAGATCGCGTACATTGTAAAGAATTTTTATCAAAGTTCACCTCATATTTTCTCTGATCTTTGATTGAGATAACGGCACAGATTTTAACAAAATCCTATTTTCCAGGCATTATTTATTCTTTTTGTTTCTCACATTTGCCTGTTTTTCTTTAGATCGCTTTTTTACATGCAATGATTTCATTTATATTTCTATACATTTATTTAACAGTGGTTGAATTTCATTATGCTTGTAGAATTTACCAACTTGAAAATGAATTTGCTAAATTATAACAGGGGTCAGGCAGTACATATTTTATTGCTGTAGAAAATGTTATGAAATTTCGTACTGAAAAAAATCACTACTTCAATTGAAAGTTAATATTGTTAAAGAATATATCTTTTCACTCAAGATACAGTTGCTCAAAATGTGGCTATTTGTTGGATGATGTGGTATGACAAACATTTGATCACTTCTTATTCTCTGTCGTGTCCCTTCAGGACGTAAGCGATCATGGCTCTCCACAACTTCCTTTCCTTCGTAGCTTTTAATAAATTTTGTTTTTGCTATTTCTCTTGTCCATTTAGTCAAACTCACGTTTTTCCCTCTGTCCCTATGAGTATCGGATTTTCCAAGCTCTCTTTCCTCATTATATGGCCTAGAAATTTCAAATGTCTCTTTCTAATGCTAAATATGAGTGTCCTTTTGTTTCCATTCTCTTCAAAACTTAGCCATTTCTCACATTGTCGTTTTCTCTAAAGCTTCTTCGTGGCTCCATGGTATCCTCAGTCTCCTTCTGTTGCTTCAAATCTCTTCATCTTTTGAGGAGATTGTCCTGTATTGACTACCATATAGGAGGACTGATACTTATCAAACCTAAAAGCTAATATCTCCAAAGATATTAAAATATCACTTTTTCATTCACAAAAATATTGTACAGAAGAATAGGAAACATCTAATAAAAAAGGGTTTTATTTTATAGAAATAATTTGAAAGAAATGATTTAAAAATTCCACTGGATACTACATTTCATTGGGTGTTCCTCTGCAGAAATTCTTCAAAAGATATTGTACATCAATATCCATTGAAGAACCTAACTTTTGTGCTACCTTTGACCACAAAGAGAGAGCCTGAAGTACAAGATGGAAGTGGACCATGAACAAAGTACCAGAGACAGTTGAGGTTCTATCGCTGTAATAAGCGGGGTCATGTGGCACGGAATTGTTCGGGGAAATGGATCCGGGGACAAGGTATCATCGCCAACATCGTCCCCTATAAATAAGTTTTCTATCGCAAATTATTAGTGTTTCACTGACTTGTTCCAAAGTTTCACTTGGTGTGTTTTTTGCAATGTAGCTTCGACATCGTTTGGGGCTTTAATATCTGTAGCTTTTATGCTTCGTTTCAATTACTTCTCCGATCAGTTTAGGTACGTTTAAAAAGGCCGTTTTTAAATATTTTGTAGACTCTCATCGCCCCCCTCCCCCAAGATTTTACAAGTCCTTCAGATTTTTGGGTGTCTTTTAAACGAACTTTTGGTTATTACTTGGCCAGTTGGTATGGACCAATGAACCTATTTTTCTGTACGCCCGTTACATTATCCAAGTCCATACATATCCCTTCAATATCTTGTTCTCCACATTAATTATAATTTTCTTGTGAGATTTACCATTTTTACAGTGTTTTTAAAACTTGCCTCATTCGTCTTTGGTGCTTTCTGACGTGCCCGTACCATGATGAATGACATAGTCAATAGATTTCCTTTATTTCGCCCAAACTCTAACAATCCTCAGTACTCCAAAAGGAACTACTCGTATTTATCTAATATTAGTCCGACTCCACTCTCATTTTTCGCTACTCTTTTGTTTATAATTTTGTGATAGTTGCATATAAAATCCACCGTTGTCTTTTCACCTTGTTGTAAATACCCCGAGAATATTAATATTGAGCATTTTTACTTCCTGTTTCATATCTTCTAATATTTTGCATTAGTGAAGTATCCTAATATTCCATGTCCTTTTGTGCGATCTTGTCTTTGTTGCGGACATTTGGGTTGATGGTCAAGCAACAGCTGTGGAACGTGTCTGTCCTTACCGAAGAAAATGACTCTTAAAACCATTATCTGTTATTTGTGAGTTATTCTTAGAAGGGATGGTGGATTATTTCCCATTATCTTCCTCATGGCGTTTCTATCAAGACATTATGTGTACATGATTATTGGAGTTCCTTTGAAAGGTTCTGTTTTATTTCCTACGAAATTGCTAACTCCAAATCTGCATCCACGCCGAACAAGGTTGTGGAAACCGAATTAGTTACCGACAATCCAACAAGAAATTTAACGATTATGCTTTGGCTTTGTGAACGAAGATTTGGATTATCTGCCACCCTAAGTCTGTTGCAGCCCCACCGCCGCCACCATTATCAGTTGCAGGAGACGCGGGAATTGTCCACAAGCCAGCGCGCTCCACTTTAAAGAAGCGGGTCTCTAATGTGAGGGATCAGAGATTTAAGTTTCTTTGCCTTGCGTTCGAAACTTTGTAAGATATCAACGCCGTATGTTTACTGTTGGAGAAACGAAGATATTTGTAATATGTAAAAACAAATTAGACATAAAATAAACGCCTTATTCAAATTAAATATAAGGTAAATTTTGATTTCACTCCTTGATTGGATGCCCTCTCGATATGAATGACCTAGGTCGTCCCCCTCCACGCTACAGGGTGGGTGACGTATGATGTGGTTGTAGAAAGTAAAGAACAGCTATATGTTTTGATATGACTATCACCTTCAGGTTCCCATGGTCTAATCTGTAAGGCAAGTTAAAACAAGCTGCCCAGGGAAAACTTTTTCCCAGCCTGCATTGTCTACTTGAATGACAATTTCAATCGTTGCGATACTATCGAAAGCAAATACTAGTCAAACGTTAATAGTATTTGATACTTTTTTCGTCTCTGCATTAACTTCTATTTATATAGACACAGCCTTCCGATTCCCCCCTCTCCCTCCCCACTCTCGTTCCCTTCCGTCTCTCTCCCTCCCTCTCTCTCTATACCCCTCCCTATACCCCTCTCTCTCCCTATACCCCTCTCTCTTATAGAATCAAAGATTTAATTGTATTTAATGCCCTAAGTTGGTCAAGGCCGAAGTTATTTTACCTTATTTCTTCTTCCTCCTGAGTTTCATCAACAAATGTCGCGACTTTTTTTTTTATAGGAATGGGTATAGTGGCAGAAAAATACCCTGACGATAAAGATCGAAGTAAGGCCATGGGGATTGCTTTAGGCGGCTCGGCAGTGGGTGTGCTTGGTAAGGATAACTCTAACCTGTGTTCTCTTATTTGTCTTTTTTCTTTTTTTTACATCATGCAATCAAATACAACAAAAGAAAAGCTGTTTTTCTTTAAAAAGAAAATAATAATAATTTGGTAATAAATATATACAACTAGCAGTAGAGCCCGGCGTTGCCCGGGGATGTAACAGTAAGAGATAGATTAAGTATCGACCATCATAAAGACTGAAAAATAAAATTGACAAAGATTATTGTTTAAGCTTGACGGACACGCATGTCTTAATTAGTTTTTTGGAGTTTTTTTGTTTTGTTTTTTTTACGAATTGGTCAAACCCAAACTCAAACAAAAACATTGTTTTCAATCGTTATGAGTCTATCGATTGAATAGAATTTTATTATAAACAATTGTCTTGTAAATGGAATTTTTAAAGCATTCTGAATGTAAAAATAAAGAAAGAAGTGTGCAAGACAATAAGAAACAGTACCTGCCAAAAAAAAGTGAAGTTTTGTTGAAATCGGTTGAAAAATGTAGGAAATCCGATCCCATATATAAACGAACACACACACACACACACACACATGTATATATTATTTCGGGCGGAGCGAGGAAACTTGTGCCCACTTCGCACTAATGTCCCTGAAAAGGGCATGAATCTACGTTTTCCTGTGGTCTGCCCCATCTACAACTATCTTGATAAAAAAAGTTCTTATCGATGATTATCAATAACGAAGGGGAAAATTGCGTTAAACCTCTTATCAAACTTCAGTGAGGATGGAGATTATATATATATATATATAAATGAGATACAAGTAGGTGTGTGTGGATGTCTTTCTTCTTTATTAGTATTCATCGAGGCAATTGGGTTTTACAACTTTTCCAAGCAATAAATAATTTCAGGCAAGATTTTTTTCTTATTCAGAGCTCATCATGCGTCTCTGCTGCATCAGTATTAACTGCATATTTCAAGCATTACTTTGAATCCTGACCTGCTATGTACGAAGTGAAAGATAGTGTCCGGGTAATGGGCCTCATAAAGCGAATTGCTTTTTAGTTTTCGCTTTAAGACTGAGAACTAAAGTTAAACTGGCATTAATACAAATGTATGCATTCATAACATCAAATAAATGAAATATTCCCAATAATTCTAAATGATGTGTGAAAAGCTTAAATAATGCAGCCGCTGTTCCATTAATGATGTGTTTTGCAGCTTCCATTCGAGAACCCCAACTGTAGATAGTAAAATCCTGTGCTTAAATTTAGCATGTAGAATATTTATGGGTATCGTACACTGATGCTAGTATATACACCCACACAAGCCAAGATGGACGTATTCACTATTTCCCAACGTGTGAGGTGAACTGCTTAAGGAATTTCATTAATGTCAACTGAGTGATTCTGTATTAAACTCCATTCTCAGTTCCTGCGGCTTCAACAAAAGAAAAGTGTTCGGATTGCAATTGCACGCTTCATGGCATCGGATAAAATGAATGAGTATGGGTGTACTGGGCGAGCGGTTCAACAGACAGCCTCCAACGTTTCATTCAGTCTTCTAATAGTTTGCCTTTACCGGTTTTTTTTTTCTTTCTTTCTTTTTTTTTTTATGGATGGCGAAATGCATAACACCGTTCGTTGATTGGTTCTTTGTCACGTGATCAAGGAAGGAAGAAAGTAAATTTAGGAAGAAAAAAAATAGCCAAGCAACATGAATAAACAAAATTGAATCCGTTTTTCCTTCATTGATAATATATGAATTAAGATTGGGGGAGAATATGTGGTTAGCGGATGAATTAGCTAAGTGCTAATGAACTCATTTCTTCAAGTATATAAATGTGAAAGAAAGAACGAAAAGTCTGCAAAACCCTAAATGCAGAGTTTTATATTTCAGGACTTGGCAAACATTTTTAACTTTCAAAACATTGAATTTATTTAACTTTAGTAATCAGGTATCGAATTAAAAATGTGCAGATCTATTACGCACGAACATACATACTTGCAAAAATACAAATCACATATAACGCCAAGCATTCATTGGTTAATTAATCACCACTATGTTATTATAGGCAATTTACAAATCGCAGTAATGCGACAATTTTGTAATCGCTCTATTTTTAAGTAGTCAATTTTGTGCACTTTTGGAAGAAAAAGATCACAGAAGCTTTCTTAAGTCTCCCCAAAGCTCGCTCGCTGATTGGTCGATGCAAACCAATCAGATCGTTTGCACGTGAAAAATAATTCTTCCCACGCAGCGATTTGGAGCCTACAGTCGCTTATTTAAGCTAAGGTCTTTTTCATCTCATTAGTGAGAAATTCAACTGCCAGATTGATGACGGATGAGTTCTTATGGTGAATGTGCGAATTGTAATGAGTGAATGGGTCATGAATCGGATTAACTAGGTATAAGATAGCCAGTGAAGATCAGCCTTAACCCATCCCCTATTTTAGGCCATGTGCCATAAATGTATTATTTACAATAAATCTCGAGAAATTCAACTGTCAAACGAATCCACGACAGTTGAAACCATGCGCCAACTTTCTCACTCACACACACCACTCACATGCTGAACATACCTTGTATACACTCACATAAACTCTTCTTACACAGCAATATCTTTCAAGAACAATCATTACAAGAGATTCTCATGAACATTCTTCCAGTGAACTTTGGAACACTAAAATAACAATTAAAGAGAGACAACTCATGGTTATTTCAACCTTTTCTTACTTAAATGCATGCTTTCCTTCACATCATTGTTTGATATTGTACATCTTGTTAAATACATATTTTATGTGTAACAATGTCTTTTGGTTATCCTTTTCTGCGTGAGCCATGTTTCCTAATCTAAAGTTAAATTAATGTGGTGAAGTCTGCCACAAAAACAAATGACTTTATTCGTTTATTAATTTCGTGTGTATGTCATAATTAAATAATGAAAGTGTGAGTCATTATTAATCTCTAATTTTTTGTGGGACAAATAATATTCCATTTTATTAGACAGAGCCATGACCTGTTCGGGAATTTTTATTTTCGTGGACTTGTAATCTTGCCTTAAAACGAGGATTTAGTAGCATCTCGTGGAGTAAAGATATCTATTTACATATGGAGGAAGGAGTAACATCAAATGCGGCACACACGAAACAGAAAATACGGGTGGAGTATTATAAAAAGTATATCACAAAAAAAAAGAAAAAAAAACTATTACAGATTATTCAAGTCATACACAGTTTTAGTGCATTATGTGCCTAAAATATGACATTTTAAGCCAATAACAAGATTTTGATGAAATAAGGAAAAGACGATGACATTTATGCACATTGTAAAATATCAAAACCTTTCGTTTCCATTACAAGTAACAGAACATAAATTTGATGGACAGAAATACATTTTCAAAAAACATTATTACCACATGGTTGCAAAAATAAACAAGTACCTGAATGCATTAAAACAAATGCATGAGTATTATTCGATATTGTTAATTTTACATAAGGCTAAATATCCGAAGAGTTCCAAAGATAGAAAATTGGACAGTAAGAAAAAAATACTTCACTTTGAAAAGGACCTTCTCCTATCTCTGTTTTATTTGAATTAAAATTTTCTTGGGTTTGGGATGCAAATGTGAATTTCTTGTCCATGGAATCACTGGTAAAAACTTTGGTTTGAATTAAGAGTTGTTCACTCTTCCCACAGGGTCAGGAATTTAGTGGGAGGATAATTTGACTTGAAGGTAGTAATATTGAACTCCATCTTGAGTATTTTTAACTCCTTAAATAGATTATTTTTTGTGATTTTCTTGTATTTTCTTTCTTTTTTTTTTTTTTTTTTTTTTGTTTGCCCTTTTCACTTTTAAGGTTTGTTAATGTTTTTTGATTTTTTTCTTCAAGTTTTCTTTACAATGTCTTCCTACCTTTGCTTGAATGTACACACACACACACACACATATATATTTCTATGCTGATGTGTTTACTAACGCAATGTTAAGTTATTAGGGTCACAGCATTTAATGTGTTATTTGGAGACTGACAATAGATTACAAGAACGCAATTAAAGAATGGGGATTCGAGCTTAATTTAAAACTTAATTATTTTTATTCTCTTCTCCCACCTTACCAACTCCGATCCACAAATCCTTTCCCCGATAACAGATGAGGGAGGGGCTAGAATTTGTTTGTTTACTCTCCGGCGTACAGGTATGTATATAATATGTTTGTTTGGGGGCATATATATATATATATATATATATATATATATATATATATATATTCCAGTGCCGACGACTAAACCGGCTACTTCACTCCAATCTTGAGAGTGAGGCAGGTTGTAAACAACCCAATAGGACGGGGAAAAAATTAAGACCTAATAAAGGCCAGAAGAATTCTCAATGAGTTAAGAGTCAGCTAACGAGGTGATTTCTCCATAAACCATCGTGGAGAAGGCAACGAGAAACCACTCCACTATTAATCCCAAGAAATATCATGGTAATTAACAAATTATGAAACCTAACGACGTGAAGGGGGTTAAGTCTATGCGAATTAACTCCTCGCCCGGTAAGGACCAACATGTGCAACCGTCATCCAGCGATTCGTTAGCATAAACGACGTAAAGGGGGGGAAATTCCTCTGAACTTATCACCCAACCAAGAATGAGCGACAGATGTCACCGGACCGTCATCCAGCTACTGCGAGCATCAAACAAAAAATAACTTCGGGACATGGAACGTTTGGACGTTAAACAAGTGTGGCCAGTTGGAAATTGTAAAATAGATGAGTAGGTTAAATGTCAACATTTTAGGAGTATGTGAAACTTGGTGGTCAAATTGAATTGAATTGATACTAGATCAAGACATCAAGAAATGCATTCTGGGATACGGTCAGTTACCTGAAATAATTCATGTAGTTAAACTGAAAGGAAAGCCTTTCAACATATCTATTATAATACTGTATGCACCGACAGTACAAAGTACGGAAGAAGAAATCGAATCTATCCTACACCATGCTAGACAACACCAAGGCTCACTGCAAAAAACAAGAAGTTATAATTATTATAGGAGACCCAAATGCCAAAGTAGGCAGGGAGGGGATAGGGGAGATAGCTGGCAAATTCGGACTAGGAACCCCCAAAGAACGCAGAGAAAAATGAATCCAATGGTGCAGGGCCATTGACCAGGTAATAGCCAACACCCTGTTCCTAGAACATCCAAGAAGATTATGGATATGGAGAAGCCCAGGAGGAGAAGTTAGAAAAAACAAATTAACTACATAACTATTAACAAAAGATTCAGGAATGCGTCTGTTCACTGCAAAACCTAAGTGCCAACTGCGGAAGCGACCACCTCCTTGTTATATGTAAACTAAGAGTGAAACTATGGAAACTAAAGAACCTTAACACGCAGCATCTAAATCGCAATACAACAGATTACTGAACGACCCAAAACTGAAGGAGAAATTATATGGAGAGTGTGAAAAAGAAGATACGAGATACAAAATGGAAATGGAATGTCGAAGTGAGATACAAGAGAAGATTTAGGGAAATTAGCAACTACATCATCCCAAAATAGAATGGACGAAGGAGAAAAAAAACGAATGGATCACAGATTCTCGACATGATGCAAAGGAGCAGGAAAACAATGCCAAGACATGGAACGGAATACAAAAAACTACACAATGAAATAAGGAACAAAATCAGGCAAAATGACTCAACGAAAATATTCGTCCATTCTTCTTTAGTATTTCCGGAAATACACAGAAATGCCGATAGGCCGGAAATACTAAAAAAAAGAAGTGAAAGCTGCACTGGCCAAATTAAATAGAAACAAAGCAACAGGGCCAGACGGAATTATAATAGAGATACTGACAGACTTAGATGATTTCGGCATACAGAAATAATAAATGAAATCGAAAACAGTGGTGATATACCGGAATCCCTAAGCAGGTCTATTTTCATATCACTGCCTAAGAAACCAGACGCAAAAGAATGGGAACTCCACCGCACAATCAGCTTAATGAGCTACATAACAAAACTCATCATCCGAATTCTGATGAATAGTAGAATCAGGCCAGAGATAGGACAAGAAGAATGCGGAACACCGGAACAGAGAACGCGATATTTATGCTCAGAATGTTATCAGAAGGATCAATACAATTGCAGAAGAACGTGTACCTATGTTTTATAGACTACGCAAAGGTGTTCGACAAAGTACGCCACAAAGAACTGTTAGAGCTACTGAGCAACCTTCACACATTCGGGAAAGACATTAAAATAATCAAAAATCTCTATTAGCAGCAAACAGCCTTCATACGGATAAGAAAAAAAATGAGTTCAGCAAATATACAAAAATAGAAAGGGGTGTAAGGCAAGGATGTCTTCTCACCGGATTTATTCAACCTATACAGCGAGGCAATTCTCAGAACAGGAAATTCTACCAGTTATTCATCATTGGTGGCCACAATCTTAACATAAGATATCCAGATAACAGACACAGAAAGAAAACTACAAAACCTCTTAGAAGAAAGTAGCGAAGAAGAGCGAGAAGACGGGACTAAACATACATTACAAGAAGGCGGAATGAATGGTCATCAGCAAAAAGATGAGCCCAAAATGCAATTTACAGGTCGGGAGCATTGCAATTAATCAGATACAGAATTTTAGATATTTGGGAAGTGTTCTAACAGAGGAAGGAAAATGAGACACTGAAATCCGAAGACATATTGGGATAACCAAAGACGCATTCCAAAAGCTAAGCAGAGTATTAAGAGACAGGAAAATTACGTTGGAAACAAAGAAAAGAGTACTGAACTGTTACATGATTGCTGTCGTCCTGTATGACAGCGAATGCTGGGCAATCTCCTCAAAGATGAAGAAGAGACTTGAAGCAACAGAAATGTGGTTCTACAGAAGAATGCTGAGAATATCATGGCCGAACATGTAAGTAACGACGAGATTTTGAAGAGAATGGAAACAAAAAGGAAACATGCTTAACATCAGGAAGAGGCAGCTGAAATTCCTGGGATACGTAATGAGGAAGGAGAGTTGGTCAACCTTATACTCACAGGACGGATAGATGGAAATAAAGACAGGGGAAAGCAACGCGTGACATACTTAAAGAGCTTGAGCTAATGGATGGCAAAATAGGGTCAGGGAGAAATAACAAAAAGATAAAACTTAAGAGCTACAAGGCACGGGAGGAGGTGGAGGGCCATGATCGCGTACGTCCTGAAAGGACATGGCACAGAAGAGAAAAGAAATATACCTCGCAGGGTCTTCATGACGATAGATTTAAAAGAAAGTGATTGGCTAAGTATTTCCAGAAGAGTTGGGTGTTGATTGGCGAAGAAAGTCACCAGGCGGAGTCACGTAGGTATAATGTTGAAGGGTGAAGGCGATTGCTTGTTGCTAGACCGAGAAAACCGTGACGTCAACAACATTGCTTCAACAGAAGCTTTGATTCAAATTTTCTAAACTAGGAAATTCTACAGTGATAATATACTTTTGAAATTAATTAAACTATTCTTATGTAGAAAAAAAAAACTAAAGGATATTTATGCATAAAATGCTTAAGTGATTAGATGTGGCTACTAACCGCCTCAATCCGCTACATTTTCACAAAATAAACATTTTGTGGTATAATATGCAGTGGGATTTTTAAATTAACATTTTGTGTGGAGCGGGAGTTTATTTTGAGGAAAATTTACTCTTTGTCTCATTTCTCTTTATTACTGTTATCTGATTGTAATATTTTTTTTTATATTTTCTAATAATGTGAAAAACTTGCCCGTGGGTGATGGTTAACAAGCTGGTATTGCAGATCATTCACTTGTGTAGCAAGGGTTAGGGTTTTTACTCTTGTAGCTCTTTTCTATGTTAAGTTGTGATTTTTAAATGCTTTATTTATTAGGAAATAATGTTCGATATCTCGTGCAGACCGTTCACATGATATAGTGAAAAGTGTGAACATAAAAGTGAATACAACATGGTGACTAGCAGTTTCACACCATAACCGATTTTAAGGTGATATATATATATATATATATGTATGTGTGTGTGTGTGTGTGTGTGTGTGTGTGTGTGTGTGTGTGTGTGTGTGTGTGTGATAAAAAATATAAACGTAAGGTATGCTATATGTATGTATAAAGGTGCTCAATATCAGAATTAGGGTGTATATAGATTAAAAAATATGAAAGTGAACACTGAGTTCAACACAAAGCGGTGACAGTCTGTTTCATGCTTGAACGCAATCTTTATGGGTTGAACATGACCCTCGGCCATTCATATGAGGAGGGAACATAAAAACACAGAAACTTGGGTCGCCTTTACTTCCCATAATTTCATAAATCCCTACCCATGTATATTACTTATCCAAAACTCTAACTGATGGTACCATACTTACCAAACAATTATAGCGTTAATTCCACGAAGGAGCATGTCGTTGACAAAACTAACCTGGCCGTTCGTCTCGAAAAGGACCTTCAATTGGTTGTGAACTGGGGCAGGAATTGGCTGGTTAACTTTAATGCCTCAAAAACAAAACTGCTCTCTATTACTCACCACAGAGAACCATCCCTGCCCCCGATTAGAATATCTGACGCTCAAATCCACGAGAGCACCCCTTTGCGGCTGCTCGGTCTCACATTGATTGCTCACCTGAGATGGAACAAATACATTGATTCAATAGCTTCGTCCACCGCAAGGAAAGTTGGCTCCCTGTGCCGTGCCAGGAAATTCTTCTCGCCGGAGTCGATCCTTCAAATCTATAAATCAACCATTCGCCCTTGCATGGAGTATTGCTGCCATATATGGTCTGGAGCCCCTTCTGTTTGTCTCAAGGTTCTCAAAGACGGATATGCAATGTAATTGGCCCTGATCTGGCATCTCGTCTGTAGTCACTCTCCCACAGACGTGCCGTTGCCTCCCTCTGTCTTTTTTTACATATATTTGATGGTAACTGCTCCGAGGAGCTGCTTTCGCTGGTTCCCAGACTTCATGAATTCAAGCGTTCTACTTTGTTTTTTAATTACAAATGTGAATGCTTTCACAGATATAAAATAATTCTTATAAAAAAGTGATTAACTTAGCAAAATTAATTTCTTCTCCGCATACATTATTTTATAAAGAATTCATCAAATATAAAAGAAGCAGTTATTAACAATAATTCCTCCAACCATGTAAATAACATTAACCTTAAAGAACTTTCGACAAAAATATCACAAACAACCACTAATATAAATTAAACGAAATACGCCATTAAATTATTCTATTGTAAGTAGATACACCTCAACTATAAGAGCTTGATGCAAACGCCTTTAAAATATCATTCATCGCTACATATGACTTCAGTCAGTTATGTGCTATACGTGATACACGTTTAGGCGATCATGTATCTTTCGATACAAGACAAACTTTTTTCCCGCAGTAGGTTGCCATTTCTTTCTGCGGTAGACTAGTTGCCATCCATGGCTATAGAACCCGGTCTATTCTGCTATTTACCCATATCTGGTGGGGGGGAGAAGAAGAGGATTCATACCTTTCACAAGGGTATTAACACGTAAGTGAATGTAATGGATTCGACTGGGATTCGAACTCGGCTCTCCGATTCCTCAATCCGAGCCGCTATCCATTACTGCCTTCTAATATATGACTTAGTGATTGCCATAAACAACTCCGATTAATCATTTTCTATCAAATAATTTCGAGATATATAGTAGGAGTACAAGAGCCGATATGGCAGCAATATTCAATGCCCCGACAATTGGTAGATTTATAAATGTGCAAGATCCTTTCTGACGAGAAAGATTTTCTGGCACGACACAATGAACTAATTTTCCTTTCATTAGACATAGTAATTGACTCAATATATATTCTTTCCACTTATTTCTCTTCGTCAGATTCAGGACTGCAGATTTTAAGTACTTAAATAAAAACTTATTTTCTTATTATTGTGATGTAATTAAAAATGTACGAGGTCACTTTTGTTTGTTCACTTACGATGAGCATTTAGTTTTCCAAATAAGAATATAAAGTCTAGCATAATTATAAGTGTTTATATTTATTTCCGCTCATATCAATAATCACAACATGGATAAGTAGGTTCCTGGTCGAATTGAAAACGCACCCTGAATGAACCTGCCAGAGAGATTTGTATACAATTATATAGTTGATTGGAAATGTAATTTGGATAGTGTCCAGTGAATTTCGATTTCTTTCGAAGTTACCAAGCCAACGCAGAAGCAAGACGACGTTATTCCAACAACACGGGAACAAAAACTGGATACAGTTTATGAGGGGGGTACTCTCATGCTCCCCTTCGAACAAGAGTCGACAACTTCCCAAAACACAACAGACACACGAAGAATACTGGAATAAATGAAACATTATAAAAAAAAAGAAAGAAAAAAAGAAGGAAAAAAGAAAAAAAAAGAAAAAACGTTAAACTATATCTAAATATCCCGCTCACAAAATTCAAACAAGAAATAAAAGTCCAATGCTTTTCATTTTATATAAATGTTTTTTCTTTTGATCGGAGAATACTACTTTTTAGTATCAAAAAAGTATCACTATTGGATTTTTTTTATATATTTCAGTCGGTTATCCTCTCGGGGGATTCATGTACTCTTATTTTGGCAAATTTGCTCCATTCCTATTCATATTTACCCTAACACTGGTGAATACAAGTAAGTATAACCATTTTGATTCTCTGCTTTTTGAGTTTCGTTTTTCTCCGAAGCGATTCTTTTGACAGTGGGTGTCATTTAAAAAATTATTTAACGTCATTTCTACTGAAATATTTTAATTTTAATAACACAGATAACAAATTAACATGAACCAAAGCGTAAATAGACAGTAGTAATTGATTGCAAGCATCCTTTGAACAACTTTGATGATATATTTGTAAATTGACATCATGGCAAATGAAAAAATCCATACACTACAGCAACAAAAATTGTTAATTTGTGTTGGAATGTTTTAAATATAGAATTATCATAACTATGTCTTTCCATTCAAACTAGTCTGCTCATCTTGGTTGTTATACTCACATTTGCTCTTGTGGAACCTTCCGGTCTTTTTGTCGGTATTTGTCCCCATACTGAAGAAGACCAGAAGGTACAACGACCGAAACTATGTAAATATAACAATTAAGTTGAGTTTGAATGCATAATGACAAATTTTAAGAAAATAAGATGTTATGTAATTTTTGCCGAAAATGTTATAATTCTTTATATTCTCACATACAAAATGCTATTGAAGCGTTCTCGATCAAGGAAAAAAGTCTATCATTTGATTAGATTATGAAAAATGAATCAAGCTGAGATCTTTTCAGTTCCCCTTTCGTATTTTTTTTTATTTTCATTATCAGTTAAATATGTTTGTTTTTCTATTGATCTTTCTGAATATTTTTAAGTTTTGCAGATGTTTTTCCTCCGTTCATCTGCCGAAGAAATCGTAAGCCATTTTTCTCTCATTTTTGAAATTTGCTATTCATTGTGTTTTTTATGAATTTAGGTAATAATGGCAAGTGGAAAAATAAGTTGAAATCTCTCTCTGATAGTAGTTGATCTTATAATCTGTTTTGTATCTCTGTATCCTTGGAAACCAATCTTCTGTTTTCCTTTATTACTTAACATGACTTTCATGATATAGTTGTGATAGAAACACTTAGATCAATGGTGCGTACTTGACGGTTCCCGGACATCTGAACCAGACATAAATAAATAAATAACAACTGTCCTCTGATTAGAATTTCAACTTCAAATAGCATAAAATTAAACAGCTTCTGGTTTTTAATTTTAAGTTGTTTAAAGAGTTTGTTTTTCACTTGGGTCATTATTACCATTCAAAGTTTTTTTTTACTCCAGATTCCAAATAATCAAATTCGGTTCCTTTAAGAAGAAAGTATTTGTTTTAATAGTTTCTCAATAGATAAGTAAGTGAAAAACTATAAAAAAAAAAATTGTAATATTCCTACCAAATCCAAGTTCTTGTGCCAGAAACAAAACTTGGTTAGTAGAAACAGCAAGTCACTATAATAGGCACGAAATTACAAAACAAGACGACGACTGCGTAAAATTTTAAAAAGGAGAAACACATTTATTTTACAATATTTCAAAAGAAAATATACAGATACAAGGTTGCACCAAAATTTCCTTTTGTGTGCCTATTACGTCAGGATTTTTTGTGCAATTATTACGGCATTTTTTTGAAGTTACAAGGAAGAGATTAGCATCAGATACAAGGAAAAATGTCACAATTTTTTTTAAAAGACTCCGATTCAAAGACAAAAAAAGATTACACCCTTTAAAAAATGGAAAAAGATGGAAACTTTGAGGAAGTAAAAGATTTGCTCAAAGCATAAAATACAAGCGCTCACCCATCTCCGTTCTTAACAGAATACTCAATAATAGGATGTCTAAGTTCGAAGGGGTTTTTACTGGTTGTTATCTAGAGTGCTTTTCGTGGTGCTTTGCTGGAAAGTTAAATTTGAAAGTTCTTTCGGTTTAAATTCTTTCCAGGAAGGCACAAAAAGGAATTTTCTGTCCTGGGGTTTGAATCTGTTTCGTTCTTTCTTCCCCTATGTTGATTTATGACTCCCTTCAACTGGACCAGTCCTCTTGAAGCGTGGGGGCTAATGCCTTCTTCCTCCTCAATCGTTAATTGCTTTCTCAACGGTTCCTCCTTTCTCTGCCTTTATCTGATCATAGCAGTCATTTTTATTGAAAGTTTTTCAAGTTTTAACAAGGGCTTCAAGAGATTGTCTTCAAGAGATTGTCTCTCATTGGCCAATATATATGAAACCTTTCTCCAAGAATTCGAAAAACGAATCTGCGACAATTCAATAAATAATTTTGCGGTCAACCGCTTGAGCCAAAAGGGCCATTAAAAAAATATAAGAATTTTTATTCAAACCGTCTGGCTTTCAGAAAAATAGACTTCTCTCAAAAAACATGTATTAAAGGAAAACAACCCAGACGATTACAATTCTAACATTTTTAAAATAATAAAAATTGTATAAACTGCTTGAATCGATATAACTCTCGTCATAGTAAGTACAACGACATCCAATCAATAAGAACCATTTTGATTTAAAAAATAAAAAATAAAACTGAAAGCAAATTGCTAACTAGAAGTTAATTTCTGCGACACAAAAATTTCAACTTAAAAAGTGAATGCTTCTACATTTTTATGTTCCCGACATGGTTTTACTCAACATACGAGCATTAATATTTCGAACTAACATTATGGATGCGTTCGAATGAGGATTATCAATTTACATCAATATTTACAACTGATTGTTTTCTTTAATCTGACAATTCTTTTGAATTTAACTGAGTTCCTCTAATTATTCGGAACTATTTCAGCTTTCGTCCTTTCTCTTTCTGTATGTATTTGATAAAAGGAAACATTTATTAATTTAATTCTTCAAATATCTCATAGTACTTGTTGATATAAAATAACAACTGCTGCTCTCAGTTCTACGGGGTGAAGTGGATAAATAACGCGAATGAGCAATGAAAATTCTCGTATATCGTCACAGTTGACTCTAAAAGGAAAGAAAAATTGTTTCTGTCTGAATTTTTTTTCTTTTTGTCATTATTCGTAAACACATTTCGAGAAAGAATCGTTCCATGGACCTTGTCTGCATTCGTTCACAAATGACATTATTAATTGATTCAAACCTTTTCGCTTCAAACCTTTTGACAACAGGGAGAATGCAGACTGATACAAAGTGGCGTTAATTCAGTGGAAATGTTAATAAAACCAGAGGAGAATTTCGTACTTAAAAAAAATTTAAAAAAATAAATAAAAAAATAAAAATAAATAAAAAACACACATAAATTTTGAAAATTCTTTCCTATTCTTTAGGTTATTTCCGGCTTTTTTTTACTTTTTTGTCCTGAACATCAATATTGTCTTTGTCGTCTTTTGGGTTTTTTGTGATTTTATTGTTGTCTTCGCTTATCTGACCTCAATGTTTTGATTGTATTTTTACCAACTTTGTTTGTCTTCGTCATTTTCAATTGAATTGTCTTCCTTTCTTTACTTAGGGAGTTATTCCGCGCTATTATCTTCATCTTCATTCTTTTTTTCTTTTTTTTTTTACTTCGTTCTCACCTGCTTCAGTGTTTCTCTTCCTTTTTTATGTTATTTGGTTTTCCACTTCACTTTCACTTTCTTTGTCTTCGTCATTTTTATTACTTTGTTTTAGGTACCTCCATTTTTTCGCGGGGAAACAGCATAGCGTAATGAAAAAGGCCACAAAATTAATAAAAATAAAGTATTATCGTCAAAATGTTTGTTAAGATGAAAGACCAAAATATTTTTTAATTATTTTTTGAAATTTTTTAATCCTTTCTAAAACGTTCGAAATTTTAGCTAAAATCTTGTTTTATTTACGTTACCGCGGTGGCATAATAATGACATTGACTTTTTTGAGCTTTTTTCCGTTGAAAACACATTGATTTTTCTTGTAAAAATCAAATAATTGTCCGATTTTAATGAAATTTTCAAGACTTATTCAAAAATGAATGAAATTATTTTTTTATTTTTTTTACATATTTCCTGAATTTTTTTTTTATCCGTTAAAATTAGGACTCCTTGGAGAATCTAAATCGCCTAATCTTTTCTTCTTCTTTTTTAAACTTGCATTATTCTAACTGAAAATCCGCTCTGAATTGAAAAATAATGAATGCAATAAAACTATGACTTTTAATTAGAAAAGCTTTTAACTGCTTTTGTAAATAAGTTATAGCAAGGATATTATTGTCTGAAGAAATAAAAATTTTCCGATGAATAATGAATTTTTACAAGAATTTCTATTATAATAATTTATAATAGTTTAAAATCGTGTCAAATTCTGTATTTGGCTATTTTCTGGATGTTGTATAGTAAATTAAGTGGAAACGAAATTTACGAATCCAAAATTGAAAAGATTAATAAATGTAGTTACACTATTCTATTTTCAAAATAATTTTTATTTCTTATTTTTTACTTAATTTGTTCCCTATTTTCATCTATGAAAGTCTATACGTGACATTATGAAACGGTCACGTGATCTAAGAGTTCTGTCTCTTTACAGAGAAATTAATTTAAGAAAATTTGATAGTATTTTAATTTTTTTTTTTTTTTGCATAGAGCATCTTCGAAAGGTAAATAAAAATCAATAAATTATTAGATAATTGGGGAAAATATGTTCATTTGTAAAAATTACAAGGTAGTTAAAAACAAAAAAAAAGGATTCACTAAAATTTCGTAAATTTTATATCAATTCTAGCCAGCCATACTAGTTGTCATCGCTTCGTCACTCAATCAGCCATCCATTATCGCCTCTGATAAGTTATGATAAGCAGGATCAATCATTAAATAAATGGTTGTATATTTCTTTTTTATGCTAAATAATATTTATTTCAAATCATTTTACTCAAATAACGTGTCATAAAGATATATATATATTACTTTCATCATCTTCGAATCCTTTGTGACTTTTTTCTTGTTGTCTTTTTCAGTATTCTTTTTTTTTCTCCCGTATTTTCCATGTTTGTTCAACTTCGTCTTTGCCTTCGTTTTAAAGTTGATTGTTTTCATTTTCCTTCGCCTTTGTTGATCGTTTCATTGATGCAGCTTTTTGCTAACAAAATCCGTCTTTATCTTTCTCACCTTTTCAGTTGCAGGTTCCCCAACAAAGCATGTGGCAATTAATACGTGATCCTTATATCTTAATAACTTGTGGTGAGTAAACATTGAGACTATTGCCATTTTTCAAATGATGCGTCATTCTTGAAACCTCGGTTCCCAGGATCATTTCCAACTTCCAAATATTCAGACACACTGCTGCATATTTCTGTTTATTTATTTTCTGCCTATTTTCCAATTTGAATTTGTTCACTAGAAAACTTTATTTGTTTCTTTAGCCAAATCAATAACCAAATCAATATCGAATGGTAGATCGTGATTTTAAAATGTTTAAATATTTTCAATGAAAAATCTTGTTTTCTAGCAGGTTTCGTGTCTCTCTTTAACTACGAAACGCTGCTTTGTCATCAACATGTCCGTGAGAATTTTCCTCTATTTCGAAATACAGGTTTCTTTCTTATAATTTGTGTATTGACGTTAAGATTTTAAATATCTGCCTAGCAATTGTATGAGTCAAAATTAAAAACTGCGACCATGGCTGGTAATGATTCTCTGAATTTTTTCGTCGTGCGAATTCCAGGGAAGATATTTCAGGATCTTCTTTTAATTGAAATGATTTGAACAATGGTTGAACTTGGATCAGTGTACATTTACTCGTGGCAAAGCAAATGAAATTGCTACCCTCCAACTAGAGACCTTAACTACATACAAAAAATTAAAATTAACCATACAGAAATGGTTTTTCAACAGATAAAAAAAAATCATTAAATAATTTTGAACCTGCTTGGTGAGCGAAATAGTTGTGTGTTTCTCGCCAGTGTTATCGGTCTGTATTCGATCCCTGGTAAAAAGCCAATAAGAAGTTGGAAGATTAACGCATGCAATCTTCCTAACTCAATTTAATCCAGTGCAGAATTAGTATAAATTTCGTAAATCTCTATACGTAAATACTTTCGATTTAGTTTTATTTAATGTTAAATATTTTTTGTTCTGTGTTTATTCGAAGTGAGGTTAGGAACAATGTGTATCTATCGTTAAAAATATCTAAAATATTGAGTTTCTTTTGTTTGACAACGAATAAATTAATGATTTTATGTTCGATCTTCTTTTTTCTCCTTTTTTAAGGTGCGATAATGTTTACAACAATGGCAATGTCTAGCCTTGAGCCAACGATACCATTATGGATCATGCAGACAATGCAAGTTGAGAAATGGCAAGTCGGTGAGTGAGTTTTGTTTTTGTTTTTTGTTGGTTTTTTTTGTTTTTTTTGTAAAGGAAAACAATCAGATGAGTAAATAAGTGAACAAAAGTTTATCTAACGTTGTTAGTCTCGATTGATATAAGGAATCCCGACTCCAAATCTGCACAGATTCTTTATAAATATTTTTCATTATGATCGATTGTTGCGCGCACAAATAGGTATCCAGCTTTTCTATTGATTATAGTCTTTTTCTCCTGTTTGGACTAAAACTGCGGATCATTTTTAGCTTAGTTGTCAATAGATAAAAACGGCCAAGAAGAATTTTAAGCATATACACACGCACACAAGATCAACTTAATTTTCATATCTATTCTTGCGTGACCAAAAACATTTTGAGTGCTGTTCAACGTTGTGTATTTTTTATCAACTTAAAAAAAAGAAACAACTTTCGAATAGCAACAGTCCATAAGCATTTGGGCAACATTAAACCTATACACATTTACAACCAGAATGCAACATTGGTATCTATGCTGATGACACAACTATTTACTCCTGTCTCAATCTGCTGTCAACTGGAGCAAGGAATGTGTCTTGTTAATTGTAACACTACCAAAACGAAACTTCTCTCTATTAATTATCTAAAAAAATCCTTTTTTCTACTTCCCCTCAACATAACATTTTCGGATGACATGAAATGGAAAAATTATATTGAATCCATTGTTTGGTTTGGTGCCAAGAAAGCAGGTGCCCTGTGTTGTCAATCCTTTTCTATAGAATCTATCTTATATAATTATAAGTCTATCATTCGTCCATGATTAGAATATTGCTGGCACTTATGGTCCGATGCTCCGGCTATATATTTAGAGATTCTTGTTAAAATTCAAAAAGAATCAGCAATATTATTGTTCCTGACCGGGTTTCTTTGCTTCAGTCACTTTCCAATTTTTCTATAAATATATTCATGGTAATTGTTCTGATGAACTTTCCGCTATAGTACTTAGACTTTATGAATTTAAGCACTGTAGAATATTGGCAACAAGGTCTCATCAATTCACAGTTGAAATGGGTCGATGCAACCGTAAGTTCTATGCTAACAGTTTCTTCTCTCGTACTACACGCTTCCGGTGCCATGATTTCCAGCCAACTTTTATCTTCAAAAATTTAAATGCAATGTCAATAGTTTTCTACTGTCTTCTTGATTACCATTCTATTTTTCTTTCTCTTTAATGTTTCTCTTATTCTTTCATATTCAGTAACCCCTTGAGTCTTAGTGGCTTTACTGCCTTGCATGTGGTGTAATGATTAAAAAAAAGGTAACATCAGAAGAGTACATTATTTATGTATTAATAACCCGTGAAATCAACATGGCGACCCAAGGTTGATTGTAAGAATTGGCTTTCTGAATTAATTTAAACTTGAGAGAAAAAAAAAATAACGGAAGTAGGCGCACAATGTTTGGCGAAGATGAAATTAGTGAACATGTCGTTCAAAGCGGGCTCAGATTTTTCAACTGAAAAAGGAAAATAATTTGAAGGCGCATCTTATAAACAACAACTAATCAAGAATTGTGGTTTTCTATTCAATCGGGTCTTTTTTTCAGATGCTTGCATTAAAGATCAAAATAATCGATTAAACTCGATGTTTGCATCGGGGAAAACACATTAAAGAAATGGGTTTCCTACGAACTCAGTATAAAACAGAACAAAAAAAATCATAGGAGCTTTTTTAATTACTTAAATGTCTCTGAAATATCAATGATTGTCAGTCTTCTGTCTAACTTTGTTCAATACAAATGTTTTTTGTCTGCTGATTGTTTTCTGTTTTTTTATTTTCATTATTTTCGTTAGAATCTCGTGGATATAATTTCTAACTCACCATCCAATGACATGAAAATGGATTTAAGACTGAGCTATGGAGCGCATTGCCTCTTATCCGAGACTAAATCCATGACGCATTTTCGCAATAGAAAAAATTGGTTTGATTATACCCTGAAAAATTAAAGATATTATTTACATTAGATCATCGCACGTTTCTCGGTGTTTCGCTGGGAATCGAGAGACAAGTCGCTTTTAATTTGTAGCCAACATTGCTGCCGTATAAACAGAATCTATCTTTTTGCGAATTTTCAATTCTTTCAAACCTTCATGTAGCATTTTGGCACTGTTCCAGTTGCGCCACCTTTTATGTTCTACCACTATTCAGCTTCCAAGTGAGGGTCTAGTATTATTTGTTTCTGTGTATCATCTTCTTGTGATCGGTCGGCATGTAGTGGCCCCTTGGAGTTTGGGGGAGTGGGGCGATATGAAATGAACCGAGCTCCCCAAATCAGTATGTCACAAGAGGCCCACTAACCTTTTTTAAATTAAAGACATGAAATATGACAAATGAAACAAAATCGACAACAGAACGCGGATCTAAGATTAATATAAAATTTATTTACAATGCAGACCTGAGTGGCCGTGGGTTAGATGGTCTGCTAATTGAAGGATGGTCGGACTGGATGTGTCGATGACGAGAAGCTGAGGTGTGGTTGTCCTGGTCGTGTCGACGACGGGACGTTGATGTGCCGGCGTTCTGGTCGTGTCGACGGTCGGACTGGACGTGTCGATGACGGGAATTTGAGCGGTGGTTGTCCTCGTCATGTCGATGCTTGGACTGGTCGTATCGATAATATGAATATTTCATCAAAAATGTTCAATTTCACATCAGAACTCTCTCGTAGTCATCGTAATTGACCAAATAATAGCAAGGTTCTATGAATAACTATCATTTTGCTTCTTTTTTTTCTCTGACGATTATTTAATTACCCCGAACTCAGTAATACCGGGCAACTTGGAGATCAAGTAAAAGGTCTTCCGAATTTTCATTTCCATTTTTATTCTAGGGATAAAAAGTATAATTTACTTGGAACAAGTGACAGCGGCTTTCATAATTTATTCAACACTACGTTTATTTCAACAATGCCGTGCATCTTTGCATCGTCTAAAGTTTTTTTTTATTTTCTCTGATCTCTGAGATCTTACGTGATTGTTCTCCTTGCCCCACTGATTATAGGAACGACCGTCATTGTTCATTTTCGCCATTTCCATTAATGTTTGTTTTCTTTGTATCCTGCAGTTTCAATCAGTGTTTCCCCGCTACAAAATTTTCATTTAGGATTTCTTGACCGACTCTCATATTCTTTGCCTCTACTAAACTCGAATAGCTTTGTAATTTTTTTGTTTTAATTCTTTTTAGGTTTTGTCTTTCTGCCAGACAGTATTGGTTATCTACTCGGCACCAACTGTTTTGGAGTTGCAGCCAGAAGCATCGGACGGTAAGACATTTCTTGGATTGTAATTCCTTTTCTTTCTTTTTTTCCATCTTGAATGCACCATCACAAAAATGTATCTTTCTGTTTTTAAACATTTAAAACATATGAAGAGGAAAAACATCTTCCATCTTCAGCTTATTTACTAAACTTAATTCCTTATATTCCTAAATGTATTGTACACCCATCCAGGTTCTGACTAGTTTTGAAGCTGCTTAACTTCGATGATCAGTAGAATAGCGGTGTGTTCTACCGCTTTCTTTTCAACTGCACACGTGCGAATGTGCATCTTTGCAATGTGACATGCTTTTTTGCATCTCGCTTGGTAACTGCTATTTTGTGAATTTTTGCTTGCTATCAAATTCACATGCCTGTTGAGGAGAAAAAGATGATGAGACATTTACGCGCTTATTAATTGACTATCATTTTGAATCTCTGTCGTCGTCTGTTGCTATTTTACTGTTGCATTGTACTCAACAAATCGTGATGACGTGATTCAAAAGATAAAAGAATGCTGGACGCTTATCGTATTGAAAGTACTTTTATTCATTTAGTGCTGTGAGGTATCAGGCTAATAAAATTTAGTTGGGACATAAAACACGCAGGTTGACTGAAAGGTTCAAAGGTTTAATAAGATATGCTCATGGGATGTGACCAAATGAGGTTTATTTTTCAACATAGTCCCCCTTGTGGTCCATATACTTCTTCCATCAGTGTTGCAATGCTTGTTGAAGAAACTTTCATCTTGTATGTCAAAAAATTCACCAACAACAGTACTGACGTCATCGTCACTGCGTTTTTTTTTCTTTTTGTTTGTTTTTTTTTGGGGGGGGGTTGTTTCTTTTTTCATGCTGGGAAAGATGACAGTTAGCTGGGGCCAAATCAGGAGAATAGGGAGGTTGATCAACCAGTTCAAAGCCACAGTTACGCACAGCAGCCATTGAAACCAAGGACTTGTGTGCTGGACCATTGTCCTGATGATTAAAGATCCCTTTCGTCAGTTTTCCTGTGTGTTTGGTCTTGATAGCCTTTCGTAACTGCCTCAGCAAATTGGCATATCATTGATGCTGTGGCTCTTTTGAAGATAGTCAATAAACACAATGCCTTTTGCATCCCAAAAAACTCAGGCCATCACTTTCCCGACACATGAAATGACCTTGGCCTTCTATGAAGCAGGTATGTTTCCACCGTATCACTTGTTTCTTTGTCTCTGACATAAAATGATGAACCTAACATTCTGAGTTAGGAAACGTTCAACAAAACCAGATGGATTTGCCTCAAACAATGTCAGATGTGATCAGCCTGGTGCATTTTTGATCAGGTGTCTCAAGAGATATGCTAATATCATTGACTGTATGATTTATAGTTAATCACCTGTCACCCATCACTATGTGATGAATACGATAATTTTTTCCTCGATGGTGGTAGTCGCAAGACGTCCAAACCTTGGATCATCTTCAAGATTCTCACCTCCCCTCCTAAATTCACATGCGCACTTTTGCACTGTTTATAAAGTTTAAGTGTCATCCTCTAATGTAGCAATTATTTCAGCATGAGTGACCTTGGGAGTAAAACCTTTTTTTCTGTAGGTAATACATGGTAACACGATGCCAAATTATGTCTATTTTAAAAAGAAGTTGCTACTTGTTACTTTTGAAGTCATTTTTGAACAGTCAGATACCAGTTTACCTGCAACGAAACAATGTACTTAGTAATAAGAAGAGTTGAAATTAATGCATGCATGATTTTACAGTTCCAGTATCACTCCTTCATCTTCAGCCTATGAACTTTTCAGCGCACCCTCATAATTATAAGCTTCTTAGAAATTGAATGCTATAAATACGGTTTTAGCATCGATGGTGAAATGGCGATAAGGGTTATGCTGCAAACAAGGATCGTGTCTGGTTCTCGGCACACGTGACTAAACGGACTGTAGTCTCACTACCTGAACCAACTTGAATGCTTCGATTCTGATAATTAATAATAATCTTTGGATATGTGAAGTTTCCTCGATGCAAGAACAACTTGATGTGACTGTTTATCGATCATTAGTCCCACTTTATCTTACTTTACAAATAACATGTTGACTTTCCTCTGAACACAACATGTAACGAGAGCGAGGGAAAGATATTTGTTCTCTTGATTACGTTTCTCTCGTTACGGGCATGTGTTATATTCATGATACAACAACAGCGTAGCTCACGGACAGGACGGAACGGAATGCCTGAAAGGAAAAAGAATGACAAACATGCTTTGTTCTCAGAGAGACGTTTATATACTAGGATATACATAAAAAATTGTGTGTGTGTGTGTGTATGTGTGTGTGTGTGTATGTGTGTGTGTGTCATGTGGAGTACTATATGTCACATATATCTACAACTCAAAGCAAAGTATAAGGAGGAACAAAGAGGAAAGGTCTTAGAATTTGAAGATATTCCTGACCTGGAGAAGCCATTTTTAGGACTCGTGACTTAAAGGGGCCAGATTTATCTATGTCCCATAGGGAAACTGTATCGTGTGCTTGTAAGCTGGGGAAGTAGATTTATCTTCAGGCTCGTTTTGGTTGCTATTCATCAACTGAAAATCGACTCGCGCTTTAGCTCACTGTATGGAGTGACATCATGAAGCAGTCGACATGTGAACACATGACTTATCTTCCAAAGGGAGATAAGCGCCTTCTGTAAACCTACAACGCCATTCTTGATTATTGTTCTTTCATAATTCTACTTAAAACCTGGATTTGAAATTGTCTATTTAAACTGGCATCGTCTTGAGACAGGGCCCTAGCAGAGACAAATGTTTTGGTTTTTTTTTGGGGGGGGGGGGGCTACCAAAATAATATTTAGCCGCTAGACCGTCAATATCTGGTGTTTTTTCGGTTGATGTTAGTCTTTTCGTCTTCATCTTTTTATTTGGGAGGGAAATATATAGAGAGAAAGAAAATGAAAGATAGAAAAAGAGACAAGGATTTTAAAGGTAAAGCAAATGTTTTGTCGTAATATGAATTCCTTTTTATTTGTACATTTTTTATTTTTATGTTTGATTTGATTGGACTCACTACAATTTCAAATTCAAATGAAAACACACCCACGCAATAAACGAAAATTACACCGTACACCTTTTTAAAGAAAAATTCTTTCATTGAGGTTTTATGAAAGTTACATTCTTCCTTGCTTTGCTAGTTTTTTTTTTTTTTTTTTCTTTCTTTCTTTCTTTGTATTTCGTTCTTTCTTGTATTTTGCTAAAATAAAACCCTGTAAAAAATACAATTGGTAAATATGGGTGGCGCAATCACCTCCCTGGCTGGTACGGCTCTGTGAGAGAGAAAGAACTTCTCTCGATATAGCCTTTTCCGATCTTTGCATAATTCGATAAAACCATTTAAAAACTTAATCATCATTATTAATTTGTATTTTAATTATAAATATCTCGCGAATAAATATTGCATTTTCATGAATAAAGGTTACCTTGTAAATACAGTATTGTATTAATTTTTGAATTAAAATTCATTAAAGAAAACTTTCGGACCCCTAAATACGAAAAATAATATAATAAATAAAATTGATATTGTGACGTCGTCCCCTGGTCGCAGCGCCGCGGCGCCAGCTGTTCGCTCCTCGCTGCTCCGTTCGGGTGTCGCTGCTCCAAACGTGACGTCCGCCTGTCGCGTCAGTCGTGTTGTCTCGTCCTGTGACGACCAACTGGCTTGGTATCGGTCGCGGCACCCAAATGTGACGTTCTAACCTTATGGCGATTCGGGTGGGAATCTGGTTAGATTTGATATCAGCCTCGTCGTTCCCAACTCGCTTCCAACGCCTGGTTACCAAGGTAACTGCATTGATCCCCAGTCTGCCTACCCACGCTGTGAATTGATCTTAGGCAGACGAGATCAAACAGTGGTTGGGGCCGTAATGCAAACCGAGTTCAACGGGGGTGATACCACACAAATATGCATAAAAGAAAATAAAATGAAAACTCAAAAGTTCAAAGTATCAAAGAAAAAGGTAACAAACTTTATGTCTAGTTGTTCGATACATAGGACTGCGTGTATCTCCCGACCCGTTCTATGGATTGTGACACGTCGTTTTCCGTTAGGCGAATTTTAACGCTTCAAGTTGTTTGCTCTCTAAGAAATTGGTTTTTCGGTGTGTCTTCAGACGAAAGGCAAAAAAAAAAAATTATTTCGGTGGTCTGGATCTAAGTCGCTCTTCAAAATAATTGTTCTTGGGTTGAAGAGGAGTCCGGAATTTGCGTGAATCTTGGTCAGCTACCTGCGAGGCGGCTTCAACTGGAGACTGACTGGGAACTGAATTCCTGGAACTCAACTCTGGAACTGATTTCTGCTCGTAGGGGCTTCGCTTTTATGGACGCCGACCAAAACCGGGGTGGGTCTGTCGGCGTCGGGGTTTCCTCGATAATTCTAAATACATATCCACCTCTCTGGTTAGGAATTCCCACTTTTTTCCATTTTTGGGAGCCTTTCCTTACTCCCACCTTCTCACCATACTTCAGAGGGCGTGAACTGCCCTCCCCACTTCTTCGTAGCAGCTTCTCATACCTACACTCTGGATGAGGCGGCGACAGCCTCCTTCGTGCGTCACGTGATCACCACTCAACCAATGATGTCTTAGTCGGGCGTGGACGAATCCGCGGCTTTGTTTCAGGAAGAAAAAAAAAATATCTTGCTTAACTAAAAAAAAATTATCCCTTCTTTTCCTTTTCTTCCTCTTAATCGCCGTTATCATTTTTCTAGCCGCAAACGGGACAATATAACTCTTGTTCTACACCTGGTTTTCGTCAGGTATTTTATCGCCAATTATCAGAATGAGTGGTCTTCTTAAAACGGCCAACGTCGCCCCGAAAAGACATTTCTAAATTCCCATTCATTCCCCTTCGGTACATATTTCTGATAACATAATTTTATTATCGCAGGCCAAGGATGTTCCGTCGAAAAAAAAATCGGTCAGCGGACACGGCTTGTGTGGCTTTTAATTTTTCATATCTGTCCAAAGTCCCTTTTAGTTGCCTGTTTTTCGTCACTTATCGAAATAACATTTTCATTTGAATTTTTCTTTGGCCAGTCGACCAGCAGTTTGTTTACGTACCCCTAGATAACACAGCCGTTATCAAAACACATCTGATTCTTTCTTTCTTTCCCTTTCTTTTTACTCAGAATTTCCCTGTCATTGTAATGACACCCTTTCGCCATTTGTTACTTATCAATATATCCATTGTCTCTTAGCCGTGTGTGTGTTCTGCTTATCACCCACGATTCATCTCGCCTTTCTTTCTGCCTTCTTTTCTTTCTTTTCCTTTTCTGCCTGGTTAAATGGTGCCACAATCCTCCCCTAACCGATTTGTCATTTACCCGTAAATGACACCTAAACCCAAATACACTATTTAACATGCATCATGCATTTGTCCCATGCAATTCTATACTACTTTTCTACATGCAATGTAATGTTCTCTTTCAACTTCTTTTGTTCTACATGCAATGTAATGTTCGTTTCATTTTCTTCTGTTCTACATGCAACGTAATGTTCTTTTTCAAGTTCTTCTGTTCTACATGCAATGTAATGTTCTTTTTCTTCTTCTTCTGTTGTACATGCAATGTAATGTTCTTTTTCTTTTTCTTCTGTTGTACATGCAATGTAATGTTCTTTTTCTTCTTCTTCTGTTGTACATGCAAGTGTAATGTTCTCTTTCAAGTTCTTTTGTTTTACATGCAAGTGTAATGTTCTTTTCCATCTTCTTCTGTTTTACATGCCAGTGTAATGTTCTTTTTTTAAGTTCTTCTATTCTATATGTAATGTAATGTGTGCGTGTGCCTGTGGGTGCAGATGTGTGCCTATGGCTTGTTCTTCTTGGTCAATGTTTTCCTCTCCGCTGTGGGAGGTTTTTCCGCCGCACGTGGCGGTCTCACGCCAGCCTCCTCCGCCGGTCTTCCTGCAATTTCTTCGCCGATTCTGTATGAGTAAGGTACACTGCTCGGCATCTCCCTCTCGAGTTGCTGCATGCTCATTGGATTGTCGTTCGCTAATCTCCTCTTACTCTTAATCTTCCATATTACTATACCCCCAATGGCTATAACTATCAATGTACCCATCACTATCGACCAACTTATCGCGATCTGCTCCTCGTCTTCCCAAGCCATACCTTCATTTCCCAACGCACTTAACTTGTCCCTCAATTGATCCATATCGATCTTTTCTATCGGCTTCATTAGTACTGGCATTTTATTCAAGGTAACATTAGCATTCACTATTGGCTCCCACAATTCTGTACAATTGACTAAGCCTCTGCCAATCATTTCTATGATTGAATTTTTCTCTTCATATCTTTCTTCTTCCTGGTAATAGGGGGGTAAGGAAACAGATATCCCAAATGCCGAACATCCCATGGGTAACTTTAACAGGGATAATGGTGGCCTTACTCTTAATGTCCTTGTGGACTCTCCCCCACATACCCTAGACAAGCTGATAGGTTTCTGTGTGGCCACTGCCCACACCCCGTCTGAAACACTGATAGCTTGTGGTAATGCCGTGTTTGCTAATACCTCCACTTGGCAGGTTCTCTTAATTCCTTCTCTCTTCCCTTCAAACAATTCTAGTATGCACATTTTGCGGTTACCAGTTTTATAGATAGGGCTTAACGAGGTACAAGTCCCTAGAGCATCATCTCTACACTTTCTAGCTTCTTCAGCTGTTAGCAACATGAATTTCGTTCTCCCCGAATTTAAAGCTATGTATTCTGTTTCCACCTTGTACCTTGCTATCATTCCCAAACCTTGATCTCTTCTGGGGCAGGGAATGGGTAAATTTATAACCTGGTATATCTCGAATATACTCTCTCTATCTAACAACGGAACTAGTAGCTATTTTCAAACAAGGTCACACATCCCAGTGCATTATAATATTTCCACAATTCTTTGGTGGGGTCCACTGGCAGCCTTAAATGGTGGGGTAACTCGGCCTGTATTCCGAGTAGCGCTTCCCTTAGGTGACCCGGGTTTACTATGCTTGGGGAGAGGTGTCCCAATGACAGCATGTCTAATTGCGCTCTCACATGTTCCAGCAAGGTCGTCAACGACTGACTAGTTTGTCGTACCTTATTCGTAATTGTCATCAGTTTGAAAATTTTTTGCATGAATCCGCTCATTTCCTGTAATTCGATCATTACAGTTTCTGTATTATTAATTACCTCTTGTCTCAACCCTGCCAGGTTATCTATTAACCAATTGATTCTGGCTCTATTTTTGGCCACTTCTAACCTTGTCACATTTAATATTGTCACACTCTCCCTTGCCACTTGAGCAAGCGTCCTCTGATTTACTTCCACTTCTCCCAGTTTCCTTCTTATGAATTTAACGTCATCTTCAGTCACTGTTCCAAACAGGACATTTAACGCTTTTCCCACAATCGGAACTACTGATCTCTTTTCCCGCGTCTGCAGTAACTCTATTCCCTTCAGGTAATTTTGCATGTCCCTCCATTGAGCCTCTATCATAGTGGCCTCTGATTCTAGGGAGTGTAATAAACTTTTCCTTGGGATAATCTTGTCCTACCTTCAACCGGGTTGCATCCAGCTGCGTTAGCTCATTTCTTAACTTATTTAGTAGCGACTCGTATGGTTTCAAATCTATCACGAATGTGATCAACCATTTAGACCTGGTTATTATTACTTCACTCGTCTTTTTAAAAATGGTGTTTCGGCTGTGCTTCCCAGCTTCCGCCATCGTCACCATCAGTGTGGCTATCATCATCATCATCATCATCGGCCCTTTCATCTTGATCATTCCTGTAAGGTAACAAAATTCTCTTGTTGTTATTCTTCACAACCATTCAGTCTTGTTCAATTCATCACTCAATTATTCCATAATTTCTTACTAAGTTCAGCTCTTCCCTCCTCTAACTAACTTCTAGCAGACAGAATGGTCCGGACAGGTGTGCGTGGCGCTCACTCCAAAGGTCGTACTCCATGACACCACTTATGGCCAGTTAGCAATGCCAATAATCTTCTTCCGTCCTTCGTGAGGAGGAGCTCGCGACTCCATCCTCTCCATACACATCCACCGCAGTCAGCCAGCAGGTTTTTGGATGAGCCAGTGTCGTTATCTGTCGACACCGAACGTTTCTATTCTGCACAGCCTTCTTTGTTCTACTGAGATTTGGGGTTCTTCACCCTTCTTGATCTCATCTTCCGAGGTGGTCCCTGCTCAACCTCTAACCTTCCCTCTGTGTTTAATTCCCGTCCAGGATGTGTTTTGTCCTCTTCTTCATCCCCTGATTCTTCCTTCAGTTTAGAGTCCTCGCCCTGGACGTCTTTAATACCTCTTGACTCTATGTCTAGATCTCTCCTGTTCCTTAGCTTTTCCTTGAGCTGGGAAAGGGTATTTGATCCTCTTCCTCCCACTCGCTAGGCCCTTCGTCCTGTTCAGGGTGCCTCTTTTTTAGAGCCCTTGACTGCTTGATTGGATCTCCTCGTCTTTCTCTTCCTTTTCTTTCGACATGGGGGGGCGATGGCGACCTCACAGGGTCTTCTCTGCACCGATTCAGTCGACGACTGAACATCGCTGATCCCCGCCGAGGGTTCCAACTCCGTCCTCGGATCGCTTCGTCTATCTGGCCAATTCGATCTATCTCCTCATTTTCTTCGGAATCTTCCTCCGTCTCCATTTCTTCCGGCTCAACCAGAGTTACCTTCCTTGTCCTTGTCTTCTTAGGCCTCGGCTCGCTCATTTCCAGGTTAGCTATTTCAGCCTTCTTCAGATCATTGGCATGGGCCCTCCTTGCTCGTCCTGCCACTTGATCCCATATTACATATGATACTGGACCCGTCTGCTCTACTATCCGGTAGTACGGTTCCCATCTTTGGTCCAGCTTTCCTTCTCTCTGGTGGATTTTATAGTAGACAGGGTCTCCAACCTTCAATTCTACTACCTTTCTTTCAGCATTCACTCTCTCATTTCTTTTCTTCTGGGCCCTCTTTATTCTTCTTCTGGCCTGTACAAATATTTTATGTTGTTGTTCCAGCAACAGCTGATGATGATCTTCTCCCATATACTTTCTTCGGGGCTTCAATAGGTTATCCACAGGCAGGACCACGTCTCTGCCAAACAACATAAATTAAGGAGAAAATCTGGAGGTTTCGTTTATCGTAAACCTCACGGCCGCCAGAGCCTGCGTCAAATACAAGTCCCAATTTCCAGTGTTCTCTCTGACCAGCTTGGCCAATACATCTCCCAAGGTTCTATGAAACCTTTCCACTTTAGCATTTCTTTGGGGTGATATGGAGATGTTTTTACGTGCTCTATATTCAAACCTGTCAGAACTTCTCTCATCATGCTGTTTATATTCTCCGTGCCATTATCTGTTACCAATTGCACAGGGGTGCCATACCTAGGGAAGATTTCACTTATTATCAAACCGGCCACAGTTCTAGCCTTCTTGTCTGGTACTGCAAATGCCTCAGGCCAATTTGTTAGCCAATCGACAAAACTCACTATATAGTTGTTTCCTTGTGCAGTTTCCCCATATGGTCCTGATACATCCATACTCACTTTCTCGAAGGGGAAGTTCGGCACGTCCGTCTCCTCCAATGGTGCCTTTTCCTGCCTTCTACTCTGCGACTGGCACACTACGCAGCTCCGAACATAGTTAGTGACCTCTCCGTACAGTTTGGGCCAATAGTACTTTCTTCCTATTAGATCACTTGTTCTATCAATTCCCATGTGACCCAACCTCTCGTGGCACTGTTCCAATATCTCTGGTCTTAAACTTTTGGGCACATACAACTTGGGCTTGACTTCTTCATCCCTGCCTGAGAGATAATACAGCCTTTCCTCTATTATGGCATACTTGGCGGTCTCTCCTGCCTTCACCTTTTCTCTCAGGGCAGCTATTTCACTGTCTGCCTGCTCCTTCTCAATTCCTTCTGTCCAGTAGGGATCGGTTATTATCTGTGCGTCCCCTTCTTCGTCCGATTCTAACATAGGGCGATCTTTTAGCTTATTAGAGTTAATTACTCCTATTCTATAGGCTTTATCATCTACTCCTGCTCTACTTTTACAGATCTTTCTTCCAGTTGTTTCGGTATTCTTGAGAGTAAATCTGCGCACGTGATTTCCTTCCCTGCCAAATACTCTATCTTAGAGTGGTATCCACTTAACTTAAGTGCCCACTGTTGAATCTTATTATTATTTTTCCATTCTGCCTGCAATAGGTACTGCAGAGGCTTGTGGTCTGTTTTTATAGTAAAGACCGCACCATTCAAGTAGTAATCCAGTTTTTGGAGAGCATACATGATAGCATATGCTTCCCTTTCTATTACTGGCCATCTCTGTTGTGTCTCTGAGAGCTTATGAGAGAGGAAGTATATCGGTACTTCCTCTGGTATGCCTGGCACTGGTCCTTCTTTATCGGGACACGGGTGGGTAAGAACTGCTCCAACACACTGCTCACTGGCATCAGTGTATAGTACCATGGGCTTGCTGAGGTCTGGGTACGTCAGCAGTGGGACAGCTGTCAACTCTTCTTTTAACGTATCAAATGCCCGTTGACAGTCCTCTGTCCACTTGAACCTAGCGTATTTCTTCGTCAGGGCTACTAGTGGTATGGCAATTCTCGAGAATGCCGGGACGAAGCGTCTGTAGTAACCTATAGCTCCTATAAAGCCTCTTACTTGTCTCACCGTCTTAGGTTCTGGCATTTCCCTTATGACTTTCACCTTATCCATGTCGGGTTTAATACCGTCTCCGTTTATAACAAAGCCCAAATATCTAGTCTCCTCCTTCAGAAACTGACACTTCGACAATTTTAATTTTAAGCCGTGTTTTCTTAACCTTCCCAACTTTAGATGGAAAAAGTGTTGTTCTACTGTTTCCGAAAATATTAGGATATCGTCCAAATATGCCATGGCAAAGCTCTCGTATCCTCCTAACACTATTGACATTAGCTGTTGGAAGATTCCCGGGGCATTAGCTAAACCGAATGGCATCACCCTGAACTGAAACAGTCCTAGGTGACACGCAAATGCGGCCTTCTCCTTGTCAGCCTCATCAAGGGCTACCTGCCAATACCCGAACCTCAAGTCTAACGTAGAGAAGTACTTTGCCTTCCCTAATAATGCTAATATGTCATCTATTAGTGGCAATGGCACCGCCAACGGCTTTGATATAGAATTCAGTTTCCTAAAATCTACACAAAAACGGTGCCCGCCATCTTTCTTACCCACTATTAATATTGGGAAGCTCCAAGGGGAGATCGATCTTTCGATCATCCCAGCTTCCAACATCTCTTCTACTGCCTCTTCTACAAGGAGTCTTTTATGAATAGGTGTCCGGTAGGGTTTTAATTTCACAGGGGGGTGATCTCCGGTGTCGATTTTCATTTTGACTGTGTGGGTCTGGCCCAATTCCTTGTCTGACTGGGCTACCACATCTCGATTATCCCTCAACAGACCTCCCACTCTGGTTCTAAATTGATCCGATGCTAATATATCTTCGTCCACTATTCCTTCTGTTTGCTCTACAAGTTTTCTTCGTTCCTCCTCGAATCTCACCCGATTCAGAGTCCGTAGGGGTAGCGCTTTCCCTATCTCTTCCCCTTTCCTAGCCTTTATAGTCTTTTGGGCCTGGTTCACCATCATAATGGGCACTAATTCAGCTGCCTCCACCACCGTCTCACACAGAGTTACCTCATTCTCTTCTAGGCCCTTCCCTTCTACAGGGACCAACTGCAGGGGTCCTTTTCCTATTTTCTTCCCTGACATTAATCCACCCCTTCCCGACATCGCCGTTCTAGTGGGTAGCTTTACATCTTCCTCCACCACTATTGTTATATCTTCTTCTGGTGGGCATCCCAATGGCGTTCTCTCGCCATTCACTATCAACACAGTGGGGTTGAACTCTATCTGGGCCCTCTGGTTCCGGAGCCAATCTTCTCCCAAGATTGCCTCCGTACACAGGTCGGGGGTTACGTAAAGATTTGGATTGCTTCTTAATTTCCCAATCCTCACAGGGAGCCTCACCATCCCTTTTATCTTCAGGGAGGGGAGGGGCTCCATCTGCTTGCGTGACCTCTATGTCCGCTTCCCGTAACCTACTCTTCCGTTTCACCCGCCTGTATGCTTCCTCTCTCAGCAATGAAACAGATGCTCCTGTGTCTATCAAAGCTTTCATCGCCTTACCCCCTATCTCTCCTCTACAGGATAGCTCCTTCTCTTGCGTCAGCGAAGAGAACACTTGGGCCTTCCTTTTCCTGGGTTCCCACCTTTGGGTCAACCCAGCCATAGGCGCCGGTAGCAATAAATCACCTTCATTATTCTTACGAGTGGGAGTTCTGCGCTTCCCGCACCTGGGTGGCCCCGGCTGGACCTCTCCCAGTCTCCTGCGGCTGTTCCTAAGGATACAGCTTCTCCTCAGGTGCCCTGGTCTCCTACAAAACCAGCACCTTCTTGCCGGACAGTTCACCGCAAAGTGGCCCACTTAACCACATATCCAACATTTTGCTCTTTTTCTCTTCAACTGAGCTAACCTCTCGTTTATTCCCGGGGGGGACCTGTCCTCCACCCAAGCGGCTCGCCTGACCACTGGTCCAAGCTTTTATTTCCCTTTTTTTAACTGGGCCACCCTCCCTCTTAATTCCGGGGTGGCCCGCTGGCTTTTCCCTGGTCTTGTCTCTTGGGCTCGGCCTTCTGTGTTAATATCGGTGGGGCACCTTTTCTCAGCCCGCACCACTTGGCCAGGTGTCCCTTCTTTCCACACCTGGTGCACCTGTCCTGTTCGAAGTCTGGGGACAAACCCCACTTCGTCGGACATTCCGCCGCTCTGTGGTCCTCATGCCCACAGGTCCAGCAGACCAGCCCGTATCTACCTTATAAAACCCATGCCTGGTTGACCATGCCTTTCTATTGGGGTCTTCTTCCCACACATCAGGCTGATCTACTTCTAGCTTGACCCTCCGATTCCACGCGGGGGTCTTCCGCCTTCCCTTCTTCCGACCTCTTGACTTAGTATCTGTTTCTTTCCACCTTTTCACCTTTTTTTCCCATACGCCCTGGCTCTCCTTGGCCAGCTCTATTGCTGCCAATAGTCTCAGCGGTCCCTCTTTCAGCACGTCGTGACGAACACGCTCGTCACATAGTGCCTCCACATACAGGTCTGCTAACTGAGCCTGCATGACCGCATTGTCTCTAACCACTTCTGGGAAGGCCAATGATGACAGCTTCCCCGCTCGGGCCCCCAATTCTCCAGGGGTTTCGTCCCGTAGCTGTGCCCTCGTCGGCGAATTCCTTGGTCAATAGTCCCTTTAATCTTTCCCAAGACAAGTGGGGCTCACTCTCCAAGAGCCCCTTCATAAATTCAGACGCTTTCCCCTTCGTGGCATCGTATGCCAGATACAGGGTTTCGTGGTCTGTGAGTTCATATATAACTCGGCTCTTCTCCAGGATTGCCAGCCAGTTTTTAAAATCTTTCCTACTGCCGTCAAATGCTGGGACCCTCGGTCCACCCAACAACCTTCTTAGGTTAGCTGACAACCCCTGTCTAACCCCCTCTTCATCCCCCACTGCTCTATCTGAATCATAGTCCGACACATTTAAAGAGAAAGACAATCTACGCAGCAACAATCGATTTTGGTCTCGCCGATAGGTACCGGGTCGATCACTCCGAAGGGAAAATGTGGACGTGGGCTCAGAATTGGCCTTCTGACCGGGTGGTTAGCTACCTCGATAGAATGTTAGTTAGAGGAGCCGACGTAGACTTGTTAGATTGTCCCACGTTCTACTGTGTAGCCTATTCGGATCACAAACTCGGTTGTGCCCGGGTGGCGTTAGATCGTAGGCCTAGAATGGCTGCTTACTGGAAGTTCAATCTGTCTTTACTGGACAGGCGGGACTTCCAGGAACAGCTAACTAGCTTAGTACAGCGGGAGCTAGTGATGACGGTTATCGAGAATAAGTGGTGGGAGAGACTTAAGGATAGGATTGGGTCCTTCACCACTGATTTCAGCAAACGGCTCGCCCTTTAGGGAGTTTCGCTCTTTCTGGTCTTGGGCGCCAGCGGCGGATTATCTCAGTAACTCTGAGTTTTCGCTTACCTGGCGATTGGCTCGAAATCGGCTGCCTCTCAATGACAAGGTCTTCATATGGGGCTTGGCGGATTTGCCAAACTTTGGACGGTGTGGCCTTGGTTTAGAGGAAACGGCATCGCACGCCTCCTACCATTGTCCCGGGCCCGCCCCTTATGGGACCATGTCGGCGAGTTGACGGCTCGTCTCGCTCCCGAAAAGCTCGTGCTCACTGATTGCACAGACGCATGTGACAATGTGTTGCCCCCGTATTCTAGGGTGAAACGAATGGTGTTTCCGACTCTGCTGGCCACGGCCCGAATGGTGATTTGGACGACGCGATGGAGGAAGTCTTGCGAGGCAACCGTCTTTCTCATCAGGATCTAATCCGATTCTTTGAGCATGAGCTCAAGATGAAGATTAGAACTGATAGAAAACGCTTGCATTCGACAGTCTACAGCGAAAGGTGGGTGAAAGAGGCGAGCTTGGTTTGTTTGAACGGAGTTAGCCTTGATTTTCTCTTCTAGGTCAACCTACGTCACATCAGGGTGGTTTCATGTGGAGCCCTCCACTTGGTTAGGTTAGACAAGCTTTTGTGTACCTTGTTAATGTGAGTAAGAGTTGTTCCTTGCCTGTTCCCGGTTGCCTCTTTGGTTATGATCCAAGTTGAGATTCCCAACCTCCCCAGTTTGTTTCGACCCCCTCTTATCTCGACTGAGCCAGCATTTTATTTCCCATGTCTGTATATTTTCTCCTTTCCCAACTCCTTTAGCGAGAGAGCCTCTTGATTTTATCCAAGGGGCAGAATACAGCGGCCTCTATTTTTTGAGGGTTGGGCGGGCCCTACTAACATCAGTTATGTTTAGTTTACTTTGTTTATATTTAGTCTGTTTTGGGGTTCATTCCCTCCCCTCTCATTCTATTCATGCATAAATCTTTTAGTATATATTTTATAATCATTAGATTTTTATGGCATGAGGGGCGCGTTTTGTAGGTTCCCCTTGAGAGGATGTGGCATTATGGTGTATGGAGGATTGATTGGTGACGGACGAGTTCTAATGGTGAATGTGGAAATTGTAATGTGTGAATGGGTCGTGAATCAGATTAGCTAGGTATAAGATAGGTAGTGATGACCAGCCTCAACCTCTCCCCATTTTGGCCTTGTGCCGCAATTGTATTTTAAATACAATAAATAATAGTTGTCTTCCGTCGACTACGGCCTTTTCCTACAAATAACAAACAAAATTATAAAAAAAAATAAGAATGTTATGTAAAATAATGAAAAGATGAATTTAAAAAATAATACAATAAACTAATTTTATTTATTGTACTTTCTCTTGAGAAGAAAAAATTAAGATTTATATAAAAAGAAATAAATGTAAATTAAATTATAAATAAAAATAAGTGGAGATAAAGAAAGAAATATTAAACTAAGTTTGTTTCACTTGACGTGTTTAAAATAACTAAAAGAAAACCAGACGGTCAGTAAAAAATAGATTTGATCTGGAAGATTTTTTTTAACTTTCTAACAAGAGATTGGCTCGAACAAAAGTCACCAATATAAGGCTGGCAGTTAATGTAAAAAAAATTGTATTTCCAAAAAAAGGATACACTTTGGGGTTTTTTTTTTAACCAAAAAGGAAGGTGACTTTCGACCACGTAAATTAAAATTTCGTTTGTGGCTAATATAAAGACTTTAACTGTTGTTTGGAGAAATGAGAAGGATTTCGGCGGTCACATGCTAATGATCGATGGTTGGTTGCCACAAATTTATTAAATAAGTAAGAATTTTGGGGGGGTTCTCACAAGTGGATGTACTCGGCTGTTTTTTTGTTTTTGTTTTTTTTTTTTGTTTGTTTTTTAACGAAAGAAGACGCGAGAGAAACAGAAGGAAAAGAACCAAGAGCTAAAAGAAACCATAAGAGAAAAGTGATTAATTTCTGAAATTAATTATTGAACTGTTGTTTAAAACAAGAATGCAACGAGACCAATCTCGATATTAGTGTGGTTCCACTTGAGAATAAAATTTGTTAAAGTCCCAGTGTTCCGACCTTTAAATAAATGGACGTTTTTTTTTAGAACCTTTTTATTTGAACCTTTTCTTGAAAGGTATTATATCTGCTGAAAGTGTTGCGATAGCCATGTGTCTGTTAGTCGATCCCCGCAAACATTAAAAATGAAGAAGTGACACCGCCGGTCAAAGCAAAGATAACTAGAACAAGGAGTTTAGATTAAAAATAATGTCAAATTTTAGTCAAATTTATTATTAGCAACCGATACAATGAATAGGAACAAAGGTGGCAGATGTTTTAAATACGCTGGTTGGTCGTGTTGGGAATGGGAGTTAACTTTTGGCCCTAGATGCGCCAACAGTTTGTAGACCGATGATTAAACCGGAGCAGCTTGGGTAGTTTGAAAGTCAGTAGACAGTCGGTGAGTTGAGTTGGTTAACTGGCGGTCTTACCCCAGGGTAGGCGACTGAAACCGCTGTGATCCACGTGATGATTGGTATTCAGGGCAGTGAATCTTGATTCGCCGAGTAGGTTGGTAAAAGACTTTATGCCATAAAAGAGACAATTGATCATCGTATATCATGCAGCGTAGGAAAGACTGAGATTGTCCTGAAAAGGATAGTTTGTTGTCGCATATCATTTGGTGAGAGAAAAGTAAAACTTAGGTTGTCCTGAAAAAGACAGTATATCGTGCAGCGAAGATTGACTTAATCAACTATCCTTTTCAAGACAAAATTATCACATATTATGTAGCCGAGAGAAAACTAGGGTTGTCCTAAAAAGGACATTTACAATTTGGTATGTCATGTAGCCAAGAGAGTATTTAGGTTTCAGGCGAAGATGTGGTAGGTTGAAGTTAGTTTGGAGATGGCCGGGTTAGCGGAAGTTGATGTTGACAATGTCGGCTACTACTGCTTGCTAGCTGCTGTTGGAACAGGTACTACACAATCATCATCTTCGCCAGGATCGAGTAGTCGTCTTGAGTATTTATCAAAGACTCCCCACTGAGTCAGGATGTAACACAAGGTCAGTTATTTAACGTGGGGAAACCGAGCGCTTACACTCGCACCATTTGATCAAAATTTACCCATGAATAACGATTGCAAAATATCTCCAAAACGATGTACAGAATTAATAATCTCGAACAAACTGTTCAAGGTTACATTAAAGTGTTTCGTTCGCTGAAACAGAATAATAACAACGTAGCATGGCGCTTCGATAAAAGTATGTAAGAAAATTAAAATTTTATTAAAAAAAATTATATGAACCTGACATTTTAAATTTTGAACTGGTTATCTTGCCTTCATAATAATAATAATGAGGACAAAAGGAAAATTTTGTGCAAACTTATTTATGTTTTTGTTATTCTGATTGTTAATATCTTTTCAGTAAATGTAAATTTCTTTCAGGCTTCACTACGGAGTTTCGAGTCTTGTTTGTTGCGTTTACGCCTTATGAATAATCGGAATAAGAGAAGTGACGTCATCTTCTCTCTCTCTCTCTCTCTCTCTCTCTCTCTCTCTCTCTCTCCCCCCAGTAAAAAAAAATCCTGACATTAAATGATGTATGAAATTAAAACGATTTAGTACTAATTGGCTTTGTTAGTTGCCTTTAGCTCTTTCATTACACTGTCAAAATTTAAGATATAAGCTTGACAACCAGATTATCTTTTTTTCATCATTTTCTTCATCGTTTTTTTTTCGACAATATTTATCATCTTGTGCTAGACCCGTAATTCTAAGAAAGGTCTGTTTTTTATTTTTAAGATTTTGACTCCCAAATCTTTTATCATATTTATGTTGCCTTTTATTGCAACTCCCATGATCTTTAAGCAATTTGAATTCTCATCACTTATCCTTGGCTGATTGTCTTTCCATGACAGCAATTTACTCATTAGGCTACAAAGGCTAACTATCAACAGTCATTCAAATTTAACCCTATAGTTGCATTCTTTACTTCTACAAACGTCACACGCCGACATTTTGTTTATTTAATAATAAAGGATATGTCCTCATCTAAAACAATTCAGACTATTTTCAACAATTATAGATTTGATGAAACATTTCCTTAGCCACTGATTCAAATCAGTAAGAAAGTCTTTGTTTCCTTCTCTTAAAAACGTTTTTTTTTTTTTTTTTTTCAATTTCAAAAATCAAAATTTTCGTGTTTTTCCAGCTGGATATGTGGACTTGGGTGTATGGTACTTATTGGTTTCTGTTGTGTTTGCGTAAGTATTTTGGAGAGTTTAAAAAAATTCTTTTTTATGGTTACAGATTATGCAAAGAAAAATTACTTCAGAAAACAAAGTGCATCTGAACAGATAGTGTTCCAAAATTATGAATTCCGTTTGCCAAGTAAAGTCTCGACAGATAATTTAGGCCCGTAATCAAACGCTATAAAAATGCCGACATAAAATAAGTTATTTTTTTTACAAAATATAACAGCTGACCCGAGAAGTCAAAATAGCTATTGTCAACTTAGGAACAGTCTACTAATTGGTCAAACAATTTGCTTCGGATTTTATGTTTGCCTTATTTCCAAAACAAATTGACGCAAAAATGTTCTTTTCTTTTTCTTAAGATTGTCGATAATATTTCTGATCTCAGTTTATTAATAACAAAACACGATCAAATTAAAATTTCAAAGATGTCGCTCCGAAACGTGAACTGTAATCATTTTACAAGAGTTGACGATTTTCTGAACCGATTTGCAATTAAATTGAATGCTGACAAAGTTAATTTGTTGCTCTTTACATATTTTAATTTTTGTTCATAAATTAACAATATTGAATCAGTTTCAGAGAATTTAGAGATCGTGGCGAGAAATTGTAATCAAATATTAGAATATGGCGCTGCTTTTAAAAACGTATTAAAGGTCTGAGGTGTAATACGTGACTTTCTATTTGATAATATAATATGAAACAAATTAATCGTAAAATTTGTTAGTATTATAAACTCGTAATTCCGACCCAAGTGCTTCTTGATTTCAGGTCCCATTAGCAACAGCGATTTCGCAACTGATAATTCCACATTTTGGACTTGGACTTGCTTTGGGTACGTAAAAACTCACCAAATCCACGTTCTCTTGATTTTATTTCATTTCAAAATTTCCATTAATTGATATTATCTCAAATTTTATACAAAATTATAAAATAATCTCTAGTAAAATGAATAAGACATTCAATTTAAGATTCCAGTTACATTTGAAATATTAAAAAAAGAGACATAATATAAATAAATGAACATACATCTCTGTCGCTCTATTTACGTGTTTTGTGCATCTGATGTGGTCTTCCCACCAACGCGTGTTTGTGTGTCTGTCTCAATCTCACTCTCCGTTCGAGCGCTTTTTCAATGTTAAAATTCATATAACTTTTTAAGAAAGCAGTTTCTAGGATATTTAAAACCATCAACTTACATGACGTTGTAAAGATTTGTGATACTTTTGCCAAATTAAATGCTGATGTTCACCATTGCTTACACGTAAAAGCAATTTTAGGATCTTTTATTTTTGTTTTTGCAATAGAAAATTCAGAAATTTTGCTACTACATAATTTATAATTTTGTTAGTAACATTTTGTTTTGTCCGATTTCTGCTTTCCAAGCAAATAATCACACGCTGTGCCTTAAAAACAAACATATTTCCTAAAAATATTTTATCAGTTCTTGAACCGTTTCTTCTCTCATTCCATTTCTGTTGTGCTTTATCTCACAATTTTCAGGTTGCCACTCTATGTGAACCGAAATTAAAAGACTAAGCCTTAGGACTCATATTTGGACTCCTATTCCTTATCCTTTCGAGTCTATCTTAGCCTAACACTTTAATTAGATTAGAGAAAGAATCTAAATGGATGGGTTATTCAAAGGAAACCTAAAAGTATTTGTGGCCTAATTGGTAAAGTGTTATTACGGTAAGACAAGTTCCCTAGGATAAGGGATGTCAGTTCAAATCTTGCTAGGGGATTAATCTTTATTACCATTTGATGCTATACTGTTAACGATCATAAAATGTGTGGAACAATAATTAATGCGAGGTAAAAATCAAAGTTTAAGAAATAATCGACAGTTCAGTGGATTCTAGGAAAAGATCAAATAATACCCAGGTGGACAATTCGCCCATCGACGTAACATTGATTTTATTTTCGTAAATAAAATATTCAATGCCCCTTTAAGTATCTCCATGTTCTGCTGGTATAAACCCTGTTTCCTTCAGGAACAATTTCCATCTCGCAAGCTGTGGATCTTATAGCATAGAAGATATCTACCATCAAGTGTTGCCTTCCTGCTTATTTTTAGCAGACTGTCAATTCAATACAAACCAACGGTCAACCATGGTATAATGACAATGCAAATTCGGAATACCATTATACCTAACTTCATCTCTTTTTCCCCCCGAAAGTAGGGATTCATAATAGCGCCTATAAGATTTTTAATGAAATTACTTTCAACCAACAAGAGAGAAAAGCTAATAAGCAAAAATCCTGGCGACGAACAGACAAGCTGATGAAGAAGAAATAAAACAGAAAGGCTTAATTAATAAGGGAGGAGTGACGCTATAAATGGCAACCTTTCGGTGTGATCCAAATCCAATCAAAGGCAAAGGAAATGAAAAAAAAAAAAAAAAAAGTTAAAATAGATAAACTCAACAACGCTTCTCCTTAGATAATCGGAGACTATTACAAAATTTGCCTCAAGTTCGTGGAATGATTTTTTTTTACTTCAAGGTAATGATTAAAACTGTTTAAAACTAAAACAACTAATTCATCGAATGATATAGGTGGTGTTCGATTCTCTGTATTTATTTTTCAGTAATTTCAAATGTTAGCAGCAATTGTATTATAGTATTAATAAACGCCTTGTAAATGATTCTCTTGACTCAAAAATAAAATGTCTACCGGAAAAGAACATCTGTTTTTTCACTGTGTCGGGTGAGACTATATTTTTTTCTCTCCAGAATCTATCTTACATATCTGTCTACCATTCGTCTATGCTTGGAATATTGGAGCCACATTATTGGAACTCCTTGATGAGATCCAAAGAAGAATCTGCAATATTATTGGTCCTGATCTGGCGGCTCAGCTCCAGTCACTTTTTCTCCGCCGTAAGGTTGGCTCTCTATGTCCTTTCTATAAATACTTTCATGGTAATTGTTCAGATGAGCTCTTTGCTATGGTACCTAGAGTTTTTGAATTTAAGCGCAGCACTAGACTGGCGTCGAGATCTCATTAATTTACAGATGAGCTGTCCAGATGTAGCTGTAAGTTCTATGCTAACAGTTTATTTTCTCGCTTGTGGAACCCACTACCGGCTCCATGCTTTCCAGCCAACTTTAATCTTCAAAAATTCTAACGCAATGTCAATCACTATCTACTATCCACGTGATTACTATCTTTTCTTTCTGCTGATTAATGTTTCTGATCCTAATTCTTACACACCCTATAATCCCCTTGTGTTTTAGTGGCATTTCCTGCCTTGCTTGGGGTGATTCCGATAAAAAAATGTTGATTTGAATTTTGTAGCCTAATTTTAAGCTGATTCATGATTTTATATTCCCGTTGTTCTTGCAGGCATTACTGATGCGGCCTTGATGCCGTTGTTGGCTTTGCTCGTTGACAAACGACACAACGGCGTTTATGGTGGAGTTTACTCCATTTCTCAATTGGCTGTGTGTCTTGCCTACGCCCTTGGTACGTTAACATCTCGATGGCACTAATTCTTTAATGGCTTTGCAAACGACGCACTAATATTTGTTTTAGAATGAACTTATCTTGTGTGCAAGAGCAACAACAACAATAATAATAATATCCATCCTTCACCTTTTCTTTATATCTGGAAGCGCTGTATCTTTAATCATAGTTTGTTGGGTTACCGAATGTTGACTGGCCTTGCCCATATCTGGCTGTCGAAGCAAAAGCATTTATAAATCAAATAAAGACTGCTTGAGGAAAGTTAAAAATGAAAATGAGATTTTATTTTCTATAAAACAAAAAAAAAATCAGTAAAATATAAAAATGTGTTACATAACGTCTTTTCGCTTCTGAAAAGGAAACTAGAGAATATTGAAAAAGGCTGTCATTATTCATAAACCAGGAGCACATTTTTCCTCTCCGGCGTTTACGAAAAAATTTTTTGACCAGCCAGGCGCAGTGCATAGTAATTGGAGTATATAAAAGGCAAAAAAAAAAAAAGTTATCCCAACAATTTTATATTAAAAACATGTTTTCCTCTTAATTCCTTCGTAACTTTGTTAAGATAATACATTTTTTATTTTTTTTACATATAATTATTGGAAATCTCTAACCCAACATAAAATAGGGTTATATTCACCCTTCTTTCTGTCTTCTTGATAAGTCAAATCATCTAGTTTGAATAAACTGATCCATTTGTGTATCAAATTTTAATAAAGCTTCTGGTGTATTGAAAATATCTTCTTTTTTTTCCAGTTCCAAATGAAATTTATTTACTTCATTCATTTTCTCAAACAAAATTGTTTCTTGAATGTATTGAAAACAAAAATTTTGCTTTCATCTAGGGCCATCTATTGCTGGTCACGTGGTGAAATCATTCGGCTTTGTTACGTAAGTAACATTCCTTCTAATACTTGTTTAGATGAATTGCAGTTTGAAATCCATAAATATTAGAACTTGTAGAATCCTAATTCTACATCTTTACGAATTACTGAAAAATAACTTTTTCAATTTCTTTGTAAGTGGATCACAGCGACATTTTGAACAGAGCTAACTTCGCACATATTTTTTGAATTTTCGAGTTCTAATTGGTCAATAAACAATTGCTATCCACCCACGCACAAGTTTTTAACCATCGCGTGACCAAGTTAAAATTTTTTGGCGCCTATCTTTCTGAAGCCTACCTAAGTAAATAAATACAGAAAACTAACTCAACTTCACCAGGAATTTTCAAAATTTCATGTCATGGGATGCGTTTTTGTAGGCACCCCCTGAGTGTATGTGGTATTATGGTGACTGGAGGATTGATTAATGACGGACAGGTTCTTTTGATGAATGTGGTAACGAGTGAATGGGTCGCGAATCGGATTAGCTAGGTATAGGATAGCAGTCTCAGCTCAATCCCCCAACTTTTTCGGACTTGTGTCAAAATTTTGTATTTTTGCAAAATAAATCCCATGAGTATTGTGACTTCAAACTATTTGATACACAAACCCATGTCACTTCATCTGGAGTTTTCTAAGTTACTTGAGAACATACAAAAACTTCCACAAATTTTCACTCGCTCATCAATCCATTCACCCAGCAGCTCATAATTGTTTCTGCTAGTGAATAAGCATTGCAACATCTTCCAAGCTTTCACGAACATTCCAACTTCAACAGCAGTCAAAGGAAGACAACTTTACTCGAACTAAATTTACACAAATTTTATGTAAATTTATTGTCCAACACAAACTGTTTAATTTTCTTACCAACAGTTTATTACTACATTACACTTTGTGAAACTTTAATCACAATGTTTGCAACACTTAACCTCTCAGTTAAACTCACAAGCATCATTCACAGACACACACATACACTTAAACCTTTAACAAACAAACAAGATTTCAATCAAATATCTACGCCTATTACAATACATATCATTATAATTTTCTTACAATATAAATGAAAATTGTTAATCAAATAAATGCCTTTTTCTTTTCTCGGTATTTTTTTATGCTTTTCTGTTTATTTTCGTTGAGGATATGTTTTGCACACGCAGCCCAAATTTGAACACATCCCCCCACAAAATCATTGTTGATAGCGTATCCCACATCGTTATTCTTCCTCTTCTAGTGGAGGAGACGTTGCCAGCTAATTGCTGTTAATAACAAAGCGTTTTTTTTTAAAGAATAACTCTAGAAGAAGCCTCTTATTAATTTACAAATATCCTCCACATTTAGACAGTTTTAGTCTAAAGTGATCAACTACAATATTTGTTCCAGTAGAAAACCGATCACTTTTTAGAAAATTAAAAATAAAAAAATGGTACCGACTGTACGGCGATGGTTAACAAGATAGTTTACCTCAACTTCAATGCCCGTTACCACTGCTTGGAAAGTTTCTAATGAACATTGATGGTAGTTTTACTTTTATTATTATTCAACCCCTTCCGATAACGTCAATTAAAATATAATGCAACTCAAGTAAAGGTAAACAATTTCATATAAGATTTTTTTTTCCATTCTCAATTTTATGACTTGATGGTGGTGGTAATGACAATAATAATAATAATAATGACAATAATATTCTTGAGTATTCGAGGAAAGTTACATTGACAACAGCTATATTGTCTGGTCACTTTCAATCAGTATTTAAATATTAGCACAAATGTTATTTCTATTTTGCAGGTTAATGAGGGCAGTAGCTGCATTGAATATTGCCTATGCCCCCCTATGTTGGTTCCTTCGAGATATCAGTGGCCAGACCGAGACAGACGTACGTAATAAACTCTTATTTTAAAACATTTTTTGTCTTGTAGCATTACAATCAGGGAATTTTTTTTTTTTTTTTTATATTTAGGAGTTTGTCTCTTCTCATATTAGGACAATAAACATTTTTGAAATAATTACTTATTAACTGCAAATATTAGATTCAAGATGTACTGGGTGCTTGCCATTGCACAATGGTTAGTAAGGTCATGCCTGCGGTTCCGTGATGACAAGTGAACTCAAGTCAGTCAAGTACAAGACACATTTGATGTCATGATTTTCAGATTCAAGGTTATGCCTCCAGTTGACACAAACCTATTTATGCTAATTATGAGCAAAGCATAAGTTTTTATTCTGCCTTAAAATATACATTAATATAGGTACCGCCACTAACTCGCTGAAAAAGGGTATACTATGATGAAAAAATGCCCCAAACTTAATAAAAAAAACAATTTTTATCATTGAAATCTTTATTATTAAGACGAAACATCAAAGTATTTTTTTTAATTTTGACCCCTTTCTAACAGGTCCAAAAATTTGGATTAAAAAAACTTTTTGTGTGTGTGTAGGTGTGTCAACAGAGCTGGTTATGGTCATTTTCTCGCCAGTTTTTCTGGTAAAATAACACATTTAGAAATTCTTACAAAAATCAAGTAATTGTCGGATTTTAATGAAACTTTCTGGACATATTCACAAATGAATGAATTTATTTTTGAAATTATTTTTAGAAAATCTTGGTAAAAATATTTCTTTCTACAAGTGTTAACGCCACAAACACACACACCTTACTTAATTTCATTAAATTTTCTAGAATTTAATATCGTCAGAGAAATGTATTTTATTAATTAAAAGCAAGACTCCTTGGAGAATGTAAATCATTTTTTTTTTCAAACTAATATCAAGTTCCCTAAAATCTGCTCCAAATCATAAAATAAAAACTGCAATAAAACAATCTAATTATTTAATTAGATAAGCTTGTAACTGCTTTTATAAATAATATATATTAAGATTATAGTCTGAAGAAAAAATTAAAATTTCGATGAATGAATTTTTAAAATTGTTTGCATTTTTTTTTTAATTATAAAGTTTCCAAAGTGTTTTAAAATTCTTCAAAATATCGATAATTAGGTTAACAGAAGAGACTATATTTACTAAGCGAAAATTGAAACGTTTAATACAAATCCCACCAAAACTTTTATGATAATTACAAAAAATTTTGTCTAAATGTTTTTTTTTAAGCATTGTTTCATGTGATATGATGGCTGAAGGGCACGTTTTTGTTGCCCTCCTTACATGCATAAAACTTTTAGTCTTAGTTAAGAAAAATAATTTTTTTAGTTTTTAATTTTTTTTAAAGTTTTATTCTTTTTTGTGAGTTATATTTTGATAAAAAAAAAAAAACGTTTGAAATTTAACCCTTTATTTTATTTTAAACCTAATGTTTAGTTTAATTATTCTTATACTTTATTTCATTTATATTTGAAATTAGTTTTCTTTCATTTTATTTTTAATTGTGGGAGTACCTACACTAATTCTTGATAATTAAGTTTTAAAAATGAATTTAGAAAACAAAAATGAAAAAGCTTTCTTGAAGCTTTCATTTCAGCTTTAATTGAAAGTTAAATGATTAAAAATTTTCCTATTTCCAGTAAGCAAAATACTCTGGTGTATTTCAGACAGAAATTATATATTGATTAGAATGTTTTTTTTATTTTTATTTATTTTTGTCAGTAAAAAAGTGATAAAAAAATCTTACCATTTTTTGTAAACAAAAGTTAATTCTCGTTTTTAAAAATTTTGTAAAATACAATATACTTTTTTGAAATGTTATTTGAGGAAAATTAACAAATTTAAAGTTAGATTAATTTGATTTGAAACACAACAAAATTAAAATGTATACACAACTGACGAAAAAATAAAATAACCAAAATTTTGAACATGGTAGAAAGGATTCAAAAATTAGAGGTAACTCAATATTTTATGAAATGTTGATGATTTAAGAAATTTTATAGTATTCTAGATTTTATATTTTTGGAAAACATCTTCAATCGTAAGGTTAAGTACCAAAAAATTCAATAAAATATTTTGATAATTTTAAAAAATTACCTGATAAAAAAAAAAAATTCTGGTCCACCATACTTTGGCCATCAATATATCAATGGAGAGACCTTGTGAAGCTTGTGAAGAAAAGCTTGTATAGCAAATTTTATGCAAAAGGTAATGTTTCAGAACAGATTAATTTAACTTTAAATTTTATAATTTTCTGTAACGTTTCAGAAATATGTATTTTATTTTTGCAAGATTTTTAAAACTGAGAATAAGTTTTGCAAATAATCTGTCAAAAAAATTAAAAATGGCTGTTTCAATTGGTTTTTCTGCGGAAAAAAAATGAACCTACTAAAAATCTTTCAAATTTCTATTTGAAATACACCACAATATTTTGCTTTCTGAAATTAGAAAATTTAATCCTTTAGCTTTCAATTGAGGCTAAAAAGAAAACTTCAAGAAAGATTTTTCATTTATGAAAATACATTTCAACCTTAAGTATACCAAATTTTTGGAGGTACCTATACTAATACCTTTTGCTATTTTGGGGCTTTTCTGACAAACATCAAAGATACAATAATTATTGCACAAACTGAACTGTGGAATTTAAAAAACACACCTTTACTGTTGCAAGTTATTTTAGACTTTGGTCTCCTTGGCAGTTTGCCTCTCCATGAGATTTCTCCAATAAGAAATCCACACCAAATAGAAATTGCTTTAAGACAATCTAATTGCACTAATTTGGATTCTATCCTTAGTGATTTTTAAAGAAAATTGCAAAAGACAATTTATAAAATCATAAAGTGGATTACTTGCATTATTTGAACTGTTATCCTCATTTTCATTCACATTTCAACCACTGTACGCTTTGGCCTTTTTCAAGCGATTGGGATTTCAGACCAAACCCTTTATTTCGCACAAGGGGGTAGATTGTTGTAGTTCCAAACCTTTTCTAGATGTCTGTTATTTCACTTTAACTATCCAAGTTTTGGATCACCACTAGTATTGAACTCACTACTCTGGGTCTAGTCATTGGATCTAACCATCTTCATCCACTGGTTATGTGTCCTTGAGGACATGTGTACAAATTTTTGGGACTTAATATCTCAGCAGCATTTTTTTTTTTTTTTTTTTTTACAATGCTTATATTGCAATTTTTTTCTGTTATTATTATTGTTGCATTTTTTTTACCAGTGCATATATAGCAATTTTTTTGTTGTTATTCATTGCTTTTCTCTAGCACTCTTTATTACTGGTTCCCATATTGTATTCATTTCTATGCTGGGTTGGCTCAGATTTTTGTGGCCTAGAATATGTGCTGATTCCTTATGTTTTATATTTTCCAGTGATGTTTGATTATTTCAACCTCATCTCACAGAGGGTGGTGATCTCCCTTTTTCCTCCATATGTGGTCAGCTATGCCTGATTCTTCTATTTCCCCTCCCTTATGATGTTCTTGTGGGAGCGTCCTGTTTCTTCTTTGTCTTTCTTATCACAGCTGCACAGGATGGCGTACACACAGTGAATATGGCAATGAAGATGAGGATAACAGTCCAAATAATGCAAGTAATCATAACTCATCTCAGATACATAGACAGATCAAGCTAATCAGTCAAATGGCATAAACAAAACATAAAAGCAATATTCATTATGCATTTAATACACAATACATGTTCAACTGTCAGCAAATTAAAAACAAGTTACATGTGATGCTAAGTTTTACTTGAATTTAGGTAGAGATTCAAAATACACTAACATTTTTTTTTTCTTTTTAATTTCTTTTAGGTTATTTTGGCCCCACACCAAAAAACCTGTGTGAAATATACAAATGGAGAAAAAAGTAATTTTAAATATCAACTGTTTGATAATGAATAATAATTACAATTCACAATCAACTGAATGGAATGAGTGAGATGTAAGAATTCAAAAGGAGAAACAATAAAGAAAAATTCTGTTATGATTTGTTTTTCTTTAATCTTTATTACAGCATGGATGATATGGCTGCTATAGAAATGGCAACCGAGCCTGTATAACAAAGAATGGAGTGATTTAATAAACTCACTCGTCATTCAGCTGTCATTGTAGCAAAACCTTAGAAAGTGATATCAAAATAGTTTTGTCACAACAATACATGGAAATTACAGCAAGATTTAACAAAGTTTAAATTTTTCATTTAAATATTTTTTACAAATTTTTTAAATATTGCATAATGAAGTTTCTTATCAAGTTGTACATTCCAAAGAAATAAAAACAAAGATTATTTGTTTGCATTCATTCTTATATTCTTATATTCTTTAATTTCCCACCAAGACACAAACCTACAAATTCATTACCAAAATAACGTAAACCACACAACAATCAAGCAATGATCAAGAGAGAGAGAGAAAGACGCATGCATACAGGCAGACAAGCAGGAATTCATGATGATAAAGGTGCCATGGCATTCATCTCTCTCTCAGACATTGCTACGGATCGTTTGAAGAACCACGAAAATGTGCTCGGAGAGGACTGGAACTCTGAAGATGCAGCTGCTTGATCAAAACCATGACTACGATTCGGGGAAGAGTCACCAATCACCAGTTTGGAATCGGCAGTTCCAACAGAAGACCAGTTGAATTTCTGTAAAATTGAAGAAGCTGCTGTTGAAGATCCTTCTTGTGTATTGACTTTATTATCAGATCTAGACATCTTTTGTGTCACGGCAAAATTTGAATCCAAAAATCTGTCAAGAAAATCATTAAACTAAAAATATTAAAATTCCTTAAGCATGTATGACAAATAAAATTTGCAGAATCAGTAAAAAATTATTAAAACTGTGCCAAAGCAATTAACCTGTTGAAATGAACTAATATTGAATGTTTAAATTTATTCAAAACCATTTTAGAATTGCATTTATAAAATATTAAATTCAAATATACAGAATCACTATGACCATAACATTGCCATGTGAAAATAGTTAAATATATATGATATATTCATTTACAAATAGAGCTAAATAGTCATCCCACAGAGAATAGCTGTAATTATTTGCTTAATGTTTTTTATTAATAAAAAGTTTCTTCAAATCTTGTTCAGTTAAATCCAATTAAAATAATTCTTTAATGCTTTCATTAATAATTCAAAATAATTACTTCAGCAAATTTACTATTTTTTCACTTGTTTAGATAACTTGGTAGGTAACATGTCAAAAAAATCTAATTAAACAGATTATTTGGATTTACTTAGATAATCCTATAATTTTTTTCAGCTCCACTAATTTGTTGTAATGTGAAATGGCAGATGACAATAATGATTACTACAAACACTGAAGAAATAAAATCATAAACATATTACAGGGGATAAAATTATGTATGAAATTCTAATAAAAATTTAATTGTTCTTTTTAATTATTTACTTCACTTCTTTAGAAAAAAAAAAAAAAAAAAAAAAAATTTAGGAGCCAAGATTAGTTTACTCAAAGTGTAAACAGATATTTTTTCCTGCTATCTTAACAGCAGAATTTTGATCAAAGCAAATGTAAATTCTTTTTATGCAAACACAAATTAAAAAAAAATCAAGAGAAATATTGCTTATATAAGGCATTTTTTTAAAATTTGAATTAAAAATCATACAGATAAAATATTTAAGATATGTTTAAAAATTGTTATGCAAATTAAATGCCATCATTAATGTTGTAAAGAAAATGTGTTTGTAATTTATGTATATTTTGCCAATAGCAAATTCATTACGTAAGGACATGTTTTATTCTACTGATGCAAGGTGGGTGATCCTGTACAAATTTATAAGCAATATCACCTTGACATGAATCTGATAAGAGCAAACTATTATGGTAATGAGAGAAAGAGATTAATAGTGGTTTCAATTTCCTGTAATTGAAAAATCTTGCTTTGTTCTATCAATAGCAATCACACACTGATTCTCCTCTTCAAAAGTTGCCAGCAGTCGCCACCTGTCATTCAAGAGAAAACAATGAATTTTTTTTTTATTAAACTTTGGATAATGATCTCAAACACAAAAGGCTAAATAAAATTTCAGCCCACAGAAAGTCATGTTGTGAATTTGCTAATAATGCTGCTTCTTGATTAATTAAATTTAGTTTTTATAAAATAAAAAATGCAATATTACTAACCACATATTTGGAGGATAATTTTTTTTCTGGATAAGATTTTGCCAAATGTTATTTTACAAAAGTTAAGAAAGTGTACTAGTTTCATTACTGAGGTAAAGAATTCCAGTTTTTATATATATATCAAGAATCAAAATGTAATAAATATTTCCTTATCAACACAACATGTAGCAAAGTGGGGTTTTTTGTCTTAATATTACAAACTCACTATTTGTATAAAATTTTCAAACAAGAAATAACATTCTTGATAGATTTTCATTTTTAAAACATCTTCAAAAGTATTTTATTTACACATTTCTGAAAAATAGATCATAAATAATAAATTCCACATTGTTTTATTTAAACAATAAATGTAAAAACAATATCTAAATATATTAGTGTAGAAGAATTTTTGACAGACAAGCACATAACACAGTGTATCTGCTGTTATTTTAAATAAGTTTCTTATAAGCAAAATGTCTGAAAAATTTATTTGTAGCGTGTAAATCTTGTATTTCATTTAGATTCAATTTTTTTAAGTTCAAAAATGAATTTACTGCCTTGGATTAAAAAGCAAAAAGTAAATTACAAAAATTAATCAAAAGTTGTGGTCATAAACGGATAAAGGTTATATTACCTGATAGGATTAAGAAGGGAATCCTATCTAGCTGTTAAGAAAAAGAAAAGTTACAAATGAATTTAAAAAGCAATGTGTCACATCCAATATGTACAGCAATTCTTCAAAATGAGAAATCAGTCTTTTAGAGGCCCGCAATCCACCCCCACTCTCAAATAGCTCTAACTGAACAAAATGTGCACATGTGCATTTTCATGACATGGCACCTACTTATACTGGACACTCAAGATGACCAAAGATGGCAAATCTTTTGTCAGAATTCTACTATGCTGGAAAATTTGTCTGTTCTGACTTTCTTCAGCATCTCAAAAATTCCCTCCTTGTTTGTAACCTTTACACTTTGTTGTTGGTTTAGTTGATCAAGTAAAGCCAAAACTTGGTTCCCTACCGGTAGAAATAATTTTCAAACATGTTTATAGTTTAAGTAATATCTGTCCAGCAACATGACACTCACTACTCAGCAACATGACACTCACTACTCAGCAACATCCTCCTCTTGCTTGCAGTTATGTTGAGTTTTGACTATAACTCCCACATCAGCCATGTTATCAAGAAAATGCTATTTTTATTATCATTATCTACACATCTTCCCTCAGCTGAGTTTAAAATGGGCTAAGAAGTTTCCAATTACCAACTATCCCTTTTCCAAGACTTCCAAAAATTATGTTAGTTTTCAGATAAGCCTGTGATTCCAAGTGGCTACATTGTAGAAAGATGCAACTTCCAAAAATATAGTCTTGGCCAATGGAACTCAATAACAGTATTAATCTGCCACCAAGCTCACAAACTGCATGAAATATTTGTTTAAAAAAATGAATGTGCTAACTCACAAGCCAATTTGATTTCCATGTTTTAGTACCCAGCCTAGCACCTTCTTCACAATGTCAATCAGACTGTCACTGCAATATGAATACTTTTTGTTATAGAATTATTTCATTTTGGAAAATTTTATGAAATTATGCAATTTTTAAATTAATGGACAGTAATGACTACAAAACATAGGAATTTATTTCATGAAATGCATCATTGATTCATTCTTCAAACAAATTCTCATTGTAAAACTTTAAACTCATTTATTTTCAAACTAAAAACATCTGAAATGAATAAAAATACATTTATTGGAACTGATGTAAAAGACTTTCTGGACAGTTGGAATGGTTCACTTGCATTTCCTCTTCTAATGGTGATTTGCAGTCTGGATTTGTTTATAAGCCTCTGCTATAGCCAATATTCTTGGAACACTCCATAACCTATCATCTCTTGAGAGTTGTATTATATCAAAGTCCCATCTAACAACAGTGCTTGATGGAGATGTAATATCAATGACTTGGTCAAAATAAAAGTTGAAGTAATAGTATACTGCAACCCACTGGTCTTGGCACTTGTAACTGAAGGACATTTGAAGTGCTTTTTCTTTATCACAAATGCTAGAATTGTTTGAATACTCAGATTCACTGAGTGACTTTTTTCATTCCTTTGTTCCTTTAGCAGTGGAGATGAAATTCCATTAAAAGTTATATCAGTGAAATGTCTAGTCCCTTCAATCATATAATTTTTAACTTTATCAGCATACATTGTAAGCAATTTGGGGTCTTCTTTGGTCTGCTTCTTCCACTTAGAATAAAACTACTTCTCAGGGCATTGAGTTCATCATCCACTGAAAAGAAGATTAAATGTAAATTTTATTAATCACCCAGGTATGAGTCTCTGGCATGGAAAGCACTCATAAAAAAAACAAAAAAAAAAAAAAAAACTGATATCCGATTAAAACAGATGTTACGCTTATTATCTTCCATAATGGTCCAACGAAAAAAATTATGAAAAGACAATGCATGTTTACATAAGTTGAAGAACTATAAAATACACCCCCACTTTTACTAAGACAATGTAACAACTTCATTTTAACCTCAGAAATAGGATCTAATATCTAGAATTAGCAAACAATTATTATAAAAAAAATTAAACTAATTACATTTTGAAAATTATCTAATTACATTTCAATTTTTATGCCCCCCCTCCTCCATGCACCGAGTTAAAACATATATTCAGTTCATTTTTTTTTTAAATCCAGGTTCATTTTTTCTAAAGAAAATGTAAATAAATTTTCAATTTAATCCCCAAATCCCAAGAATTACAGAAAATAAAGGAAAATTGAACATTTTAATTTTTTTTTTTTTTACAGATAAACATGCGAGCGTGAAATTTAAAGAACTAAAAATATATCCAGTTTAATTTTTTTTTATTTCATAATATGAATTCTGTTTAATGTTTTTTTAAGAAAATGCATAAAAGCAATAGCCAAGGTGAAAATGATTTGGAGCATGACAGTTTTGACAAAATAAAATGAATAATTACTTTTTACAGTTTTAAAATGCATCTTTAATGAAAATATAAAAAAAAGCCTGTAATATCCATTAATGAAACCACTCTGATTTAAAATGTGGTTCAGATGGCAATGTTCATTCACTTGGTCAGTAACATAAATCTCAATACATTGAACCAAACAGTCTTGCATGAAATGAATGTAGTATACCTTCTTTTTGATTTGTGTGCACCCCCAAGTTGTATGGATGCAGAGATATTGCTCTAAAAGAAGGTGCAATTTTCATTTTTTAAAAGAGTTGAATTTCTCTGGTATTTCATCCACTAAAATTTTCAACGTAGAAAGACAGCTTCAAACCTTATCTTAAGCCCACCAAATTGATGAGCATCTTTTTTTTTTTTTAAGATGGGACTATTTTGATATGTCAGGACACACAACTTCAAGCTCAAAAAGTTTTTAAAATATCACTATGTAATTGTCAGCTTTGACAATGTGGAGAATGTGCCTATCACTGAAATAGTGGACATCATTTAAAGAGAGATAGAATAAAAACTAATCATCACACACAAGAAAGAATTGTATCTTTAGAAAAAGAAAAGATTAAATATTGTTTACATGCTAATTTTATCAAAATAGTGTTGAAAATAAATGAGATATCAGCAGTTGAAATTGTCACTATTTTGACACATTTTCAGTGTAAACTTGGGTCATTTGGGATATCTGCTATAAATGAAAACGTGTGAAAAATCAAATTTAATTGAATGTGAGCAAAGCTGAAGTTTTCTTTTTCAAAAGTGTTAATGTTTGTAGAATGTCTTTTCTGATCAAAATGTCCATGCATATATGATGGGAGGTGGAAAGAAATGTTTATTTTTTCAAACATTTTTATTTACCATTATTCCAAATGACAAATTACTCTGACCTTGGAGAAGGTAGTCTGTATTCCCACAGGCTTGTATTTCATTTGTTGCATAAAATTTACAAATCCCTTTTGTTTTTATACTTATATATAAGAAAATAATTCTATACATTTCAACTTCAAAATGATAATAATCAACTTCAAAATGAACTTATTTTCAGGTAAAAAAATTAATCAACTTCAAAATGGATCAATCAACTTCAAAATGAGAAATAATCAACTTCAAATTGGATTAATCAACTTCAAATTGAGAATTAATATAATACTAATAAATTTAATATTTATTCTTTTATTTTTAATTAAAAGGGATATAAAAAATATAAACATTCCTAAGAAATTTATTTAAAAGATTACATCACCTAAGTTAATTACAGAGGGAAGTAATCTCTGTATTCCAGATACAAAGTTAGTGCAAGTCTCAGGGGAAATATTATTAATTGCCTCGGAGATCATTGCTTCTAACTTGCTGAGGCAGAATTCTTTAGTAGTTAAAGATCCCTAGCCATCACCTCTTAAAATCCCAACAATTGAGTCTGCCATACTTCTTTTTACATCAGCTTTAATGAATGACCAAACCTTTTCAATGGGATTTAACATCGGACTATAGGGGGCAAGTCTGAAAATTTGGTGTTGCCTAAATTCATCCTCCTCCACAACTTCTTCAATTGATGTATGGCAAGGAGCATTATCAATAACTAAGACAACTCCCCTTTCATAAATTTCATTTACCTTTCTAAGTCCATTCTTTCGCATCCTCTTTTTTGAAAGAACCCCTTTTAATTTTATGATGAATTAATCCATTATTACTAATACATCCAATAACATGGATGTTATTTCTCCTGGATCCGGCCGTGACTGTAGTGCACCTCATGCCTTTTTTAGAGCGACCTTCTCTTCTTGAAATATGGAGATTAAAATTGGTTTCATCCATATAAAGAATTGGCACACTTTGGGACTAAAATTCTAATAAAGGTCCTGCTAATCCTTACATTTCGCCTTATTGACATTATTATTGGCAGCTTCTGGTTCATAATGAACCACTTTTAAAGTAAAGGCCATGGAGTCCAAGTGCTTTCTTATGCATTCTTTTGTCACACAAACCTCATACTTTTCAACCAACTTATTTACAATGACTTGAAGAGTGACCCTAGGAGAGTTTTCAATTAATTCGGCCATAAAATTCTTATGCTCTTGCATAATTTTATATTTTCTTGCTCCTCCCCTAGAGTCACTCTTATCAGCACCCTGGTCTAACCAACAGTACTCTGTTGGCAGAGGCACACCAATTGTTCTTGCCAAGTCTTTCCAATTTCCTGCTGCGGCATGTGCAGCTAAAATCTGGGCCATTTTTTCGCCAGCCACAGTTTTAGTGGGGTTAGTCCTCTTTGGAGCTGTTGCTAATTCTTCTTCAGCTTCTTTTGTAGAGGTTTCTCCAGCATCATCATCAATCATCATTTTTGCCCATACGGGACTTTCTCCTCCTACTTTTACTGTAGGCTCACCCAGTGCTTTCTTGGCCTCTAAGTTGTTTGTATATCGGTTTTTTCTTCATCTATATAATGAAGACGAACAGTCAATTTCCTTACTCATGGGGTAAATTAATTGAAAAAATAATTTTCAATTTACCAAAAAAAAAAAATATCTCAATTTGAAGTTGTTTATTCCAATTTGAAGTTATTTATTCTTATTTTGAAGTTGATTGTTTTTAGGTTTTTGACATTTTCTCAATTTGAAGTTGATTAATCCAATTTGAAGTTGATTAATCCATTCTGAAGTTGATTGATCCAATCTGAAGTTGATTAATCCATTCTGAAGTTGATTGATCCAATCTGAAGTTGATTAATCCATTCTGAAGTTGATTGATCCAATCTGAAGTTGACTGATCCATTTTGGAGTTGATTAATTTTTTTACTTGAAAATAAGTCCATTTTGAAGTTGAAAAGGTATAGAAACAAATATTGGTGTTATTTTGATTAGAATTTTTGATTAGAATTGACATTAGAACCTTAGTGATGTTTTCTTAAATGCTTTCAAGTACAAGTGCACATGATTACTAGACAATTGCTATTTCATCCATGTGACAGGTTGTTATTCTGCATTTCTCACAAGACCGCCTAAGACCTTCACATTGCTGCAACCTTCTGCTTAAGCCAAGGAAATAGTAATTATTTCTTGAAAAAAGCTTCTGGTTGTCAGAGCTGTAATTCATGCTGAGATTTCTATTTTAAGATATCATTTTAAACTTTATTAGATTTGCCATATGGAACAGTGAAGACTTCATGCATGCCTTAATCATTTTGTTTTGTTTTTTGTTTTTTTTTAACTGCAAATGGTACTTGTTTGCTACCCACCATTGTTACTTACAAAATGTGGTAATATGTAATTATACCTCCTTCAGGTTAGTTTTGGTTACACTTGGCTTGTCTGGAAATAGAATTTATTTAACTGAACATTCTTTTGTTTGATCAATATAGCTTCCATTGACTTTATCATTTGCTTGAAGTATTTTTTTTATATTTTCTACAAATACTTGACATTCTGATTCATCACTGGCAGTCTTCTAGATAGGGAAAGGGAGTTTATTTTGGGATTGATTAGACCATAACATCAGAAATTAAAAAATTCCTATTTATATAGCTATTTTTGTTAATAGATCAGCAGGTTGGTTGAATTATGATAAGAATTTTCTTTTCCTCTGAGATATTGCAACAGACATTTCAGAATCCTCTACCTTTTTTTCTGAAGCATATGATATTAGTATTATCACAAAATCAATCCCTATTTTAAAAAATGCTCTGCCCTATTAATTCCTTTTTATAAGAGTAAAGACTAAATAAAAAAAATGATTTTGTTCAGAACTGAAGTTGTAATATTTAGATTTTGGAAGTCAGGTGAAAAGTCAACATCACTGTTGTAAGAAATATTATTTTCTCAAATTTCAAAAAGAACAAAATTCTAAATCAATTACTTTCAGATTCCTCTTCACCAATCATGAAGATTAAAAGTTAATTATAAAAAATATTCCTTTCTGATAAAACATTTTAAATTTGATAAATGATATGATTATTTTTGCTGCTGGATTTTTAATGTGTGCCATTCAATGTCAATTGGACCAATGGTCACTACTCAACCATTTAAGATTTTGTTCTAACTTCATTCACAGTCATTTATTCACTAAGGCTCCAAAACCAAGGATTTTGTTCAAAGCAATGATAACCAAATTTTTTTTTTTCAAAAATATTTTGTGTTTAACTTCTATAAATTTATTCACAGGCTAAACTTTTTATATATATTTTGAAACTTATCAGCCTAGCACTAGAAAATATTCATTTATTTCCTCTGTTCAGAAAAAACATACCAAACTAGGTTCCGCATTTCACTTTTAGTACAGTCAAACCATTTTTAAGTAATTATACAGGATGCGATAAATAAATTGTCTAAATTATACAAAAATGAGAATAACACCGACATCTCATTTAACATGTATATTTACCAAACTTACACAAAAATGTCTTGAAATACTAAAGAGTAAATTTATTCAATAAAATCACCAGTGGCTCCAACCACTGCCTCCACTTCAGAATTTCCTGCAACTCTTCTGAACAGTCTCCTTGTTTATGTTGGTAAATGCTGCCATAATCCTTGCCTTGAGTGAGTTTTCCAAGCTGCCGTACCTTTGTAATCCTCAGATTGACACCCAAACACTGAAATATTTGTATTGGAGCTTCCGGGCCCAAATGCCAAGCAGTACAGCATGTAGTTTTCAAATTTCTGGCAGAGTGAATTGTGACATGGTGCTCTTTTCCTCATAGACGGTGCCCAACTGACCCTTACAGTTGACAAAATCAAAAATAAACAACACACATGCACAAAATTAAAAATATAAAATGGCAACAATTTACCCATCGCACCCTGTAATTCAGAAGATGGCTCACCATGTATGCTCTATCAGACAAAGAAGATAATAATGTCAATGCACATTTATAAATTATCACAATTTGGAGCTTTTTAGCTTTTCTAGATTGTGTGATATATGTAAGGTCTAAAAAAAATGAATCAAATTAATAAGATAACAAAAAATGTGCTGATTTTAAAGACAGAAATTATGGAACAACCTGCAGCATTTACTAAAGAATACACAGAGCAATTTTTCCTTATTAGTTAATAAATAACAACTTGTAGATTTAAATACGACAATCACATATATACATTACTAGCTTAAAACCACTTTATTGGGCAGCAATTAAGCGAGCTCTTGCAGAGGAAACTTGATTTTAGCCTTCAGATTGTTCAGGAATTTAAGAGTCCCTAAGTCTTTGCATTGGAAGATCTCCTGGCTGCCATTGGATGTGGGTTTTCATTTGCACAGGACTTTCTTTTCCTTACTGCAGCTTTGGCTCTTTTGATTTCAATCTGTTCCTCTGTTGGCAGAGATTTCTTTTTGCAAGGCATACTGCTGCCACATGCGATAGGCAACAACAAACTACAGAAGAACTCAAATTGATTACTGTATTTAAGTATTGCACTAATATTTAAGCTTACCTTTTAAAAGTCCAATGATATTTCTTCTGCCAACACTTAATTTAAAGACAATTTGATGTACATAGGTCCTTACTTGCCATACAAACAATTATTTTTATTATTCACAAATTTATTACCAAGTTATAAAAAATTTTTTAAAAAAAACAAATAAAAATTGATGAAAACAATTGCAGTAATGAAAACTTGGGAATCCAAAATTACAGGAATGTGGGTCGAGATTTGACCTAGAATGTTTTTAATTTGCTCATGGAGTCAGCCCAATTCCAAAATGGTATGACACGTTAGAGTAAAGCTGAAAAAGTGTGACACACTGACATTACCAATTATTTATATAGATTTATACAATTTCTACTTTCTCCCAGCAAAAGAAAAACTAAAATACAGCAGCCAATGGGAAAATATGGACTTGGTTTTCTTACAAATAATTTCCAAAGTAGATTGTGTTTATTTGTGTTTACACAGTGACCTGTAATACATTATAACTAATACTAGACCTTTCTAATAAGTTACATAACCAACATAAACTAAAGTGAAGATTTACATTCATTATATAAATTAGTTATTAACACCTCATTTAATCCTAAGTAAGCCTACCATCAATACTTGTACATAATCTCCTTATTTTTCTGCTATAAACTATTGAACCACTTCAATCCCTTCCCGAGAGATCAATAAAATTACTTCTCTTATTACTACATTATATGCCCCCTACATCAGTCATCCTATCCATATCTGACTAACTGAAAGTGTGTGTGTGTGTATATATATATATATATATATATATATATATATATAAAAATTTTAAAACGTATAAATTAACCATTTGCCCAAATACGGTTATGTATAAAAGTAGCTCAACACAAATTCAAATAACTCAAATACAAACCAATTTAAGATGTAAACTTTTTATGCCATTTATGTTTATGTTTGCATGCGTGTGTGTCAGGGTTCCCCTAAAATACACACAAAGTGGAAAAAGATTTTGTGCAACTCATTTCATCATTTAGGACTTCAGACTACATTTTACATTTTCCCTATATATATGCACATACATACACACATGATGTATGTGTGTGTGTGTGTGTGTGTGTGTGTGTGTGTGTATATGTATGTATGTATGTGCAAAAGTACCATAACTCATTGAATGTGCAAGTGAGGCAATAGTGGCTTGGAATGGGAAATCAGTGAGCGAAGTTCAAATTCCACTTGCATTCATTACATTCACACAAATACTCTTAGGAAAGATATGACTCCATCTTTTCTCATCCAGTTGTAAGTTAAATGGTAGGATAGATGAGACTTGTTTGGCAAATAGTCTAGGAGGAGGACAACTCTGAATTCTAAATCTGAAAATGGCTGTTTGGGCACCTTGTGAAATTTTATGGTATTATTTTTATTTATTATTAATTTTATCATAACTGAGATAATATAAAAATTAATAATAAATAAAAATAATACCATAAAATTCCATAAGAGAGGTAAGTAAAAATTATAGGTACCTCTCTTATGAAATTTTATCTCTTTCTCAGTTATGAAATTTTCAATTTATTTTATTGTTAGTATTTTAAATTTTTTTTTCCAGAAATCATCTTCAAATGTAAGGATATAAAAAAAAAATCAATAAAATATTAGATTGCTGAAAGTATTTGTTAATCTTTTAAAATTACTGGGTATTTAAATAAGTTAGTTGACTTAAAATTTGAAATAATTATGTCACTTCTGTGCTTCCGTCTGATAACTTCCCCTCTGATCTATTCTGTCAATACATCAATGTAACTGTCAGTTAAAACCTCAAAAACAAGTCACTGTGCTTAAGACATGCTTTTATTTTCAACTACATTTTTCTGCTAAAAAACTAAAAAAAGTAATGTTTGTTTCCTCAAATAATTTCAGACATCATCAATTTTAATGGTATTCCACTAACACACAAAAAGACAAGCGTTTTAATCAAAATTTCAAATGTTCTAAGAAAAAAATTTAATTTAATAAAATAATGAAAAAAATACTTTCTTTCCTCTTAATAATAACAGACATTTGGATGATAAAACATTGTTTTCATCAAGTTTTTACAAGGACCATTTTTCATGGTATGCTCTTTATAGCGAAATGCTGGTGATACCTACATTACATATAGAGAATAGGAACCTCCACCAAAAGCACAATAGCTAAGGTTTAACATGAAAAATCTTTCTTCAAGCTTTTATGTTAGTTTTAATTTCAAGCTAATGGATTAAATTTAATATTTCCAATAATACTTTGCTGTATTTCAAAAAATAATTTAAATTGACAGGAAGAAGTTTTTATTTTTTATTTTGCTAAAATAGTTTATTAGTGCCCTGTTTTAGTTGTCTTTCATCAATGTAATTCTATTTATTAAAAACTCCACCAAAAATAAAATAAACTTTTCTGAAACTTTATTTGAGGAATATTAGCTGACTTAAAGTGTAATTAATTTGATTTGGAACATATATTATTTACTTTAAGTTTAAAATATCGCAGAAATGCATTTTTAACCCAGCAGGAACTGTGTTGACAGCCTGATGACAGAATTAATGTAGTTCTACAGACTTTATCTGTAAAACATAACTGAAGAAAATGATGTCAGCGCCTTTTTTTATATAATTTTTAAGTACTTAGTAACCTTAAAAATTTAGAAAAATATTTTCCATAATCTAATGTTTTATTGAATTTTAAAAATGTTGGTTTAAATTTACTATAGTTATCACTCTTATTTTCTGATAATGTTGTGTATGGTCTCCTGTACTTACAAAAATCGGCATGTTTATACACATGCAAAGAAAATTCTAAATTCTTTTAAAATATTGGTGTTTGATGATTTGTAATAAGCTTTTCTATTTCTGATTAATAAATATAGTTTTCACTTAAATAATATCATCTAAAAGGCTAAAAATAATAGAGAATTTTAAGATTTAAAACTTTATAAATTTTTCTAATTAAAATTTAAAAAAAAAAATGAAAACAGTTCTTGTAAAAATTCATTATTCATTGAAAAACTTTTTTCTCCTTAACAAGAATGTCCTTAATACATCTTATTTATATAGGTACCTCTACTATTTCACTAAAAAAAAGTATACCATGATGAAAAAAGGTAATCCAAACTTGAAAAAAAAAAAAAAAAAAAAAAAAAATTTATCATCAAAATGTTTATGTCATTAATTAAGTAAGACCATATTTTTTTTTTATCATTTTATTAATTTTTTTAATCCTGTTTAGCACATTTGAAATTTTGGTTAAAAATCTTCTTTTTTTTTTTTTTGTCAGCAGTGGACCAAAGATTACTATAGGAATTTTAGTTGGGTTTTTTTCCAGTAAAATAACACACTCAGTTGGAAATTATCGCAAAAATCAAATAACTGTCAGATTTGAATGAAACTTTCAGGACTTATTCACAAATTATTTTTTTAAAGAAAATCTTGGTGTATATATATATATATATATGTTACCCTCCACTTACATAATTTCATTATTAGTTAAATGCAGGACATCTTAGAGAATTTAAATCAATTTTTTTTGTAAAACAGTTACTCATTTCCAAAAATCTGCTCTGAATTGTAAGATAAAAGTGCAATAAAACTATGACATTATTTAATTAGAAAGCTTTCAATTGCTTTTATGAATAAGACTTATTAAGGACACTATTGTTTTAAGAAAAAACTTTTGTTTGATGAATAATGAATTTTTACAAGAATTATTTTTATGTTTTTTTCATTTTAATAATTTATAAAGTTTCAAATCTTAAAATTGTGCACCACTAAAAAAAAATTGAAAAGCTTAATATAAATCATGCACCAAGAATTTTAAAAAATAAAATTTTTTTTTTTTTTTTAATGTGTATAAACATACCCATCTTGAAAGTATGAGCAACCATACACAACATTATCAGAAAATAAGAGCATTCCTAAAATTAGATTACAAAGAATATTTTCCAATATTTTTAAGATTACCAAGTGCTTAAAAATTATACAATAAAGCGCTCACATCATTTTCTTAAATTATGTTTTGTCTCCGTAGAACAACAATAAAACTGTTGTCACCTTTTCATCACTTGTCAACACTCATCAAATACATAAACATGGCTACTGTCGGTTAAAAATACAGCTTCTGTTTGTTTTAAAAATGCATTTCTGTCTTTTAAACTTGAATAATATTTGTTTCAAATCAGATTGACACCCAAACACTCTGAAATGCTTGTAGTGAAGCTTCTGGTGCAAATTCCACACCATTTCCAAATTTCTGGTGATTTCCATCATGGTGCTCTTTTTCTCAAACAGCACCCAACTCTCCCTACTATACTGTGTGGTCAGCAAAACCAAAAACAATGTACATGCACAAAATTAAAAATATAAAATGACAAGAATTTACCTATCACATTCTGTACTTACTATTTTGAATATCAACTTTTTGCAAGCTTCATGGAACATTAATCTATTACAGTAACTCACTATTATAATTAGGTGAGATTATCATTTCTATTACTTTGAGAGGTATGAAAATAAAAAAAATGTCAACAGCCAATCTTATTTCTATAAGATAACATCCATAAGCATGAGTAACCTTTACATCCAATTTGAACATTTTGATGTCAGATATCAAAAACCTTCAAGTCTACTTGTTGATTCATTTGTGCCTGTCTTCCACAGTACTTGATAGTAGTTTATAATACAATCAACTTGACATATAAGATGCTAATCTTCCCTTTGGTATAAACAGACAGTTATATCTAAATCAAATGTCAACATAGAAACAAAACCCACATACATAAATAATACAATTAAATTTTGCTTCTCCCTCCTTTGTTTTTTTAATTTACCAAAATTAAATACCTATTTCACAGATTTCATGCAAACAAATATTATCAGCATTCATTTTCCAAACCTTCCAAAAATAAAAAATAAATAAAAAATAAAATAAACATACTGTTTTATAAATTCATCCTGCATCATTAAAATTAGATTTTTTTCTCTAGAAAACTAGTTACAAAATCATTATTCCTTACTTTTCTAGATAAACTGAGAAAAATATTCAATGTATAAAATAGATAATTATAAATTTTCAAACTTTCATTACCATATAGGTGTTTAGTAATGTTTTCTTTGGTTCTAATGTTATTTATCTTTTCACTATTCCTATCTTCAAATTTCTGTGTCACATTTTGCATCATCAACTATTAAACTTCCCTGATGGTACATTTCAACAATTGTTTGATTTTGAAAGTGCCAATTCATAACTCACATCTTGGGTTATCCCTTTTGCTTGCTGCCATTTCATTATCTTATAATTTAAAGTCAGTCCTTCCTTTCTTGTTTATCAACAAATTTGTTTAACAATATTTTTAGTTTTTGTTCTCTCTCGGCCATCAACACATCAACTGTATAATGTATATTGTTTGTTACATTTGCCAATAATAACTCCTGGTAGGTCTTCTAATCCTCTTAGAAATATCTAGTTGCACAAACTAAATAAATCAGGTGAGAAAATATATCCTTGGCATAGTTGCTTAATTTCTTGTCTATTTGCATACAAGCCATTTGTTCCCAACAGAGATTATGAACTGTAAATACATTAAAACTATCTAGAATACACAATACAAACTTAGCCCAAACAAATGATATTCTAATATTAGTACCTCCACAGATTCACTAAAAATGAGCATACCATGATGAAAAAATAACCCAAACATGATAAAAACAAAGTTTTATCATCAAAATCTTTATGTTATTATTAAGAGGAAAGAACAAAGGATCTTTTTGATTATTAAATTATATTCCTTTTTGGAATATTCAAAATTTTGGTTAAAAATCTTGTTTTTCTTGCATCATTAACCATAGATTAATATAGAAAATTTTAACCTCTTTTTTGTGGTGAAAAGCACATTGATTGGAAATTCTTATCGGATTTTAATGAAACTTTCAGGACTTATTCACAAATGAATGAAATTATCTTTGATTTTTTTTTTTTTACATGTTACTGCAACTTATTTAATTTCGAGAAATTAAAATTGTGCCAATTAATGGTTATATTAATTAAAAGCAGAACTCCTTGGAGAATTTAAATCATCAATTTATTTTTGTCAAACAGAAACATTATCATCCTTCAACCTCCGTACAGTTAGTCGGAACTGCATTGACAATCCCTTTCCACACTGTTTGGTCCTGCATTGCTGTCTCCAAATCCCCAACGCCAAATCTTAAATTGTGTCCCAAGCTATGATGTCTGTTTTCATAAGACACTTCCAGAAGGATGCCATAGGAGTAAGGACGAGACAATTTCCCTGTCGGCTTGGTAGAAGTGGCCAGCAAACTATAATCGTTTTTGTTTGAGCTTAAGAGAGATTGGTCTCAGTTCTCCATAAATTGTGTTACATGTTGCATGGGATCTCCAACTGATGTTCTGGATTTTTCTAAGTAGATTTGTATATGTTCTATCCAGTCATCTTTCAAGATGAGCAGATAATGTCCAAGTTTCTGAGCCATAGAATAGGACTAATTCAATCAATGTTTGAAAGGTTTGGACTTTTAAGGAGAGTGGAAGGTTCAAGCACCAAATCTTATGAAGTTTATTAAACACATCCTTTGCAGATGTTGAAGTCTTTTTAGGAATCTTTTATGTGACATCCAAGATATTCAAAGTTCTCAATTCTTATGATAGATGTTTTATTGAGTGACTTCAACTCGGATGGTTCAGGGGAAGTTGTGATATATACTTTCTTAGTCACATTGCAATGAAAACCTACCTGAAACAGAAACACCAGTTACTGAAAATCTGCTCTGAATCATAAAATAAAAAATGCAATAAAACTAGGACATTATTTAATTTAGATGCCTAAGGTTTAAAATGAATTTTTAATAATGAAAAATCTTTCTTGAAGCTTTTATTTTAGTTTACATTTGAAGTTATCAGATTAAATTTAATATTTCCAATAAGCAAAATACTTTGCTATATATCAAAACTAATTTAAATTGACTGGAAGGTTTTTTTTAATTATTTTTTTTTTTTTGTTGATAAAAATTTAATTTCACACCATCTTTTAGCCCCTGTTTATTGCAATGTAATTCTCTTTATTAAAAAATTTTCCAAAAATATATTTTTCCAAAACTTTATTTTGGAATATTAGCTGATTTAAAGTATAATTAATCTGATTTGAAACAAATATTTATTCTAAATTTAAAATATTGCAGAAATACATTTTTTTAACAAATCAGAATTTGTTTAATTAATCCATTCATGTGTTGACAGCTTGATGACAAATTGATGTTTCTCTAATATTGTTCTATATGGACTTTATCAAAAAAAAAATAATTGAATATAATATGAGCACCTTCTATATATAATTTTTAAGTACTCAGTAATCCTCAGAATTTAGGGAAATATTCTCTGTAATCTAATGTTTTATTGAATTTTAGAAATTTTGGCTTTAAGTTTACTATACAGTTATTGCTCTTATTTTCTGATAATGATATGTATGAAAATCAGCACATATACAAAAAAATTCTTTTAAAACTATCAGTGTTTGATTGATAATTTGTACTAAGCTTTTCCATTTATGCTTAGTAAATATAGTTTTTAATATCATTATCTAAAAGATGAAATATAGAATTTTAAAAGCTTTTTAAAACTTAAATTATTAACTTAAAATATTCTAATTTAAAGAAAAAATAAAAATTCTTTGAAAAATTCATTATTTATTGAAAGTTTTTTCTTCTTGAAACAATAGTATCTTTCCTAGAAACAATTAAAACCTTTTCTAATTAAATAATGTGTTAATTTTATTTTATTGCATTTTTTATTTTATGATTTAGAGTAGATTTCTGGTAAAATGGTGTCTCTGTTTTACAAAAAAAAAAAAGTATGATTTAAATTCAAGGAATCCTGCTTTCAACTAATAAATATGAAGGGAGTGAAATTTAATTTCTCTAAATTTCATAAAATTAAGTGTGGGGGGGGGTAAACATGTATAAAAAATACTTTCAAAAATAATTTCATTCATTTGTGAATAAGTCCTGAACATTTCATTAAAATCCGACAATTTTTTCATTTTTGCAAGAATTTCCAAATCAATGTATTTTTTTAACGCAAAAAAGACGCTAAAAATTTCCAAATTCTTCTAATCAACGTATTTATTTCAAGTCAAGTAATGAAAAACTTTTTTTTTAATTTTTAATTCTAATTTTTTTTCTTTTTCAGTTTTTTTTTTTTTTTTGAGATTAAAGGTCTTCCAATTGTTTAAGGATTACAATCAATGGTCCAAAAATATATAAAAAATAAATGAAAGACTAACTATCAAGTCTGTCTCCAAACGTAAACATAAAATAAAAATTAATGTTAAATAAATTTTTACTTGACAGTGACACCTTATTAATGTGGATCATTAATTTTTTTTAAAAATTAAATCTTAAGCCTTTGTAAAACTTATAGAAGTAATATTTTAAATGTAAGGTTATTCAATCGATCGACTTCTTTTCTGTTTCGTTCACCATTTTCGACCAATAGGTTCTCCGGCTTTCTTCAAGTGGATGTCGCATCTGGCGGTTCTTCACATCAATTTTTCAAACAACGGTTGTTAGTGTTACTTTAACACTAACAGTTAATGCTTCTAGGTTTGATATTGATTTTTGATCTCAGAAAAGATTAATTAAGAAAAATAAAAACTTACGTATTCTTAACCTCTGTGACATTTTTAAAAAGGAATTTTCAAACAAAAAAAAATCTAAATTGACAAACAAAATCTAAAAGAAAAATTTTTAAATTTATGGTAAAAGTTTTCGTTTACTCCCATCGAAAATATAAACTGCTTCAAATTAATCATACTTTTTATCTCTATTTACGATTATTTTTTTTATTTTTAGACTATTTCTAAATTTAATTTTTTTTTCATACGCAAAAACCTGATTGAATTTTCTTAAATAATTTCGGGTTTCACAAATTGTCACATCGTGATTTAGATTTGTTTTAAAAAACATATTACAAATACATGAGATTCTATCATATCACAATGGAAGATACCTGAAAATTTAATAGAGGGGAAAAAACAACCAACAATAATTTAACAATCATCTTAATTTTTCCGTTGAATAGACAAGGAATGTCCAAATTAAATTTTTCTTATTCTTTTTAAAAGTACTAACAAACTAGAAGAATGCATTTTCTGGGCCAATTCCTTATTTCCAACCTAAAAAAATTTCATTTAACAAATGACTGAATAAGAAGAATAATTAAGAGAAAAATGTAAAGTTCCAATGAACTAAGGACTTCTTTCTTACGGCATAAAAAAATGACCTCTCTTTCACCAAGATTACATTCACATCCGTTACAGTGTATATTATTTCAACACTGAAATAAGCAATTAACTTACCAATGACATTTTCAATCGCAGACCTTTAAATAAATAAATGGTTGGGTCTACAGTGTGGTCCCGTTTTTAATGATACGTCCTTCCAAATGGCACTAAGACGCCATTTTGGGCTTTGAAAGAACTCCCTGGTCACGGAAATTGCCGATCTTTCACGAAATCGCTACTTTCGGTAAACTTCGGTCTGTTATCAGAAACATTCATAAACCGACATTTACCGAATTAACTTCCTCCTCTTATAAAGTGATTGATGTTGTCGTGCTCTGAAGTCATCTCTCATTAAATACAAACGCGGCACTCTTTCAGATAAGAAATTTAAATAAACAAGGATAATACAAGCCTTCTTTGATAAACCATGTTTTTTCAGAGCGATTAAAGCTCTCCATAATTTCCTATTTTTTGTTAATCTTTAAATATTTTTGTTTGCTCTTCTTTTTTTTTTAACTACCCTTCTTTGTCGTTATTCTTCAATTTCCTTCTGCTTCTCTTGTGAGTGTTAAATTCACCAAGCCTTTCTTCATTATGGGTTCCTAAAATTTCTGCTGTCTCTTTCTGATTGTTAATAGTAGTTTCTTTTAGTTTTAGTTCATAAAACTTCCTTATTACTCACATGATATTCTCACCATTTAAAGTACATTTCTTTCACTTCAGGTCTCTTCTTCATCTGTGAATAGATTAGATATTACATAGCAGTTCAGCACCATTTTTCTATCTCCTGATATTGTTTAGTTTCTTAAAGGCATTTTTCACTATTTCTATGCACCTTTGGATATCAGTGTCATGTGTTCCATCATCCATTACTGCACTATCCAGATGGTTAAATTTCTACACCTGTTTATTTTGACATCCCCAATATATAAATATTGTAACTTGGGCTGTCTCTTTTATTGACAACCATGTATTCTATCTTCTTACACTTACTTTAGGATTAATCATTTCTTCTTCAGATCTTTGTCATACTGTATCAAATGACTTTCTATAATCTATGAAACATACAGAAGTCTTTCTATATTTGTGTTGCTTGTTCTGATCATAAAACTTACATTTCTAATTCTAGTATCTTGACCTATTTCCCTGATAATTTTGCTAAAAGCTATATTAATTAAAACACTAATGATTAGTTTAATTGTCACATCAAATTGATTTTCCAATGGAATTTGCATAGTTTTTTTGGCAACATTAAGACAATTGCTCACTCTACTGAGGTTTCCAGTATTTCACTACAGTTGCCTATTTCATTTATTTCAGTAACCTCATCAGTCTTGAAATTATCCAAGATTGTCAGTATCACTATTACAATTTCTTCTGGTATTGCTGCTTTGCTTCTCTTGGCCAATAAACCTCAGATACTATAGGTCCTTCCATCCTTTTGTGTTATAGACTTCGCTCTCATCCATTATCAAGAAAAAAGTCTCCAATACATTAATTCCATCTCAATAGTATCTTTTGTTTTACCATTATGATTGTTCTTTTTATTTAAGATTGTATGCATTTTTCTATTGTCCTGCTATTTCTTTTTATGTATGATTGCTATATGTCTGTTCTACAGTTTTCAACCACTGCATACTTCTTGAGTCAGTTATCTCTTAACTTTTTGCATTTATTTGTAAAAGTTTTTTGTTAAACATTATATATTCAGTGCCATTTGTTTTTTGCCATTTCATTAGATTGAGAATTTTTTTCACTTCCCTTGAGATAATGATTTTATGTGCAAAATGTTTGTAGTAGTATTCAAAATTTAATAATTAATTAATAAAAATAAATGTTGTTTATACAAAACATGGATTTCTTTGTGATTCTCTAGCCAGCACAATTTTGCCAATCTGTAGGTGGACAATGACTGACATGGCTAATGAGAGTATTGAAAGAGTCACCTCCATTTAAAAAAAATGGAAAAGTATGGAAAAAAAAAAAAAAAAATGTAAAATATTTTGCCATTTTGCTTGCAGTGCATCAGAATATTTTGGGAAACAATCTCCAGGTTCCTCAAGTTTTATCAACTTTAAAAATGTTTTTCATCTTTCTATAAAAAAAAAAATTTCAAGAAAAACGAAAATACAAAAAGACATTTCATGAAAACAATTTATTGATTGACATTATCAACATAGATTTTGATTTCATTTTTCTTTTGTTTGTTGGTTTTTTTTTTTTTTTATTTATTTACAGCAAAGAAATCCCCTTTATGAAGAAATCTTTAAGATGTTAAATGATCAGTTACATTGGATTGAAAGATGACATTAAATCTCTAGAGACCAGCAAAAAATCACATGACAAGACCTGCTTCCTGATTCAAAATATGGTCAGGAATTTCATTAGTCAACTGATCAGAATTGTGTTAACTCATAGTTCACCATAGGCCTGCTACCGAAAACCATGCTTAGAGACTGAAATCCAAAAGTATACAGTAAGAGGAGAAGTATTATCTAAATTATTTTCTGCTTATATGTACAAGCATTATGCTCTTCCACTTAGGATCAGAGTGCAGTATCTGCTTGATTTCTGCCCCTTCTGAGTTGGAATCAGTTATTTCTGACCAAGAAACTTAGACAATAATATTAAGCAAGAAAGAGGTTGGTAAAATGAAGGAGAAGAGGAAAAGGTGCGAAGGAAGGAGAAAAGATAACGCTATGGAATATTTATATATATATATATATATATATATATATATATATTACACACACGAGAGAGAGACATGCTTGCTGGCTTGATATCAAGAGACTGAAAAAAACTGAAACTAGGTAGAGATGAAAAGGCATAAAAATTATGATACAAGTCTTTAGACCAAAAATAAGATGCATGGATGCAGTACAAATTTTTTTTGTACATGAAACTAATTCATATTTACATAATATTAATATAAAATTATGAATGGCAACAAAATCTAGAAGGGATACAAACAAAGGGTAAATAGCAGAGGCATGAGATTATAGATAATCTTAGTTGTCAACACCCATACAATCTCTATGATCTGACTTTAGTAATTGCTGTTTATTATTATTATTAGATTAATAATAATTTTTCTTTTTAAGTCATGGTTACTGACATTAATAACTGTATAATTATTTGATAAATTGTTATTTTTGCTCTAGACATCGCAACATAAAGCCAATCAGACCACCCGCTTTTAGTACAAAGGAATGTAACATTTTACCAAATGTAATCTAAGTAAATAAATAAATATGGAATGAAAATTTAACTGATGAACATTTTGTCTGCATGATAATTCATGGAAAGAACGACCGTTTTGCTAACACATGAGTAAAAATCTTTGGCACGTAAATTACAGTTATCTCCCTTAGTCTGCTGAATCCATCTAATTCAAAAGCAGTGTAACAGCAGACAACAAATAAATAAAATGAGTATTCCTCTGTGATAATGAGTGATGACTATTTAAGCAAAGTAATTCATTTACTCACTGCATCTCAGGAACAAAAATTCTTCAATTGTTTCACATCCTTAAATCCTGTATTAAATTTTTTTTTTCTTGCCCTTACCAAAATACCTATAAATACTGTGTTAATTCTTGCTCTTAAAATCAAACAAGAATTTTAGACACATGAAGATGTTTTTTTTTTTTTTAATTAAAGCAATTTTGAGGAGGTGGATATTTGCTTTTTTTTTCTTTTTTTTTTTTTTTAAAGATTGGAGGAAAAAAAATTGAATTAAAAATATCCTACAAACCATAAATTTGCTATTATAAATAAATAAAAAAATAAGGAAAACAATTTAAACATTTTTGACACAATTTGAGGAAAAGCTATGCACTTATTTAAAATAATTTTCCTCATTGAAACAAAATTTTTGGAAAGTTAAAAAAAAAAAAAAAAAAAAAAAAAAAAACTAAAATGCTATATGCATAAAAGTACTAATAATGAAAACAACAGAAAGGATAGAAAATTCAGAAGTTTAAAATCAAAATTAGTCAAGTTATTTGAAAAGTAAAAGAAATTCAAACCTTTCTGTCTTGACGAAGAAAACAAATCATTAAATTAATTCTCTTTAAGAGAAACAAATCAAGAACCAACATGACCACCAGTTGACATTCTGTGACACTTTTTAGGTACTCACACCTGAGGTACCAAATTTACAAGAACATTTTGGACATTCTAAATGCCATGAGAATGGACAAAGTTGTTTTTCTTTGGTATATCCTGAAAGGCAATATTTTCTAAAATGAGGTGACGTCACAGCTCTATTACTAATATCTTGCTGACATACTTCAACCACATAATACAAAATGGTAGAATTACTGGAGTATCAAGAATAAGACACAGTCTTGAAAATATTGATCATTCTACAAAATGCCCTCCAAGATAGCAATTACTAATCAATCTCACTAGTTACAAGTGAAGTACAAATTCAACTACGATCAGCTTTTGACAACAGTGACATTGAGACTAAGTCAGCATTGAGAATTAGTGACAAACTTAATTCAATACATCAAAATATAAGAGTTGAGAATTCTATTAGAGACTGAGTTCTAGTCTAAAAATGTATCAGTTTCAATCTGATTTTGAACTAAAAAAAGTCTTAATATCAAATAGATATGACATAATTGAAACAGCCAATAAATACAAACTTGTATTTTTTTTTTTTTTTTTTTTATTTCTAGCAACAAAAGCTGGTAAAATTGATAATTTTTTTTTCTTACAGCCTAATGAATGTGTTCTTTAATGATCAGAAATCCTATTAAAAAAAATCAGTAACTGTAGAGAAGGTTTTAATAAAAAAGATTTAAAGACAATTTACAGCATAAGAATTAGTTTTTGTGATAATTTTTAAACTTTAACAATTTGCAAATCACACTTTGTTTTTTTGCTAAAAATTGTCATGGAATTTCTGAAGTATTTCCAAAAGGAAATTATAAACTTTCAAGAATCTTTCAAATAAAGCTTTATTCATTAAATCCAAAATCAGATAATAAAAGATCATAATTAAAAAGATCCTTATTCTTTTCTGTAGCATGTAGTAAACATCTAAGAGAATCCTGAATATTTGAAATTAAACTAAAGAGAGACATTACATCTCCATTTGATATTGGAACATTTGCAACCTGAGATAGAGGTCAATGAATATGTTTAAAATCACAGCAGTACACAAGTGTTGTTGTTATTAACACATTCACTCAATTAATCTAAAACTTATAAAAAAAAAAAAAAAGAAAGAAAAAAATGAAATGTAAACAAAACATTGGAAATGCCAAAATGGTTTTCATGACCATTTTCTTTAGGGTTGTAACAAGATCAGATGATCTAAATTTAGTCTTAAAAAAAAAAAAAAATAAATAAAAATGTCTGCTTGTTTAAACTGCAAACACTTTTCTTCATAAAAAGACATACAACTAATGAGAAGTGATCTTGATGTTCATAAAATCTAAAATTTAGCAGCTGAAAAGAATTCTGCCTCAATTGACAACACACCATGATAATGAAAACATGGACTCAAAGAAATGTGACTACAGCCTAAATAAGTAAACTTATAGGACTGGTGGGAGGGGGGTTAGCCTTTTTTTCCACAATTGTAGTGGAATAAAATAAAAATGTCTATATAAAGAATTATATTGTCCAAGTTCATATTTCTTTTTCAAGATGAAAATGGTGCTATTGCATTCATCTCTCGGTGTGACACAGCTACAGGTTTTTGCAAGAACCATCTCTTCAGTGCACCATCTCCTTCAATTAGTTGTTCTTCAGAATTTTCTCGTCTAAGTGGACTTGGTGAAGATTTGACATCCTTCTTGGCAGCAGTCAAGTTTAACATAGTAACTTTCTCCACAAGGGACATATTTGATTCTCCTGAATGAAGATTAGAATCGCTTCTAAATTTTTGTAAGTGTTTATGTGATGCAGATTCTTGTGTTGTAGAGATTTCATTTTTAGGATTCAGGTCGTCTGTCGACCGAGACATTTTCCGTTTTTTCAGAGCTGAAAATGTCAAAGGCTCTGGATCCAAGTCATCATTTTCATCATCAAGCTGAAACATTTCTTCATGGTATTCATCATAAATCTGTGGCATTTTTGGCAATGACATTTGTCTCAACTTTGACAATGTAGACACTTCTTGGGATGAAGACTCTGTCACAACTACATCTGGGACTTCTGGAGGTTGTGGGAATTCAGGAAGGTTAGGTGTGTTTGTGAATATTTCTATGGGTTTAATAGAACTTTTCTCCCATGGCTCCATCACTGAATCAAACAAATAAAAAAAATAAAAACTTTCATTATCAATTTACAGCAAACATTTTGCATTTTAAAACTAATTGATTCAAATTGATAAGATATCACTGTAACAGATACTAGCATTAATAAAAGCAAATTTTGTTTCTAGTTAACAAAATTTAATTATAGAATTTAACAAAGCAAAGCAATATAAAGCTATTTATGTTAAGGATCATACCATGGGTTCATCCAGTAGAGCTATTTGCATTCATGATTGCATCCATGGGAATGCACAAGGAATCAGGGTTAAAGGCAAAAATATTTATACCGACAAGTAAACTGAAGAATATCCTGACATTTAACACATAGTGTGAATAATTTAATTCTAAAAGTAAAATTTAATTCAAAAAAAAAAAAAAAAAAAAAAAAGCCACAACCTTCTTGATATTTACTCAACCAAGCTTTTAGCCTGAGTGAAGGCTAAATAATGTCAGCAGAAAGAACTGCTAGACTTGAAAATCAGTGTTCAAAAACCTGTTTTTTTTGTTTGGTCTCAACAAGAAACATACAAATGCCTCAAATATTCATCAATGATTCATGTGGAAATACATAGAGGGTTCAAGAGAAATAAATTAGCAAGGAATACTGGAGTTTTCTAACTTGAATACATTTTAATATATATTCATTAATTAATGATACTAACACGCAATAAAATTTAAGATTAAATAAAGTTAAATTTTGTACATCCAATATGCATAAAGAACACTTTTTTATAATCAATTATCTAAACTTTATAAAATAAATGTGTGTATACATACACACACACATTTATATACAGTCATACAATAGCACTCACTGAAGAATTACTAGATGCAATATACAAAGCCCCTAAATCATAATCCTAAACAAAAAAAGTAAAGATAAGGATAAGTCCAAATTATTCAACTGATAGCAACAATGCTTCATTTCAAAATTTCAAACAAAATTTCAAACAGAACAAATCAATTTATACATACATGTATTTTGTCGACTGTTGCCAATCATGTAACTCTCTTGATGAGGAGACTGTACAACACCAAAATCATTTTCATTACAGAGTATCTCAGAGTTAGGTATGCTTAATGACCCACTTGTCAATGAAACAGGATTTCTACTCATTCTGGCTTCAAATTTATGAAGAAAGCAATTAACTGCAATTAAAAAAAAAAAAAAAAAAGAAAAAAGTTTCATTTTGTATATCAATAGTAAACAAACATTATTTTCTTAAAATCTTTTCATAAAAACTTACAATTCTTAATGAGCTGTTTAACAATTCAACTTGTCTTGAGTTTACCTAATAGTTGAAACAAAATACACAGACAAAACTTAAGGCAAAGATACAGTGAATGAAAGAAGACATTGGAGATGGTATTTTTTTTTTCATTCCAGCAGTGTGGATGACAGTCTTAAGGAAAAGATATGAGAAGGCTGTCCAAATAGACTGGATTTGGTGACACTGGAAGCCATAATTGTAACAATACCCGCTGTTAGTCTTAAATAACACTGGTCAACATGATTTTTGGTGCCAAGAAACAAAACACATTTTTTAGCTAATTTAATAGTGCTGATTCTGAAAATGACTTTAGTTTTTCATAGTTAGCTACCATTTTTGCTGTACTGAAATTGATCATTTCTGAAAAAAAGATCAATTTACGATCTTGGTTGATCACAAAATTTAGTTAAAGGTCATAGAAACCTATCAGTTTTCAGGTAGGCTGAGTAATTTATGTCAACCACCTGAAATAAACTATGTTTTATTTATTTGTGTTTGAAATAAATTATTTGTGTTATGTGTTTTTGAGTCAAATATTTTAAAATAGAAGTACCAAATTTTTCCAATTTATTGCCAAAATTCAAATTAACTGATAAACTTTGTCAGTAATAGACTAGTAAACCTGATAATTAAGGTGACATCAAAAAAATGAAACCCTAAAATTTTCTGTTTGATATTCATAAATTTATCCCATCACTTTTATCCTTTCACCAAGCACATTGTTTTCACAGTTGGAAAGAATCTCCAACTAAAGACATCACAATTGAATGCACCGATTCCATTATACATGATACTGCTGGAGTATCAAAAGGGATTTAAATAACATTGAACATGACAGACAATCAAGAAAGAGAAAAATTTTACCATAGTTCTTATGTTCACAAAGGTTTTATTTCTGCTGTTAGTTTATTAAGTGATTTGATGAAAATACTTGTTGGTCTTGGTATATTCATTCGTGTTATTCTTAAAGATTTAGAGACTGATTGTTATTGCAAAAATAGCATTTCTCAATAAGCAGACCAATATTTGTTAGCTTAAATATGAATTGAAAGGTTTCTACAATTTTATTTTGAGAAATATTGTGATCGGTCAATATACAGAAAAATAAAAAAAATGCTTTTTCCCCCCAAAATTGAGGCATTTCTGTACAGCAAAAACGGTAACTACCCAAGAAAAAGTAAGGTCATTTTCAGATCCAGCACCCTCAAATTAGCTAAAAAAATGTTTGGTGTCTCAACACTATTTCAAAATTGTTTTTTTGTTGACGAGTGTAATTTAATCCTAAGTCTTATGACTGCATCACAATTTTAAGAATTCAGGAAAAAAGTTGGAAAAGGAATTCCATATAACCTATCTGTAATAAATTGTCATCAATGTGTGAATTCTTATGAATAACTGCATTCCTGGCAACTCATGTCACTGAAGATGAAAAACGTGTAAGGCCAATATTAAGTGCAATCATCATTTGCCGAGTTGTGATGAGACCTATACCCAAGTTGAGACAACTTTCATCCAAAAATTGCTTTTTTTTTTTTCTTTTTTTAAAATTTTTACTGGGATGATGAAAGGAATCATCCATTATAAACTGCCAACAGCTTCCTTAGAGAACAGAAAAAAAGTTGTTTATCATAATACACATTCTCATACTATTCAAGTAACCAAAGATATGGCAGAGGTATTCATGGGGCATGGGTGGGGTTGGAATATATCACCCACCATACTTTTATGACCATCATTTGTTTAGGAATTGGCAAAACTAATTTGAATGATGAAAAAACACTTCAAAAGAAAACATATCAGCTGGTCTCTTATTTCATATCAAAATCAAATACGGCATGAAAAAAGGAAATTGTTGATAGATGAAGTAAGGTTGTTGAGAGTGAAAGGAAGTCAATTAATCATTAAGTGCATCTTTAATTACTACATTTGTGTTTCCAAATAAATTGAAACATTAGATTAAATTTCTGTTACAATTTGATTACACTCAATTTCTTTATACATTCATTTTTACACTTTACTGTCTTTTTATTATTGTCCTAATGTCTGCAGCTTATTTATCCACCCACCCCTCACATTCATTAAAACTTTTTTTTTCTGTTAACTACAAAGGTTTACTTTGATGTTATTTTGGGGGAATTTTTTCTGCAAACCTTAATTAGGTTTAATTAGGGTTGTAAAGTGTTGACATCAGTGCTTATAAAGTTGACCTGATGTTATAGAAACAAATCATAGAAATCAAATCTATTTGACAAGCAGAAATCAAACACTTCTCTAAAATTAAAACAAACCAAGAATGGCATTTACTATTGGATTCAAATTACAGTTTATCTCACAAATGACTGCCACTGAATCCAAAGATCATTGTGGCATTTTCTTAAGTGTAATTTGTTGAAAAGCAATTAAATCTTTCTTTAAATAAACATTTTTACAAATAGATTGAAAAAAATATTAAGGCTGTAAAGATCATTTACTGCTTTTCCAACAATTGACTATATCAAAAACAAAAGATTTGATATCTTTTCTTTCAAGGTGAAATAAGTTCATTGTACAATTTAACTATAATGAATTTGTAAATGTAATTATTTACAAAGTAACAGATTTAAGTTAGAAACAATTGTTACTATGAAATATAAACTATACAAACTGAAGTACTTGCTTTTGGTGAGTAAGAGTCAAGATTAAGATTTCAATTGCTTATAATAACCGAATGAGTCTATCAAACTTTGATGATGAATAGGTAAGAATGCCAGAAAATGTTTATATATATATATATATATATATATATATATAATAAAAGGCTCAAACACTAATAATACATGATTATAATTTATTACATTGGAATCGTAATCACAATCCAAATATATGCGCGCGCACACACACCAGAGCAATATAACTCTGGTCTGATGAAGCAGTTGCCTCTTTGAAATAAATTATTACTGAACTCTTTAATTATATATATATATATATATAAGCTTTAAAAAGACATTTTAAAAGTATATATAAATATATACAAAAATATGTAAAACAAAGTGAGAGGAAGAGCAAGAAAAAAAATTACTCAGTATAAAGCAGTGAATCAAAAAAATTATAACAAAAAAGGGGGCTAACCAGTTATTGATCTCTCTCAGATACAACCAAGGCCAAAAATAGATGCACAACTAAAAAATGAGAGAAGGAAAAAATTACTACCAGAAAATCAGCAGTAACAGATTACATTTAGACCCAGTAGCAATTTCTTCTGCTTGCAAAGGAAAGGTTGCTTAGACAAATTTAATATAGCCTCAAGAATTCAAAGGATAAACTAAACTTTAGGCTGCTAGGTACCTCCATGAGATCTCTTTAAAAAAAAAAAAAAGAAAAAAAAAGAAGAGGACATAGCATGATGAAAAAGACACCAAACTTGACGAAAACAAAATTTTATTGTCTAAATGTTTGTGTTATTATTAAGAGGAAAGATCAAAGTTTATTTTAATTATTTTTTAAAATTTTTCCTTCTTTTTAGAACATTCTGAATTTTGATTTAAAAATCCTTGTTTCTCTTTGTATCACCGTGTAGTTTAAATGTCTGTATTGCTATGACGTCACTTGTACAAATCAAGATACTGCTGGTTCAATTCGCCATTCTTGCTTTCTGAACACATCACAACATATATCCGTCTTTTCTTCTCCAGTTTTCACTGCTTCAGCCCTCTTTTATCAGGCCAACACTGCAGTCGACCAACCAATCAGAATTCTTCACTTTTATTCTCAGTTACCCAGGCAAATAGCCCCCTCCAGTTCGAGCAATCAGCACACAACTTGCTATTGGTAGAAGCATGCCAAACTGTACAAAAACCCTCATTACCACAAACATACTGCTAGACGGGAGAGTAATGCCATTTTCACGGGGCAAACTTGCCGATGTCATGTGCCACCCATTAAGGTAAGACCCTTATTTTCCTATGCACCAGATGCAAGCCATTCTGGCTCGCTTGCTTCTACAGGGCTGTTCACTACACTCCCCCCTGATCTCATGATCACAAAACAGTCGCAAGCAGGTCGCTTTTGCTTCAAATGAACTGTCATCAGGGAAGCTAGCAGGATGTACCACATTAGTAGCTTGGCGGCTAACAGTTGGGGAGTCGTCCTCTACGTTTATGTCATCTTCAACAGACTCAGTATCAAGGGAGTGATCAGTTTCTTCTAATGGGTTTGATCTCAAATTTACTAACCACTCACTCTCTTGAGAATTGCTGTCCTGTGTAGCCGTTGGCACTAATCCCATGAATGGTCACAAGTCCTTCACATGAGGCGGAACTCCATCGACATGCACTGACTGTGGACTATTAACCCGAGTCACGTAACCCATTTGAAATTTAGTTGTGCATCTCCTGTAGGGAGTTTTCACCCAAACAACATCTCCCACTTCATATACTCCTTGAGTATTCTGAGGTTCAATGAGGTTTTTTTATATTTAACAATACATTGATTGTCAATTAAAAAAATTATTATAAGTCATTATTCATGTGTTAAAGCAAAGTTGATTTTTTATTGATAGTGGTCATGTACAGTATCTGCAAAATAGCAATTAATGTACTAAAATAAAAATAATTTCATTTGCTCTTGTCATGTTTCCAATGAAGAAATACTACTATGAAAAGAAAAAAAAATATCGGGGGGGGGATTGTATTGTGATGAAACTGAAACTGCTTTTTTGCAAAGCACAAAATTATGGTTTTCTTGTCCAGTCATGCATAATAAGAGAAATTAGACTTTTTACATCGAATATTTACAAACAGTATCATAAATATTCTTACATCATAGATCAGCAGTAAAGCAGCTCCTGCCAATTCCTGTATTCAACAAGTACCAAACACCAAATTTTGTACACACACAAAACAAAAAGGTATTTGAGGGCGAATAGCAAACAGGCGTAATAAGAATTTCCGAGTAATTATGCCAGCAGTTTATCATAATAAAGAAATATGCAAATTAAGTCTTCTTTAAAAAAAAAAAAAAAAAAAAAAGAAATCCTAGAGAATGCAATACTGTGACGTGTGTAGTTAAATCAGACGAGTGCTGAAAATTTCTCAGCCCAACCCACTTCGCACAAATTACCAAATATCAGTTTTTTGTTTTTGTTTTTTTTATTTTTTTTGCGTGTTTTGTCGGTGCGATGGGAATCAGAGTTCACTGGTCGGGCCGAAAACTTTTCGGCACTCCAACTTATCAATAGACAAAGAGATTTTCTCAAAAAATCAAAATCTTGCTCCTTTTTAAAAAAAAAAAAAAAAAAAAAAAAAATGTTCAATTGTTCTCTTTATTTTTACTAGTCTTCGTAAAACTAAAACAAAAAAATCTTTAACAAAAAATTGCTTCTCGTCTAAATTTTTCGTTCTAATAAAAATAAAATTGATTTTTGCAAATTTGCGTCATCTTTTAGCAAAATTGTTCATGATATTTTAATATTTTTTTTTAATCAAGAGATAAAGTATTTGAAACGATGACATCGACCTCAACTAAAAAAAAAGTCATATGAATCTTCGAGGTATAGATTTAAGTTCGTTATTGCCAAAATTGGTTATTTTTTTTTTACGTATTTTGCTGTGCATTGAATGAATTTGTCGTTAATTTATTTTAAAAATTAACTTAAAGTTTTTTTGTTTTTTTTATGGTAGGGTATAGTTCAACAATATAAATTTACTACCTTACTGTGTGTTGTTAACTAACAGAACTGTTAATGAATAGGTTTTACTTTTTTCGCATTACGTCATAATTGTAAGTAAACTAAAGTGTAGAAGCCTAAAAAATAAAAACAAGTCAGTTGCATTAGGCGACTAAGAACTAAATTTATATTAAGAAATCCCTACTTCCAAGCCCTAAGCCATAGAATATTTTTAAAGCTTTCGAACTTTTCGAAACAAAATGTGGACACAAAATCAGGGTTCTCGTTACTTTAAAAATTGTAACTTGCATGTCTGACACGAAGGTTCCAGTTTATCGACCCCACACAAACACACACGAACCACTTCGTCTACTTGTTTAAAAACAAAAAAACCTCTTTTTTTCAAAAATGAATAGAGTCGTAAAGAAAAAAGTTAATTTCATAAAAAGTGTGTCAAAGAACATCGGAAAAATTAATAGCTTAACCAATTTTAACACGTTTGTCAGTCTGCAAAAAAGATTCTTTTCGTGAATTTGTAAACCGAAACATAAAAAGAAAAATTAAACATTTAAAAAAAGAAAATCCTCTAAACTGCCGATAAACTTCAACTCGTACAAATTTTACTTTATAAATTATCGATTTAAATTATTCCATTATTCAGCGATACCAAATTTGTCGACATAAAAAAATTTTCAGGGTGAAATTTGCGAGAAACAAAAGTATATTTTGTAATTTGATCAAAAAAAATGCATTCATTAGCAATTTTTGTGCTAACGACGACAGCAGTCGATAATCGAATCTCATTCATTTTTTTTTTTAGTTTGATTAACCTAAAAAAAAACAAAAAAACTTTTCGATTAATCCGGAAAAAATTGTTTAACTTTCGTTTAAAAAAAAATATGAAAAGGTTATAAATTTTCAGTTTTCATGAATATTTACCTCTACGTCTCAACACCTTCTTGAAGAAAGTCAAAATAATTAAATAATTGACTTCCAATGCATTTTAAACAAATATCATAGACATTTGTCCTTCAGTAAGTCTATCTACGTCACCTTTTAAGACAATATTGGTTGGCACTTGGCAGAGTCAAGAATTGTGTCAGTTTAAGAGAGATTTCATCATCGGGTGACCTGATGGTAGTGTAATGTAAACGTGTAACAGCAAAATATTCAGTTTCATACCATAAAAAATCCCACATTCCTTAACAAAAAAATCCTACATTCCTTAACAAATAGCTTAAATGTAGAATTTAAAAATCAAAATTATTTATTTAAAAAATATTAATTAATAAAAAGACGGTCATGGGAAACGGAAAACAAATAACCAAGCCTCATTGTTTATGCAATTTATAAAAAATAAAAAAAAACTTTTGCACTAAACTTACAGGTTAAGGGCAACAGAAAAGGAATAATTGACAACAAAAGGGATTTTATTATCAAATTATTTGGATAAGATTTCAAGAAATTTTTTTTCATTATCGACAGTCAATTTTGCCATGCAGCCACTTCAAGTTAACAAACCAACTTGTTATTTAAAGAATAAATCATTATAGAAGTTTTATGTCCACTTGAAAATAAAACAAATTGTTCAGTAAGACAATTATTCAAAATTGTCTTTAATTGTTTTCTCATCCTGACAAACGTTGAAAATGTAGCTTCGTTAGAGGGGGGAGATAACTTACCTCGATAATAGATAAATAATCGTTTATTTCACGCCCGAGGAAAGTATTTTTAAGTGTTGTTGTTTCGAATAAATACAAATTATGACGGAATCAACACCGGATGTAGAAACGGTGTTGACGAAGATAATTACGCTCGAAAATATTCATTTTTCTAGTTTTCCTTAGTGGCAACAAAGACTCTTTTTTTTTGAAAGTTAAAGACTAAACTTAAACCATTGTACAAAAATAATGTAATAAATGTTGTTTTTATCAAGATCGCGTTTGATTCGCACAGCTAAAAAAAAATCACGTTTGATCTTGTTTTGAATACAAAGGGAAATGTTGTTTTTTTTGTTTTCAGTCATTTTTTTTTTTTACCCATGCATTCCTAATAGTTTAGATGTGGGGAGTAAAAAGAAAGACTCTGGCAAATAAGTTATATAATTTTCCATGTAAATAAATGACTGAAGATGTGCAATAAACAAATGACGTGTGAAAAGTAAAACTATTTTTCGTAGAACTGATGATGAAGGTCATTAAAAACTAAAAAGGAGGTCTCTTTTTTTACAATTGAATTACGTTTTGCTTTTTACGTTTAAATAAAAACATATCTTTTTTTGTTGCTTTTAGGACTGATGATACAGAAAAATATCGTCACGCATGCACTTAAAGGAATCAGGTTAAGCTACTTACGACATTCAGCTGATTCTTTTCTCTTCTTTTTTTTTTGTTTTTTTTTTTTTTTGTTTATTGTAAGTTGGCCAGAGATCGCTTTGCAAATTATTATTCACATCAAATGGAGGGAAAAGAATTACGTCACAATGACGTCATCATGTCGTGTTGTTATTTATTGATCGAATTTCACAGCCTTTTTGTTTGTTCATTTGCTTGCTTTTTACTGAATGTATTTATTTGCAGCCAACATTTTTCCTTCCTTCCTACGAATTTATTCATATTCGCATTTTTGTTTTCTTTCAAGACGTCATTGCCTAAACCTTTCTCTAAAACAAAAACACTTACGTGACGGACACAAAGTTGAAAAACACTTTTTCAGCTCAGATTATTAATCAAAAAAAATGAATAACCTCTATTATTGTATTTTTCCCGTTAGTTTTTTTTCGGGTTTTTGTTTGTTTTTTAAACAAAGTAACACTAAGCTGCACTTAGTAAGTTTCAAACTCAATACACGAACTAATTAATTATTAATTGTTCTTTATTTACACTTCAAAACGACTTTTAAGACATGGAGATATGTAATTTTGGTAATGCAAATTTAAGAAATCACTTCAGACATTTTATATGCTTCAAAAGATCAAATTTATATATAAATTAAGTACTTGTACTTGTGATAAATTTGTTTTATTTATCTTTTTTTTCTATTTTCCTACAATGCCGGGAATTAAGAAAGGGTGAAAACTTCCTTCACACTTGAAATCCAATAAAATTTCTATATTTTTGAAAAAAAAAATAGAACTTTTATTGGATGAAAAATACCATGTACCTTTTTATTGGACTGATGATAGATAAAATTCCAAATTGGAAAGCTTTTTTGATGCACTTTTGATTTTAACTTAGTTATCGTTATGTTCAGATGGAAATTTAGTATTTGCTGCAAGTTTTTCTATTGGTTAGAAAATATAAAAATGAAGATTCAAGTTGCGTCAGCCTGTTATCCTCTCTTGAACCAAAAAATGATTCAACATTGTCATATTTTCTTATAAATTGCAAATTGAATATGTTGAATCATTGATCATAAAATTCAGTTTAATTAATATAAACAATAAATGTGTCATGAATGCAAGTATTCCGTTTAGAGACCAACAACTTTGGATAATAAAACTCCCTATCCTGAAATGAATGAAATTGGAAATTCTTGTAAGGAAAGAAAAGACAAAATTTTAATTAAGTAATTCAAAATAATTTTAAAAAGTAATATCTGTACACAGACTGAAGACAAAAAAAATAGTTGAAACCATGTGTAGCAGCCATGTTCAATGCATGGATGAATAGTAGACTTATAAAGGTGCAAGATTGTTTATTTCTTGTCTGTGAAGAAGTCATGTTTATTATTTTTCCCTTTACTTCATGTTTAGCATTTCCAATTACAATTAAAACTTTGAAATAAACTGAAAGTCAACAAAAACTCTGCAATGTTCTAATTATCTCCCTTGATAACCCTCTCTAAAAGGAAATACCAGAGGTAAAAAGGTGCCTTTAAAAAGTTGGGCATAATTTCTATCTGACAGCTAAGGTGAATCACACTCAAGAATTTTGAAGCACTGATAAAAATCATAATAAAACAAATATCTGTTTGATTCAAGGTAAACAGGTATCTCTTCTTACAGCTATCTCTGAAAGAGTAAAATGATTATTTTAAGCCTAAGATCAAAACTTTTACAGCTATTTGTTTAAGACAATGAAAGATGCTCTGTAGAATATAGGACTTTTCTAGCTGATAATATAACTTAAATTTTTACTTCACAGGGCAGAACAATGAAAGAATTACCTGATGCCTATTTTTTTGTAGTAGTTTTCTTTTTATTGTTGCTTTGTTTTTATTGCAGTCTCCTTAGATTAATGCTATAGGCTACTTAATTATGTATACCAAATTTCTAGTTAGAGAAACAAAGTCCTTTTGTATTTAATAATTGGCATTTTTATCACATCTGACATTGAAAGAAACAGAATTATTTTTCTATGCGGAAAAATTATCAAAGTGATTCCTAAAGACTAGAAAACTGAGAAAAACAACTAAAGAAGAAATAGACACAAATAGATGTAAAAAAGCATTTATTTTACACATTAAGTATTTATTTTTCAACATAATCTCCTTCCTTGTCAATGTACTTAATTGAAAGTTGAATTCTAAACCAATAAATTGGACAGTATACAGTGATAATTTGTGATCAAAATTCAGCTAATAATTACAAGTAAGACTATGTACATATTGCTTCACACTGAGGTAGGTAGGTAGATACGAAAAGAATAAGTGATAGATAGATAGATAGATAGGAAAAGAATATGTGATGGATATGAAAAATAAGTCATAGCTATGAAAAGAATAAGCAATAAGATAGATATGAAAATAAGTGATAGATATGAAAATAAGTGATAGATATAAAAAAAAATAAGTGATAGATATAAAAAGAATAAGTGATAGATAGATAGCTAGATAGATATAAAAAGAATAAGTGATAGATATAAAAAGAATAAGTGATAGATATAAAAAGAATAAGAGATAGATATAAATAGAATAAGTGATAGATAGGAAAAGAATATGTGATGGATATGAAAAAAATAAGTGATAGCTATGAAAAGAATAAACAATAGATAGATAGATATGAAAAGAATAAGTGATAGATATAAAAAGAATATGTGATAGATAGCTAGATATAAAAAGAACAAGTGATAGATAGATATAAAAAGAATAAGTGATAGATAGATAGATATGAAAAGAATAAGTGATAGATAGATAGATATAAAAAGAATAAGTGATAGATAGATAGATATGAAAAGAATAAGTGATAGATAGATATAAAAAGAATAAGTGATAGATAGATATAAAAAGAATAAGTGATAGATAGATATGAAAAGAATAAGTGATAAATATGAAAAGAATAACATAGACATGAAAAGAACAAGTGATAGATATAAAAAGAATAAGTGATAGATATAAAAAGAATAAGTGATAGATATAAAAAGTGATAGATAGATAGATATAAAAAGAATAAGTGATAGATAGATATAAAAAGAATAAGTGATAGATATAAAAAGTGATAGATAGATATAAAAAGAATAAGTGATAGATATAAAAAGAATAAGTGATACATATGAAAAGAATAACAGATAGATATGAAAAGAACAAGTGATAGATAAATAGGTAGACATGAAAAGAATGAGTGATAGATGTAAGTATGAGATGGATATGTACTTACAAAATCAAGACTGTGACTCTTCTCAAAATAAATATATAAAAAAAAAGTTACAAACCTTCAAATTCATATGATTCCATTGGACTTTGTAATCGTTTTGCTCCTTGTAAAACTTGTCTCATTTCAATTCCTTAGCAGTAGTGATGACAAAAAAGATTTTGCCTTCCCTTTATATTTCTTTCTTGTTATGCAATTGACTAGTAAAAACAAATCAAAACTAGAAAATAAAGTATTTACGAAGGTTGTTTATCACTTGTTTTTATCAGTACATCTGCCAAGGTTATATCATTTTTTCACTATTGTCAACCTACCTGCCCAACTGTGACAAACATATTTTATGTATCTATTGGTTAAACAAGCAAAAATGTCTGATGCAAAAAGTGAATTGGATTTGTTATTTAGATTGTGTCATTTGACCTGGAGTTGAAAGGTGAAAGAAAAGAAATCAGAAATTTTAGTCATAAAAGGGCAAATATATTAACAGACAGTGGAAATTAACAGAATTTGTAAGGTTGAAATACTGAAAATTGTTTGAAAATGAATGACATCAAGAAGACAAGAAAAGATGTTTGGCTAGGCATCAGTTCCTCTTGATTTTCTTTTTCTTTTCTTAAAATTAGATTATTTTCCCCTCTTAAGATTTTGAACAGGCTTTGCTCGAGTTTTGTTCAATTCTTGCTTACTAAATAAAAGAAAAAATCAAAGTATCTTCCAATTTTTTTTACCATCAACAATCAAAAGATAAAAGGCAATTTCTTTTATAGTAAACATTTACACAACTATGTAGGGGGTGCTGAAAATTTCTCGGCCTGACACAAAATCAGACCAAATCACCAAATAACAGAATTTTTTTAATCTCTTCCTGGTTAGATTAAGAACTTTTCAGCAACCTCACATTATACATTTTATTATCCGATGAGCAATTTCCTTGACCCTTTAAAGTCATCTATATATGCACAGAAGCCATCAAACATTTGAAAAGACATCTGACCTTAATTGGACCATTATTGCACTAATATCATTAAACTAAATGAACAAACACTTCAACAAAGACCCAACTAAAAACTGAGCTACTTGTCATCAGGTAATAGTTAACAAGCCAATCTTGTTGATTATTTGTTGTTATTAGTAGTGAGTTTAATTCTCATTGGTTGCTGCACACTTCTGCCTTGTGCAAAAACTAAGCTTTGTTTTGTAAAGAACTAAAATTATTAAATTCAACCAAATAAATATTTCATCTACATCTTCACTCAAATGTATACCAGTTCAAACTATGGATATTTAAAGTAAATACCCCACAGCAGGCAATCTTAACCAGGCCATCAACAGCAATGCCTTTGGCCAGCAACAAAACCAACAGCAGCAAAGACTATCCCTACAATGCGATAATTCATGGAATATTGGTTGAGGAAAGACCTTTGGCCTTACTTCTGTTGTATCAGTGTGTGAGTGAAAATTGGAACTGGTGATAGCATAAACAGGAAATGCATCCAGTGGCTAAAATAAACAGGATGCATAGGTGTCTTGAGCAGAAGGAAATGTGTGCTTGCATGGGCACATGCTGGAAGAGGCATGGCCATACAAAGTTGCTTGGGTGCATGCAGGAAGAGGTGCGGCCACATGAAGTTATGTCGACACATGCCAGAAGAGGCGTGGACACACAAAGTTGTGTAGATGACATACCAGAAGAAGGTGTAGCCATGTGATGTTGTATAAGTGTCCAAATGTTATAAAATTGGTCCAATTCTTGATCTGGAGATAGACTGACTAGAGGTTCACCAAAGATTTTTTTCCGTCAATTCCTGTGTGCACAATCCTAACTTCTGTGATTCTCCCTCATTCTACCCATTCACCACACCTCAACCAATAAAGATATCTATATATTTTTATATATATATATGTTTGTCACGTCATTTGAGCCCTGCAGCAATATACCACATTTCTTCCATGAGTCTATCTCCCTCGATTACATATGTGTATTAATTTTCTCCTACAAATCTATTCTAGTACCTTCTACTAGTGCTTAACCTCATGCTAGTATATTTGTATATAGAAGATATGATATACAAACCTATATATCAGATTAATAGTGGATAATTGAATAATAAAATCGAAAAAAAATTTCCTAAATTACACATTTTGTCCCTAGAAGTTTTTTTTTCATTTTCTCATTCGTGTACCCAATATCTTTATATAAATATACAAATGTCATATTACCCATGTAATATGAAGTTCTCGTCTTTCATATCCCATTCTATTTAAGTTTCTCCAAGCAACACTGCTAATGCTAAGAAGTGTTGAATGGAATATTCCTTTTCTCTCACTGAATTCTTACAATGTTTTCTTCTGTTTCTCTTGCCTTTAATATGCAATTGTTATATTATCCAAGCCTTCTTTCCTCGTTATGTGCCCTAAGAATTTCAACCAACAATTTCTGATTGCTATCAACAGTTTCCATGTAGTTCCAATTCTCTTTAGTACTTCCCCATTTCTCACATGTTCCATCCATGGTATTTTCAGTGGTAGAACCAAACCTCAGTTTTCTCAAGTCTTTTTCCTTTCCATTTGTGATAAAATTGTCTGTCTTTCACAATTACATAGGAAGGCAGACATCACAACCCTCTTTTCATTATTTCAAATATTCTTTTTTGACCCTTTAATATCCAACTCAATTTTTGAAAAGTTTCTTTTTCTATTTGTATGCATCGTCAAATTTGTGTGTCCCATTTTCCATCATCTGTTATACAACTGCCCAAAGAGTTGAATTTCTGCACTTGTTTCATTTTAATATCCCCCATGTGTAACTTACATCTTCTGCTCTCCCTTTTGTTTACTGCCATTTTTTTCAGTTATTATGTCTAATAAAGTTCAGTCCTTTCTATTTACTTTCCTTGACTATATACAAAAAAGAAAAGAAAAAGAAAATGCAACAAAAATACACAGAAATTTGATAAAGTTTATTCAGTAAATAAATAATAATTGACTATTATATTTGTTTTGTTTTTGTTTTTTTAAATAAAATCTATCAATTTCCCTTCTTTTGGTTTATGTCTCTTGATGTAACTGTCCAAAAACATTTGCAGTTAATTTGATCAAAATGTTTTTTTAAAAAAATGACATTTTGCTTGACATTTTACAACAAAAACAAAGAAAAAATAAACATTTTCCTCCTTCTATGGATAGTATATCCCCCTCCTTTTCCACTCACAATTCAGTATCATTTTACTCTTTCAGAGATCGCTGTAAGAAGAGATACCTGTTTACCTTGAATCAAACAGATATTTGTTTTATTATGATTTTTATCAGTGCTTCAAAATTCTTGAGTGTGATTCACCTTAGCTATAGAAATTAGCAGATAGAAATTATGCCCAACTTTTAAAAGCACATTTTTACCTCTGGTATTTCCTTTTAGAGAGGGTTATCAAGGGAGATAATTAGAACATTGCAGAGTTTTTGTTGACTTTCAGTTTATTTCAAAGTTTTATTTGTAATTGGAAATGCTAAACATGAAGGAAACGGAAAAATAATAAACATGACTTCTTCACAGACAAGAAATAAACAATCTTGCACCTTTATAAGTCTACTATTCATCCATGCATTGAACATGGCTGCTACACATGGTTTGGTGCCATGTATCTAGAGTTTCTTGACAAACTCTTGACAAACATTGCAGATACTTCTTTGGATTTTTGTTTCTAAGATAATATTATGCACTAGTCTAGCCATGCTGTCAAAAATGACAGCATATTTTGTTAAATCCTTATTACTAGGTTTTCACATGTTAGTCATTAAGTATATATTTTTACAATTATTATATTAATATATAGTAATTCTGGAGGGATTGGTTTATTACTTAATAATAATTATAAAAAAAACTGAACCTCCACTAGAATCTTATATTAATACTAGTTTACCTATATCATTAGAAATGACAGCATATTTTGTTAAGTCTTTAATATTATTTTCAAATGTGAGTCTTCAAATATACTTTTCCAATTATTATTGTTGTAATCTGCTCTTTCACAAAATTTTGTTTTTCAACGAACTGGCTTCATAAATTTCCTTAAGCAGTTCGCCACTGTCAGAGCAAAAAATATTACTACTTGGTATGGTCAGTACAATGGAGATAACCTTAGTACAGCAAAAAGAAAGATTCATAATAGAGATTCATATTAAAATTCAATTTTGAACTACTAGATAATTTATTCAGATAATAACTAAGCTAAATTGATTCGAATACAGGACCATACAGGTCACAAAGTAGTGTGTAGCATCAATGATCCAACTCAAATATAAACCTTTTCATGCTTGTGGAAACTGCACAACTACCACAGCTGAAGCCAACTTGGAAACCACAACATTGCAGTTCAGCAGTTGAATTCATTTCTATATTTTCTGGGGTTTTTTTTTTCAAAGAATTTGTTATGTTTGTATAGTTTAGTTTTCTACAGAGAGAATTATGCTTGGTGATTGTCTGTTAGCGTGTTTAGCTAATCCCTGCTGTCTATTCAGGCACATTTGCGTTTCTTTAACATCTCTAGACCCGACCTGCATTTTATACTGCAATCATGTAGGACAGATCTTAATTACAGTTTCTGGGAGAGAGCACATAATCTAGCATAATCAATAGTTGAGCAGGGCCAATACAATCAAACCCTTGGTCATGATGACTTCTGATTTTCTGCTAGCACAAGCAACAATGGCTTCTGAATTCAATTTCATTCACATGGCTTGGATCAAACTTTGACATGGTTTTCAGGCTCTTGCAACAATACTTCATTCTGGAATTGTCTCCTTAGGCTGATATTATCAAAAAGTCAACTCTTGAACAAACTGACATTGGTAAGATTTGAAAGACATAGTCATCCATTACTATTAGGTTGTTTTTGGAAAATAATGTCCAGCTTTAGAATCAACATTTATTCCTAAATTTATGAATTTAAACAATGCTTAAATCAGTCAAAAAAGGAACTCTGAATATCTATACAGTTTATTTATGTTTTTCATGTTTAAGATGAGGGGTATATAATGTTTTAAAATGATCTCTAAAAGAGTATGATATAAAATTGACAAAGAGAACAATTTAATCATTAGGAATGAGTTAGGGGAGTAATATATTTTTGTGCAACTATTATAATAATATATTATGTTCTGCCTCATGCACATCTGTTTCGCACATGTGGCTCATATAATTTTCAGCCTGAGCAATAGCAGTGGTGATAACAGTTGACCTAGTTGAAGCTTTTGAGTAACACAAAACTTGTGACCTACTTCTGAGTGGGGCTGATTTTTCAACCATGGTGAGAAAAGCAGGCCACTACTGCATTGTCGTAAGCTATCCTGGGGATTTGACATAGAAATAGTGTCTAACAATGGTTTGAACTGCTACTCTAACCTACTAGAAAGCTGCTGTTTCATTGTTTTACTTCCACTGTACATATCTGTCATACACGTGTGCGTACCTCACATAGCGAGATAAACAACTTTTGGCCTTTAATAAACAATGCTGATAAACAGGATTTTGTCTTCAAAGTTTTAATTGACTTAAGGTGTTTATCTGACTCACTGAGGTATGAACACATGTGAGACAGACACGTAAATAGGAAGCATAACATATTATAACACAATTAAAAGGTTTATTCTAAAATCAGACATTATTTTCCAAACAACCTAATATAAACCAAGGTGATTGTAAAAGTAATGGACAGAATAGATAAGACATTAATTGAAATTTGTTGAATTCTCTATCCATGGTATTCTCAACACGTGTCAGCAGAATGATATATCAGCTGCTTTAAGGTTTTTGTTTTTCTATTTGTGACAAAATTGTCCAGCTTTCACAGCTATAGGGTAGACATTATATAACAGTTCAGCACTCTTAGCTTAATCTCTAATGTTATTTTTCAATTTCCTTAATTAATCTCTTTTGTATGTCCAAATGTCAGCAAGCCATAGTTGTGAAATACAATGTAGTCTGGATTAAATGGGTCAATATCAAACAGATATGAAAGATTTTGACCAGTCATTCTTAGCTCCTTATGTTTTTATTAAAAATAAAATTTTTAAGAAGAAACAAAAATTACTTTAGGCAGCAAAGTGAGTCAGAAGAAACCATTGAAGTTTAGAATTTATATTAACAAATTTAAATTAAATTTCTATAACAATATGGTTCACAAAAAGTCACACAAAATGCCGCAATGTAAAAAAATGTTTATCTAATATTTATCAATAATACTTTTGAGGAAATTATGCAAATTCTCAAATGAATGTGAGAAATATATACAAAGACAAATTATAAAATTTGTTCATATTTGTTAGTAGAATAAAGTAAATAAAAATGATTGATTAAAAGTGTAAATAAATAAATGTTGAATAGTCCGAGTTTGTTTTATACACTTGGGAGAAGGTTTAAAGGACAGCCTGAGCGTATAGTAAAAATTTTCATTTTGTGTGTAAAAGATTTTTCACTTAGAAATGGGTAAAAATGGTCGACAGGTGAGGATTCATTTTCCAAATTCAGAAAAAATATAATACCCTTGTATTTATTGTCCAATGAAAAGGATGGCTTTCACCAACTTTAAAGTTGAGGATCATTGTGTCTCTCACAGTGGGTATTTAAGAACACAGATCAGCAGATAGTTACAGAAGGTGGAAAGAAGGAGGTTGAAAGTCAGAAGATGGTTAGATGGCTGAAGAAAAAAAGCCTGCTAGCTGCAGCATATAAAGAAGTGATACATCACTCAGAAGGGATTAGACATCTCAAGCGAACAAGGTAGACTGTGGATGTGACAAAGACTTCCTGATGAGAAAGTTACCAGCAGAGCAAAGGGCAAAATAGTAAAAACTATGTAGAGACCAATGAAAAAGGAGCAAAACAGAGCACACTTAGGCTGACCACAAAAGGAAGACATCATAAAACAAAGAGATTGAAAAAGATTATTATTCCACTCTGAGTTTCATGTCAAAAAATCATGTGGGCTTCTTCACTTATCTTTTAGATTGGTGCATCCTTTTCTTCTAAGTGTAATTTCTTCTTTTTTCCAACTGTTTTTCTTTCTTGATTTGAAAAATTTATATTGTTAATGTTTTTAGAGCCAGTTGTTTCTATAATTCTGTAATGTTATCCAGGAATGTTTAGGAATTTATTGTACAAGCCTTTTTCATAAAATATGTTCTGTGTTATATTGTTTTGTATCGGTTTAATAAATGTTTGTAACTTTCTAATTTCACTTGGTAGTTTCAAGTCTTTGAACCTTTTTAATATTTGGAATAAAAAGTCGACATTCCCTCTTTTCCCAGACACTCCCTAAAAATTAAATTCTCTTAAAGTTGAACATGTAAATATGGTGCTCAAATATCTTTTACAGAAGTTAAATGCTGTAATGAAAAATGTAATTCAGCACCAAAAAAGTACAAAAGTAATATATGCAATGAGCATACAAAACTTTTTAATGAAAATAACAGGTTCTTTTATATGAAGGTCTTTTTTAGAATCAAGTCTCTTGTTTAGTGTTACACAGTTCCAGAGAATGAAAAACTTTTTTGAAAAGCCAAGAAGATGAAATAATAATTAATAGGTGTGTATTGAAGTGTGTATTTTAAGGTGTACTCAAAAGGAAAATTCATACCATACTCATGTTGAGAATTTTCTTTACCTCAAATGAAGTGACACATCTCAAGACATTGTGACTGCCACTTTTATAAGGTGCACATAAGCATAGTAGTTAGCATATGAATAAAATTCTTTTTTCCCCTTTTTGGCCAACCAACAGTGATTATTAAAAATGTTATAGCTATAATAATTCAGAAGTTCCTATAGTTATAATAATGGGTGATAATATCACTTGTCAGCATAGTCACCAGATAATGGGTGAGCTATGGAGAAAAGGAATATTCTCCCATTTCCCCCATTGTTAGCATTATTATATCCATGATATAACACCTTATTTCATGACCAGAACAAAATAGCTGAAATTAAAGAAATGACCAAAATGCCTTGTTCTCAGAGAGAGTTTTATACTGCTAAGTAATCCACAAAATTATATACAGATATTTACATTTGTCACATGCAGAGAAACTACAATACATGTTTACACAACAGGCAAGATGAAAGGGTAAAGAAAAGAGATAATAATAATTCCCAACAGAAATTGGAGCTGCTGGAGATTCTTCTGTGTTTCTGGAGAAGCCATATTTAGAATTCCAGATTCAAGTGGGCTAGATTTATCTGCTATGTCAGTCGTGAGGACATATTCTGCAAACCAGAAAATGGTGAGTCATGGGTTTTTCCTTAATTTGAGGATTGTGAGCTGGAGATAGTTTCTCTATCTGGTGCTATGGGCTTTTAAGATGGCTAGGGGAGGCAGATTTAACCTCAACCTGGACCCAGGCTAAAAAAAACAACTGCTCAGTTTAAGTGATTACCACATTCATCACTCTATGAAATGACGTCAATAAGCAACTGTCACATGACCCATGTGACTTCATCTCAACCAAAGGAAGATAATCACCTTTTGTATCCCTACAATAGTATTAGTTTTAGGCATGCAATTAGTGTAGCCAATGAAGTATCCAACAACAAAATTTCTCTACTCAAGTCCTTATAATTTTGGAGATCTTGCACAAAAATATAGATTTTTTTTTTGGTGGCGCATCTTCTGACATGTAGAGAACATGATGAAAACCTTGCAGTTGTTAATCGGGTAGTGAACTACCACAGAGGGCAAAGAAGCCCAGAGTTGCATGTATTTTTTGCAACGCTAAAATAAAATCAAGAATAAAATAACATACATCTAGCACAAGCAAAGATTTGAATGTGCCTCATGGTATAAACTATCCAAAGGAGAAAGATATGGTGACTTCATGGGTTACACATTTAAAATAGCTAGATCCCAGAGTAAGATAGTCTCTCGTGAGATTATCTTTGCACATATGCAAATTTTGGCTGTCAATGATACATAAAAATGGAAAGAATGCACCAACAAGGCAAAGAGGAAAAAAAGATAGTCGACTGCTGTGTTGAACTGGCTACATGTGTCATGGATGAGAGAGAAGAAACTGATTGTCAGCATTGGTTATGAGAAAAAGTTTAAAGCTTTTTTGCTACACAAACCATCTTTTGACTTATTTCCAAGTTAAATATATAACTGGGATTTATAGTGGCAAGGAGCTTAGGGGTTAAAATAATCAGTTGATTTACCCATACCAAGAAGATTAATGAAGGATGATAATAATGAAGAAACACATGGCTTACTTTACCAAAACAAGATAGGGAATTTATTCATGAATTTACACACTTGAAGTAGTGTCAGTAGCTTATTTCATGAAAATAAATCAGAATTCTTAAAGTTCATAGTTTTAACGTATTGTCATGAAGAGAAAATGTTAATATTACAGATTAAATGATCTGACACAAAATAATATTAAAAAATGTTTAGAACAAAATTGGAGAATTCGATGCTCACCGAAGGGATATATGCTTTACATACATTCAAAAGTAGATGAAGAAAGATAGTTTGAAATACTTAGCTTTCTTGGATTGATGAGAGGAAATTCTTTGAAATGTTGTGGTTAGAGGCCAGTAATATAATTGGTGAGTAATTTTACACTGGCAAGTACTTCAATAATGGATGTGTAGAAGATAGGTATTCAATGCAACATTGGGGTTATTATCCATAGAGTGAAATTGATGCGTGTTCAAAATAACATAAATCCTCAACATATTTAATTATTTCTTCAACAAAAGACAGAGCAATGAACAAAAATCAGAAATAACACAAAACAATATTATATTACAACAAACAAATTCTCATTTATTTAGCATAAGAAATACAATGATTTATGCTGGAGTAAATTAAGATTTGTGAATGAAATCTTTGTGGTGTTTGTTTGAATCTTTTTATAAACTCTTTTTGAGGTGTTTGGAATGTAGTTTGTGAGTTTAAGTGAAAGATTGTTTAAGTTGTTGTGATGAAAAGTTCACAAAGTTAGTGAAAGTATTAATTTGTTTATGTGGAAATTAAACAGTTTTGTGTGATGTAAAATTAAAATGTAATTTTTGCATAAATGAAGTTGTGGTAAAAGTATTTTTGCCAAGAAATAATGTTGAATTGCTTGAGCAGATTCAGAAGAAAATAATATTCTGTGATTGAAAAACTTGAAATATTAAACAATTCTCTGCTGTGTAATAAATGAAATCAATGTGAAGATGAGTGAGTGATGTCTGAAAGTGTGGATTATGTTAAAAGGTAACTTTAAAACTTCAGATGATAAAGTGACATGGATTTGTTCAGTAACTGGCTTCAGGTCATGATACTCACTGGCAAAGTTGAGTAATTAGATGTTAATTCACTTGGAAGAATGAACAAAAGCTACTGTGTGAATGACTGAGTGAGTGAATGTTCTGGAGACTGGAATTATGTCAATGAGTAACTTTTAACCTCAGAATGTGTGACGTAGTTTTTAGTAGACAATTGCATTGTCGTCACGATGCTCACTGGTGAATGTGCTAGTGTATCATATTTATTTACTTGTTAATCACATTATAGTCTCGAGAACATGTTTTCACCTTTTGGTGCATCTTTGAATTGAACATGTTGTGCATAGGCGGAAACATAACCTTAGCATTATTGGACCAATCAGAATATGTCAGTTGCTGAAACTTGGTTTGGAGCATATATGTGCTTAGCTTACACCAGATTTAAGAACTTTACATGTGAAGATACACAAAATACAATTTTTATATTTATTGTCCAATCAGGATGTTATTAAATGACAGAATTAAGGAAACTTAGGTGTGATCCACTGAAATGTAGAAGTCATATTCTACAAACACAATGAACAGAAATGAAACCTTTCACATAACTTCAGACACTCTTCTGATTAATTTAATTTTTCTTCTCATTTTATATCAAAAAGGATTTTGTGTAGGCTATTTTCTTTCCTTCTTCTTTTCAGCTCACTAGCTAATTTCTATGAAGGCAAGGTTTTCATTGGTCCAAAAAAGGTTTCCACACAAGCTTGCAAATTTCTTTTCTTTGTCCTCAGTCCTCCTTTGAAGGAAGTGGGTGAAGGGAGTTATTATTACTTCATGCTCACTACAGACTCACTCTTGCAGACAAAGCTATTGGACATAATAAATTAAAGAACTGCTCATTTGGCAGCTTTTTGTCCAAAATTCTACCACTGAACTATATTACTTCTAATTACATTGTTAAAGTAAATGTGATGCGACTTTTTTTGAATCACGTCGAGGTCACCAATTGTGATGCATGTTCTTAGCGCATATATCTATTGTACATTTAACAATTCAAGAAAAACAACAAAACTCCATATGTGGATGAACAAATACATATATATTGAAATATAACATGCAAAACAATCATGCAATGAAGTGTAATGATTAAGGAAAAAAGTTGTTCCCCTTCAAATGTATTCTGATTTATGATTGAATGTTCGAAAGAGTTTCTCTTGAATAAGAATGTTCAGGATTCTATGTTGAATAGAGTCTGCTGTTAGAATAGAATACAGTTAATTAAGAAATGTGTTGTTTTGAGAAGTTAATAGAGTTCTGGTTCATGAACTTGGCTGAGTCACAGAGAGAGATATGTATAATGTGTTACAAAAATCTGTGTCTGTGTGTGCATTTGAAATGTTGTGAGTAAAGTCGTAGATTTGTGTGGACAGGCGATAATAGCTGGACTCTACTGGCAGCTCGCGAGAAAGTCGGTAAGAATTGTTGGCAATGTTCTTTAACATCTGACCGCACAGTTAAGACGGGAGCTCTTGAAGATTACATCTTGGCAGCAAAGAAAAAGATAAATGAAGAGAACATGAAAAAGGCTTATTCATGTTTTGTTTATATAAGGTTGTGTCTCACGTGACAGGCTCCAAGGCTTGTACGCGGGAAAATTATCCTCACGTGCAGACGATTTGATTGGTCGGAATTGACCAATCAGCAAGCTAGTTTTAAGGAGATTAGCCAATGAATGCTTGCCGTATGATCTGTATGTATGTGTGTGTGATGGCGATGATGATTGCTACAAAGACATACTCAAAGAGAATTCCCTCGGTAGTTTCAAGTGAGGACACTAAATGTTAGTTTTTATCCATTATTTTTTTAGTGTATTTCTTTTAATTGGATTTTTTTAAATAAATTTAATTTAATGTATTTTTCATAGCTATGAATTTGGTTAAAATAAAGATAAACAGTGTGTGATGACAGTCCTAAATATAAAATAAATTCTAAGATTAAATACTTCTCATAGCAACTGAAAAAAATAGTGTAATATAATATCTAAATGAATAAGATAAAATATTAGTCTCCGCTAAATTCATTCATAATTATTAAAAAGTAAAAACTATATACAGTTATATACACTTTTAAGTAAAGTCTTTTTAAATCAAAATAAAATACAATTAGGGTTTAATACTTTAATTAAAGGTCATCATTTTTACAAATGTAGTTAAATATATTAAATTTTTGATACTAAAGTTAGTTTAATTTTATAAAATTTGCGGAAATATTTTTAAATGAAAAATCGAATTTAATTTATAAAAAAAAATAACTAAATAATAACCGTATTTTGCTAAGGGAACTGGTTTAGGTTGTCACCTTATCCGGAAGTGGCGTCAGTTTAAATTGCGCGGGAAAGGGAATTTTGGAAGGAAAATAATTTCTTGTCTATCAATAATACAGTATTTGGTTTCGTTTATTATTTTTTTTGCATATTATCATGGACTATTCGAATTTTACGAATAACAATACTCAGAACTTTGTAATCACCTCCGAAATACCCGATGTTACCAAAGAAAAAGCTTGTTGGCTCGGAATTGACGAAGCCGGCAGAGGTCCTGTACTTGGTAGGTAGAAAAAAAAAATAGTATATGACTATTAATAAATTTGCTATGAAAATACTTCAAATTATTGTTGTATATTAATGACCATTAAAGTCGCTTTTTTTTAAATAGCATATTAAAAGTTGTATTAATAAGTGAAAATGGTTTTGTTTTGATTTCCAGTAGAAATTAAAATGAAAACTGAAAAAAATCGTTGCGTTTGCAATAAAAAAAAACAAAGAATAACAACCAAAGCAAAAGTTTATATTGTTAATTGGTTTATTTACAAGAATTTTCTTCAAATTTCTAGAAAACAGAGTCGTTGAAATATTGAAATCTCTTATTAATCCGCTATGGACTTAAAAAATGCAAGAATACTTCAATTTTTTTACTGTAAAAAAGAAAAAAAAGTCGGTTTAAAAATATGTTCCTCCTTAAAAGTCAATTATTAATTCATTTTTTTCAAGAAAAAAGTTCAGGAAATAAAAAAAAAATAAAATATATGTTATGCTAAATTATTTTTAAGTTAAGACGAAAAGTACATTCTCATACAATTTTTAAAAATAAACTTAAAAATCGGGGTTTTTTTTTTTTTTTTTTTAGTTCTTAGATTTATGGCCATGAATACTTAGATATTTATCAAAGAGTGATTTTTGTACGTTATAAACTTCTCTTTTTACGATATTTTCTAATATTTTACTAATATGTTCGGATTTTGTTCCCAAAAAGCGAAAAGAATTCGACATCTGGCACACGTGGCATTTCTCACCTGATGATTGTTTTGCTCTTCACACTCAACATCTCTGAACTTCCAAAATATTCTTTAGAAAAGGAAAAAAAAAAAAAAAGGTCGCAGAAAAATTTCTGTGTAAAGTCAGTTTTACTTAGCATTTCAAATTTAATAAATGTTAATTCTTCCATTGAGCTTTCTTTTGTCGTTTGGATGAAATAAAAACCAATTGCTTCCACAAACACCTGATTCCTTTTCCCCACCATTTTTATTAGGTACCACTAAAAAAAATGGATCCTTTTTTTTTTCCCGAAATGAAAGCAAAATATCGCTACCCCCCACTTTAAAATATTAGCCAAAAGATCCTGGAGTTTATTATATTTGGTTTAAATGAAATTTTCAGGTGTGGTTTTCGATTATTTCGTGTTGGGTGGGGGGCTATTTTTTTTTTTTTTTTTTTTAGTTTTATAAAGAAAAATCCATGAAGATTTCAGTAAAACATGTCAAGTTGAATCGAGTGAGATCATACGAAAAATTCGCCCTGTATTTTACCAAAAGTAATTTAATAAAAAAAAAATATAAACTCACTATATTTTTCTTTTTTTTTTTTTAAGAATTAGTGCTTCAGCTTACATAATTTATTAAAAACATTTTTTTTCTAGATTGGACAGAAAAAAAATTACACTTTAAAAACACTACTTGTGAAAAACAGTAACAAAAATTTCAAAATCGCACTGAAAAATAAGTAAAATAAAATTTATTTTACAAAAAAATGACTTAATTAATTTTAATTTAAATGGACAGCCAAAAAATATACTTACTTAAGTTAAATATTTATTTTTTAGCTGTTCATTCTGAAAGAAAAATATTTTGGTAAAATTCGGGATGAATTTTCAGCTTTTTCTATGTTCATCATTGATATTGTAAACGGTTTACTTTTATTGAAATAACATCTTCAGGAATTTTTCTTTACTTTATATAAGTTAAAAAAAACTATTTTAGTTGTGTATTTTATTTATAATATACATGCAAATAAAAAGGATGTGTTTCAGGACTATACAATCTTGCTTAATTGCAACACTCTTCATAGTCAAGTCGGTTAAAGCATGTCAGATCTAACGATTATGTAGGTTCAAATCCTGCTGGAAGACATATTTTTCTTTAATAAGATTTCTTGAATATTCAGTCTACTAGATGAAATAAAGTACAGTTTAAAATAGGGACCTCCACAAAAAATGTTAATACCTAAGGTTTAAAATGAATTTTCAAAAATGAAAAATCTTTTGCTAAGCTTTTATTTTAGTTTTAATTTCAAGCTAATAGATTAAATTTAATATTTTTAATAAGCAAAATACTTAGTACTATTTCAAAAACTAATTTAAATTGATTTTTTTTTTTTTTTTTTTTTGCTAATTAGCACCCTTTTAAAAAAAAAAAATAAAACTTTTTTCTGAAACTTTATTTGAGGAATATTAGCTGATTTAAAGTATAATTAATCTGATTTGAAAAAAAGATTTACTTTAAGTTTAAAATATCAGGCCATAGCTGTGTTTTTAACTGACAATGGCCATGTGGACATATTTGACAAGGTGATGACAGATCTAATGTTGTCTTACGGAGACTTTATCTGTAAAACATAATTGAAAAAAAATGACATGAGCACCTTTTTTCTTTTTTTTTTTTCTTTTTTTTTATTTAATTTCTAAGTTCTCAGTAATCTTAAAAACTTAGGAAAATATTCTCACTAATATTTTCTTAAATGTTAGAAATTTTGGCTTTAGATTTAATATTGTCATCTCTCTTATTTTCTGATAATGTTCTGTATGGTTGCCCTCACTTAAAAAAATTGCACTAATAAAAAAAAATTCAAAATTATTTTTAAAACATTGGTGTTTGATGATTTGTATTAAGCTTTTCCATTTATGATTAGTAAATATAGTTTCCACTTAATAACATCAAAAGTGCCAAAATTAATACAGAAATTTTAGAAGATTTAAAACTTAATACATTTTTATAATTAAAATTTTTTTAAAATGAAAATTCTTGTAAAAATTAATTATTCATCAAAAAAAAAATTTTTTTTAGACAATAGTCTCCTTCTTATTTATAAAAGCAGTTAAAACCTTTTCTAATTAAATGTTTTGTTGTATTTTTTTTATTTTACGATTCAGAGCAGATTTTTGGTAAATGGTGATTTTTTTTTTTTTTTTTTTTTTAATTTGCTAAAAAATTTAACATAAGACCCAAAAGAATATTCATGATTTCAAATTAAGATGAACGATTTGTTTTAAGCTACAATAGATTACTTAAATTTGAATATATTCAGTCCACATTTTAACTTAGAATTTGCTTGAAATCATTTTAAACAAATTGTTTTATGTATCAGTAAGAATTTCTTTGGGTTAAAAAATTTGTATAAGCTTTGCATTCATATTACAAATAAAATTAAATAAAAAACATTTTCATATGCCTACCTCTCAAAAACTGTGGAAAATTTTAAGGGAGAGAAATGCTGATGTTTTAATATCGTGCCTGATTCAGATGTATTAGATCTTTGACTTTGATTTAATTTGTCAGTGAGATATGAGGTGACCCCAAAATTTGAACAACTTTACCAATAGATTTCCCTTTTTGTGGCATCTAAACTGTTCCTAAAACTCTAATCAAAATTTAAAGTTGTTAATTGAGATAAAAAAAAAAACATTATTCCATTGAAATTTTAAATTATTTGTTCTTGTTTCTATTTTAGGCCCAATGGTCTATGGGACATTTTTTAGTCCATTAGAGGAAAAAGATTATCTCACGGAACTTGGTTTAGCAGGTAAGTAATACATATCTAGGTACCTCTCCACCTTAAAAAAAAGCGGTACATAAGGTTTAAAATGCATTTTAAAAATTAAAAAATCTTTCTTGAAGCTTTTATTTTAGGTAATAACCATGGTGTACTATACTCCAGGCCTGCTCATAGTGCAACTGAGAGCTAGAACTGGAGAGCTATTGAAAAATGTTTGAGTTTCAGAAATTTTTGAAAGAAATTAAGTATTTTAGGAAATACTTAGAATAACATTTTCACTCATACCTGAGGATAATAAGATGTGTTGACAGTTAAATAAATGAAAACATGTATTTTTATTGTGAACACTGATAAGTATTAAATAATATAACAAAGTAGTTAAGATTTCTGATACAAGATTTGATCCACATAATGTTGAAACAGAAATATTCACACTATTTACAGTTTTCAATGAACACTTTATTTAATCTACTTCCCAGGGATTAAATAAAAAGTCCAGTTCAAATTTCCACTAAAGTCACTGAATTCAACAAACAGTACCTGAAGAAGGCTGGAAGGCATCAGCCGAAATGTGTATAAGACAATCCTCTCAGAAATATAGACAGATAAAACAAAATCATTCTAGGAAAGTTTCAAAACCTTTAAAGCTGGTTCTTTCTCTGATCTGGGTGTGTAATGTTTGCAAGAGTTTTTCAAAACTATATTTGCAAAAATATGAGCATGCTTTCTCTCTATGTTGAAAAAATGAAATGTAGAAATAAGCATAAAAATGTTACTTAGTTTTATAACACACTTTTTCCTTTTTTGTTTGGAAAAGGATGAAACAAAAAAAAAAAACCATTGTCAAGTGTGGTCAGAAGGAACCTTTAGTTTTCCACAGTCAATTGAATTGGTATATTTTTCATACTTTTCATAATAAAAATTGCTTTCATATTCACTGGGATGATTATCAATTCTTGTAATATATCCAGCTATGTATAGAAGAACCATTTTTATTTCATCAGAAGAACATGGTTCTAAATTTTCCTGATTGTCAAATATTTCTGAACCTTCCTCACAAAGTTTATGATCACAAGATGTACATTTGGTAACCTGGCTTAACATCAAAAGCATCAATATTTATATTTTGATTTAAAAGTAAAGATGTCTGTTTAATATGCAGCTTTTCTGTTGGACATTTATAAAATAGTTGCCACCTGATCCTTGACGAAGTTTACTGAATTCTTTTTCTAATTGATCAGTTGTAAATTGCCCAAGTAGCACATATTTGTGACTTGTAACTAAAAGGTGTTGACATAGACTGACAATTCCATTGCAAGTATGGTGTGTGGTAGTAGCAGAGTGTTTGGATAATTGTTTTATACGATTACCTTGACTACCAGCCATATTAAGAGCCATTTGACCAAACTCGGTAATAAAATCAAATTGGCTGTCAATTCAAAATCTGATTTCAGCTTGTAGAGGATCATTGCGTTGTTTATCAATTTGAAGGGTCTTAACATTTAAAAAATTTTCACCATGTCAAAACCTTGTTTATGGAGATGACAGTATCATTCTTATCCACACTTATTTCAGACTAAGTGCATTATATGTTTTTTTCTGAAAACGCTCTGAGGCAAGTAGAAACCTGTTGTCTTTCTATGGGCTTTGGAGCAATAGAAATTTCATTTAAATCTGAAAGTTTAATTAGTCTTTCAGATTCAAAACTATAACTGTTTAAGATGTTCCCATTTTGCAACACCATTATCATCAAAGACTAATTCTGTCTTTTCTGTAAGCCACAAATTGTGAATATTTTTCAACAGATGAACATAATGAAAAAGTAAATGTTTATTATCTTCAGTTAACCAAGGTTTTTCAGAGAGTGTAGTATATAATTTTAAAAAAAGCTTGATTTAGTTGGTTGCCATCACATATATCCTTTGCATCAACTGGTACAAAGCTAATGGCCTGAACTGTTAATTCAATTTGGTCAAATAAAAAGGCTGATGATAATTTGAAAATTGGAATCAATCTTGTAAGAAATTTAGTCTCCCATTAAGACATATCAACATTATACCAAGTACTGTTTAAGCAAGTAGAGATGGATTGTCAACTGACTTACAAATAGTTGTTTGCTATAATGGAGGATTATGCACCCTTTTTGACTGGCATTAAGAGTATCAAATACAGATAGCAAAAAAGATTTTTCATTAAGTTTTGAAACTTTTGATGTCATCCTTCTTAATGTTGCTAATGATGGTCATTGAAAATCCTGTCTTAATCTATAATACAATAACTGATGTTGCATAGTTCTCAAAAGTATGTATTAGTATATCTGAGCTGTATTTCATTCCAACTATTTTGGGGACTGTTGCTGAAAAGTACTGACTCAAGATATCTTTGTGATCAAAAGCCATAGAATTTAAATATTAGATAATTTCTTCCAATGTTGACAAAGTATCAACTGTATTTATACAATTTTTGGACAAGCTGCTAATATAATACATAACAAAAGTCAAACTTCAAATTTTTGTAAATTCTCAACCTAAAGAGAGAGATAACTTTCAACAACTGAACAGTTAAAATATTTTCAGCCAAAAATGCTACAACTGGACACAGTCTTTTTTTGTTGTTGATTATACTTTCAAATTTGTATAATTAATCTTATCTAATTCTAAAACTTTCATTTCATCAATTTGATTTCCAGCAAGTTTGGAGTTTTTTTTTTATATCCCTTTGAACAGCAGAAGCTGTTGATATTTGACTTTTTGGCACACCTAGCCATACAGATGGTGGATTTTTGGGTTGCATTTTTCCATGAACTTCTATGCTATCAAAATTTGAAGGCCAGAATAGTTGACAACCGTTTTTGTAATATTCAGATTGACATTTGGAACTGATTTTCTCTATCAGTCTCTCTCTTTCTCATCTTTTGGAAAAAATAAACTGTTATTTTATTCAACTCACACACAGTTTTGTATTTCTGGCTTCTGTAATTTGTTTTGCAAGCAACAACACTTCCGGGGTATTGATGGAAACTAGGTAATATCGTAAATGATTAGGCTTCTTAAGCACAATTATTTGTTTTACTGCTTCAATTTAGGGGTAATTTTTCAAGCCAAATTAATTATACTCTTAATCCCAACTTTTTCCTCACCACATACCAGTAAATTAAAAACAGAAATTTTAGATGGTTGGCTTAAACCTGAGAATCCACTTTTTAAATTGATTTTTTTTTTTGGTGGTGGGGAGTTATATTGGTTTTGAGGTTTGCAAAATATTACAGAATCTTTTAAATATTGAGTTAAGTATTTAAATTTCTGGCACTTGTCAACATAAGATCAGATATTGTCTGGCTCTCTTCCAGGCAACACCTCCCCCTCAATTAAAAGTGGTTTCTGAGGTTCCCTGTAAAGGGAATGCCAAGTGGAGAGGGTTTGGGCATTTTTTGAGACAATGTGGTGGAGCTATCCACTGCAGTGCATTTTAATCTTAGCCTTCTTAGGTCAAAAATTAGTTTCATGCTTGATTAGAGTAAATAAATAAATACTTTAGAAGAACCTGAAAAAATTACTGAGCAGCAAACAGCAGCATGGTTAATATTGTGTTCACCATGTTTTTAGAATATCAAATTAAATATATTAAATTTTATTATATGACATTTTATGTAAATTAAAACATTCTTAAATGGCATTTTTGTTAATTTTGTAATAAGAATATGACATTTGGTTCTATTTTACACTTTAATGGAAAATTAAAAAAAATTAAAATAAACATTAATATTTGTTTATTTTACCTTAAAGAAAAACACAACTAATAAAAATAATTTTATGAATGCATTTGTTCTTTATGAATAACAACAATATTAGAGGAAAATATTGAAATAACTTTGTGAAATAATAATGGTAATTTATTTTCAATAAATTTTGAAGTCGAAAATTTAAAAGCAAGCATAAAAATCATCTTCAAAAAGACGTACTTCAGTTAAAAACTAGGCATTAACTTTAATATTATTTATTAATGTCATTTTTCTCTTTAATTTTAATAAATAAATCATCACAGTTGACTCAACAAAAAGAAAGTGTGGTAAAAAAAAGAATCAAACATTTTTAACTTTTAGAAACAAGGGTGATAAGAAGAGAATTAATTTTTGAAGTTAAACTGTTTTTTGTTGTTTTTTTTTTGTGGGTTTTTTTTTTCCAAGAACATTGAATAAACTTTTAACAGAAAGACTGTTAAACTAACTTTTTTTTTACCATACTTTTTAAAAACTTTGGTAGACCCTGGAAAAATGACCGAGCAGCAAGACTAGTTTCATTCACACTCACAATATTTTTACAATATCAAAAATAAATACTGAATTAAATATTTAGAATTTAATTGTCATTAAATTTATGTAAAAACATTTTTTTTTTTTTTTTTTTTTTTTTTTCATTTTTGTAATACAAAAATATTACATTTGCTTCTTTTTTTTTTTTTAATGGTAGATTTAAACTAAACTAAAATAGTTTAAAATAAAAACACAAATTACTCATAAAAGAATTAAATTTTATCAATGAATAATTCTTATGAATAAAAATATCAAAGAAAAATATTGAAATAACTTTGTGACTATTGACAAATAATGGGGTGGCATTTTATTTTAATTTTACAGTAAAAATAAGCCTTCAGAAAATCTAAACCTCATGGATAAAGTGAAGCGCATTTGCTTTTTTGAGAAGAACCTTAATAAACTTTAAGTGAAAAATGTTTATAAGAAGCTTAAAATTCAAAGATTAAAAAATTAAGACCAAGATTCCTAAATACCATTTTTGCATAGTGAATTACAAACCCCAAAAGTTTGTTTTTTTTACAATCTACATAAAAATAATATAGCAACTCAGAATAAATAAATCTTCTACTTATTTACTTATTTCAATTAAATAAAGGTAAATAATATTCCAAAAATATAGAAAAATTTCTTTGAATTCCTTAAGCCAAACAAAACTGGTGGAATAGCTAATTCAAACTGAAACTAATATACTCTGCTACTCTCCAATTCTATCCCTTCACTACATTATGACTTGGCCATCTAATATAGAACCCCATGCTAATAGATTAAATTTAATATTTCCAATAAGCAAAATACTTTGTTGTATTTCAAACCAAATTTAAATTGATTGGAATTATTTTTTTTTATTATCAGTAAAATCTATAAAATCATCCATATTGACAAATCTGTTAAGACAGCATAATTCTCTTTTCTTTTGTTCTTCTTTCTTTTCTTTTTTTTTTTTTTTAAATCTTTCAAAAATAAAATATTCTTTTCTAAAACTTTATTTGGAAATGAGTAGATGATTTAAAATTTAATTAATCTGAACTGAAACAAATAATACTTTTTAAAATATTGCAGAAAAGTATTATTTTTATTTTTTTTTTTACATGGAGGTGGTTATTTTCATGAAGTTTTGACAGTTCTATCAACAAACTGATGTTTGGCAAATTTAACTAAGGGGTACATAACTTTAAAAATGACTTGATTAATATAACTCCATTTTTTATATAATTTTTTCATTACCCAGTAATCTGAAAAAGTTTTGAAAATATTTGAAGCAACCTAATTCACTAAGGTATATAAACAAGACAACTTGTATTTCCAACATTATTTTGCATTTAAATAATTACCCATTATGTCTCCATGGCTAAAACATACTCGCACAAGAATATATTTAAAATCTAATTCATTTTACAGTTTTTCTCTTAATTAAACAAAAACTAAAATTTTAAAAAGGAACTTAAATTGAACAAAAATCCATTTTGTTAATATGATGGAATAAAATATTGTATGCATATATGAATATCTAATAAATTTAATGTCATCTATTAAGAGCTGGTCAGGTGAATTCCACAGGACACACCCACTTTGCACACAAAATATATGATCTATCTTCATCTAATAAAATGAAGATTAGAAATTGATCTAACAAAATGAATGTAATGAATAAATTACCTATAAAAAATTTTTTTTTCTGCATTGGATTTTTTTTTCTTTTTAGACTAAAAAAATTTATTTCCTCTCAATGTTTGTGATAAAACATTATTAATCTGAGCCCAAACTAGCCCCCCCCCCTCCCAGATAATAATTGCCAATTTCCATGTTCTCTATGTAGGATTTGGCATTCACACTCAAATATTCAAATGGTCATGGTAATATTAGCCATTTCCTTATCAGGAAACATTTGGCATTCTTTGAACAGCCAGTGCTACTGTCAAAGCTATACCTTGTGCAGCCCAATCTGTGTACAATTTCCTTATCTACTTTGCAGTAACTGATGTATTCGTAATGTTTGGTATTTAATAATTCAATATTCTGAATTTTTATAATGGATTCATGATAGGTGCCATCACTAATTGTCACCCTCTCCCTCTCCGGTCATCCAAGACGCACAACACTCGCAGCTGGTTGCTGTAGTGACCACTTCAATCCAGATCTCGCCTTATCCCACATGATTTTAGATCATAAGGCGTCAAGATCAAATTGTCATCAGGGTCTCTCACATTGGGTTGGTCCAGACAGGGTGATGACAAACTGAATTAAAATGACACTCGGATAAAAACAATAAATTATAACTTTATATCGGTTCTTTGTACAGCAGTTGGTTTATAGTTTAAAAGTTCTTGTGCACCAATTCTCAACCCAACCCACTTCTAGTCGGAAGTGACACTATGGTGATTTTGGCAAAGTTAATTTTGTTGGTTTGGCAAAGTTTGTTTTTCTGTCTTCGTGTAATTTGGCACTGTAGTGAAAGAGATAATCATTTACCCCCCAAAAAAGTTTGTGTTCTGTGTGCAATCTGCCGAAGAAAAATTACAAAAAGTAGTTAGCAAAAATCTACTTCAATGACTAGAATCTATGCTAATGTTCTCCCCTCCCCTGAATGGCGTGATCAATCAGAAAGACCTCCCGATGAACCAAAGCTGTTCTTTTTTGCTTATAAAGGTAGATTTTCTGAGCTGGGAAGCTAAACATGCATTTTTGCTCGTGAGAAGTTGGATATGTGACCCCATTTTGTTGTTTCTACTTTGCTTGTTGGACTGTTACGACGGACTATCATTTGAACTGCAATTTGGCTACAAGTGTTGCGGTCAAGAAACAAGAAATCTATTGCAGTTGCTACCATAAGTTGACAGTCTTTTCTTTTCTTTACTACAACAGGCACAAGGCTGATGTCGAAGGTTCTTGCCATTGGCAGGCAATCACCTGGATCTCTCAGCAAGCTCTTTGGCCACTCCTTGGATGTACTGTCCAAACAAACTCTCTTCTCGGCTTGAAGTATTCATATTTATTGATGTTCACCCAAACCACCATGTAGCACAGCACAGTTGGAGAATTTGGCATAATTTTAGAAAAAAATCCTTCCACATCATACCATGTGTTCAAGTTTCCAAAACTGACACACAACCTAGCTGGCTGTCGATACCTCTTGGGGTTAATCAGAGGTCACTCTCCAAGAGAATTCTTATCTTTAAATTAGGATTTTAAACCCCTTTTTTTTTTTTTTTTTTTTTTTTTTTTTTGCTGTAAATTTTGTTGGGAACAAAACACGGGGATTACATTTTAGTTTTGTATAAAGATGTGTTCACATGGAACATTTGTTTTTTGTGTAATTTTTCCTAAAACTGATGGCTGATTCCAAGATAATTTTATTCGTGTTTTTGATTTTCTTTTTCAAAGACTCAAAGACTCTAACAGAAGAAAAACGTGAAAACATCTTTGACAAAATGTGCACAGAATCTAAAGAAAAACTTGGCTGGATGGTGGAGATCTTGTCCCCAACATTCATCTCAAACAGCATGCTAAAACGGTGAGTTTTGAAACCTATTTTAACATTTTCATGGCAGAAACAACAGACATTTAAAATTTATTAGATTCACATCTTTGTTATAATTCAGCCCCCTGTATTCACTGGCTTTCTCAATCATCAGATGTTCTTTTTTGATATGGCTAAACTGCTTATTTGTCTTGTGGAGTAGCTGAACACCTTCACAAGATGGACTGCTCTAAGACTAGTTAAACAGCACTCTCTCTTACTGAGGGAGAGGAGTTAATGATTCTCTGTTTATTACATTAGTCTGTGTTCTCAATCATGTACCATATTATTCTCCGGAATAAACTACATATTTTCTATAATGTGTGTCAACCTTTTCTAGTTACAAAACAACATCTGGCCATGAGGGATTTGAATGTTAAAACTTCCAGTGGGATACCAACATTTGAAAATTTCAAGTGTAAAAATTTCCAGGGTAATACCAAAACTGACTGAAGATTCGGGTTTAAAGAAATTTACAGTCATATACCAAGAAATTGTTGGTGATGACTCAACCTCAGATTAATTCCAAGTCTGCAGAACAGATTGATGTGTTTAAAAAACAAGTAAGTATTTTATTTGTTCAGTAAATTAAACATGGTGGATTTAAAAGAAGCAATGGTGGAATTCATGAAAATCCAGCAGGAACAACGATGTTTGGACTAGAAATGCTCTGAAAAAGAAACGGTATGAAAAAATGTTTGAATTTTTAGTGTTGAAAAAGATCAAGGCAATGCAGATTCTTTTTCTCAGGATTCGGTGATAAGTTCAGTTGGTGAATTTAAGTATGGTCTTAGGGAGGAGGAGGAGGTAACTTTTGCAATGTATTTTTGCCATTATGAAGAGATTTTTCAAAAAGATTGCACTACATGGTCGGATGAAAAGAAAATACATCTGTTGCTTGGAAGATTTGGTCCAAGTGAATATGAAAAGTATGCGAACTACATACTTCCAAGAAATCCTGGGAAAATAGCTTTTAAGGAGACTGTCTTAATTCTGCAAAAAATCTTTGGGGAGAAAAGTTCTCTGTTCAACAGAAGATGACAGTGTTTAAACCTTACAAAAAAAGTGGGGAGGATTACTCGACTTTTGCCAGGATTGTCAATAGAGAGTGCGAAAAGTTCAAATTAAAAGAACTTACTCCTGATATGTTTAAGTGCTTGAATTTTGTACAAGGACTGACAGCTCCAGAAGATGGCAATGTTAGAACCAGAATTTTGTCTAAATTAGAACAAAATGCAAAAAATCAGTTTGCGAATGATTATAGAAGAATGTGAACAAACAGAAAATCAACATATGCATTGCAAAAAAACCCTGAAGTAAAAAGGGGTCAAAAATAAAAAATATAGTTAACTCAGCTACAATGGAAAACAAAAAAAGTTTGTAAATGTAGAGATGAACAATAAAAATATTAAATTCCAATTCGATACCAGTTCAGATCTAACAAACTTTGAAAAAAATTGGCAGACCAACTTTATTGATGACAAAGAAAGAAGTAAAGAATTGCTCATGGTATTACAGGAAATAAACTAAATTTTGAAGGAGAATTTTACACAAATATGAGACCTTTTGGCAAAACTATAAAATTAAAAGGATTAGTTATGAAAAGAACCCTAAACCTGTTCAATATGGATTGGATTGAGCCATTTGACCTTTTCAACCAACCAATTAATTCATTCTGTTTTAGTGTCAATGTTAATTCAAACACCATAGAAAAATTAAAAAAGAATTAAAGATAAAATTTCCTGAAATTTTTTTTCTGAAGGTCTGGACAAGTGGATAAAAGCTAAAGTAACATTCAAACTTAAAGAGATTGTGATTTTTCTACAGGATTTAACTATTGTTTGGGAACATAATTACCATTTGCCAAGTCTGAAGACATATTCATGAAATTAAATGGTGGCAAAGTTTTTTCACAACTTGATTTGTCTGAGGTGTATCACAAGATTCCTGTCGATGAAAAATGTGCAAAATATTTAACTATAAATATGATTAGAGTCTGTATAGATCCTACAGACTGCCATTTGGGATAAAGGTCACACCAGACATTTTCCAGCAAATCATGGACATGATATTGAATGACGTGGATTTTGCAATAGCCTATCTTGATAACATCTTAATTAAGAGTGAAAGCCAAGCACAACATGCTGAAAATGTTAAAGAAGTTTTTGAAAAAATAAAACAATATGGCTTGAAACTTAGTTTTGATAAATGTGAATTTTTTTAGCTAAAATTAAATATTAGGGACAGGTTATAAATGCAAAAGGCAGACATTGAGGTCAAGTGTGATAAAGAACATGCCTCCCCAACAAATGTATTAGCACTACAAACATTGTTGGGTCTAGCAAATAACTATGGTAATTTTATCCCAAATATGCAAGTGTTAAGAGCTTCTCTAAACAAATTATTAAAAAAGACTCTAAATGGAACTGGAGTATTGAGTGGTTTTGAGGAAATTAAAAAAATATTAACATCAGACTTAAGTCTGGCACATTACGATTCAAATGAAGATATTATGATTGCAAGTGACACTAGTAATTTGGGCTTAGGAGCTGTAATATTACACAAAAAGCAACAGCCAAGTAAATGCGATTGCACATGTGTCAAGGACCCTATTGCCAGCTGAAAAAGGGTACAGTCAAATCGAAAAAGAGGCTTTAGGGGTAATTTTTGCCGTAAAAAATTTCCATAGATTTATTCATGGAAGAAGTTTTACGCTTCAAACGAAACACAGACCATTATTGTCTATTTTTGGCTCCACAAAAGGGATTCCTACACATATTACATATCAATTTCAGAGTTGGGGAATAATATAAAATTATAATTATAGCGAAGAAAACGGCAACTTACCTCGTCAAACCAAGCGACAGCGCGTCGCGTGTATTCTACGACAGAAAATGTGTCGAAAAAGAAAATTACTTACCAAACAAAAGGGCACGTATTCTGCATGACATGCTGAAAATGGAATATTTGAATTAAAAAACAAGTCCGTCGCAGGAGTTGCTATAAAAGTATTTTGATATGCAAATTACTGAACATCCTCTCGCAGCTGTCGATGAATGAGAAAAAAAAAGGGGGGTTCTGCCGATAAAAGCAGTTGGTGTTCTCGAATCGAGAGTGGAAAATTCAGGCATTTTGGCTACGGTGTTTGTTTGAGTGAGTTATTTTTCTGACTGGTTACACGCATTGTGATTTGAGATAGTACCGGCGAATCGAGTTTTCAGCATTTCTTTCTGTACCCGATATTCGAGTCTGTACTTACAGTGATTTTTCTTTGTGTTGTGGAAGTAATCTGTGACAAATACTTCCTTTGCTTTCAGAACGCCTACAATAATTTTAAAAATCAAGCTAATTCCGTCAAAGAGATTAGTGGATGTGGAGTCTATATGCAGCCTTGGGCAAGGCTGCATATAGATTTTGCAGGCCCAATGAAGGGACAATATCATTGTGGTTGACAGTTTCTTGAAATGGCCAAAGATGATGAAATGTAAAAACCCTACGTGCAGTGATACAATTAAATTTTTCTATGAACTCTTTGCCAGATTCGGTATCCTGGATAAGATTGGGTCAGACAATGGCACACAATTCATAGCAAAAGAGTTCAAAGACTTTTGTAAAGTTTTTCAATTGTGCACATCACTACTGCACCATATCATCCACGATTTAATGAGCAGGCAAAAATATTTGTAGACACTTTCAAGCAAGCATTAAAAAAAGTCAGATGGAAATGGATCTGTTGATGATATCTTTCAATTTTAAAGAGTATATCATGTGACACCAAATCCAAGTACTAATCTGCGGTTGTCACCTCTAGATTTAATGTTCACGAGAAAAATAAGATGTATTCAATAAAATGTTGCCAAAGGGAAATAAAGAAAACAATAAAAAAAAAAAGATACAAAATCTAATATACCAGGAGAAAAAATTTTATTTAAAGAGTATAGAAATGGGAAAGAAATTTGGAATGCTGGTGTCATTGATAAATGCATCGGGAGATTATTGTATTTAATTAATTACTCAAAAAGACCATTAAGAGACATCACAACCAGATGAGGAAAATATACTCAGAGGATATAAATATCCAGAAGGAAGAACAGAAGAGCCGATGAAGGTTATTTATGACTTATTCAACATAGTAGCCCCTGAGGAGAAACATTCGAGTAAACGAAAAAGAAAATTTACGGGGCCTATGGAGATAAACCCAAAAAGGAAGTGGCACGACTTCCAAGAGGAAGTAGTCAATTCAAAAAAGGGAGATGTTGTGGAGTAGCTAAACACCCTCACAAGATGAGCTAGTCTATAACTATTTAAACAGCACTCTCTCTTACTGAGTGAGAGAAGTTAATGATTAACTGTTAGTTAACATTAATCTGTGTTCTCAACTGTGTACCATATTATTCTCCAGAATAAACTATTTCTTATTTTCTATATTTGTGTCAATCTTTCCTATTTATGACACCACAGTTTCTTTTCTGTTTGTAGAGAAAACAATTCACGCATTAATGTTATATAAGAATAAAGTGTCACTGCCAACACTTGTGTTTGAACACAGATCGCCAGAGAGCAAGCACAGTCAACGTCATCTTGAAATAATTAGATCACATGATGGGTAAAAAAAAAATATATATATATATATATATATATATATATATATATATATATATATATATGGGAATTAGAGCAATATTTCAACTTGGGATAAGTTGTTTTATTCAAATTTTCAATTAATATGTCTAATTTGTTTTTTGATATTTTGTTACAAAGATTCAGTTATTAGGCTTTAATTACTGTTTTGTAAAATTTTAGTCAAAATGTGTGACTTTATTCAGATATTTATTATTGAGATTCAATTTATTTGCTGTTGATACTTTAAATTTGATTTTTATATTATGAATCAATAATTACAAATCAATCTAAATCCTTTTACTTAAAAAAATAAAAACAATTTGAATGTGTTTTGAATGCATTCTTAAAGAAGGAAGCTCTGATTAAAAGTTCTAACCTCAAAGATAATGATGCACTGTAACATTCCATTGTTTAATTGTCTAGTCATGTTATATTCTTTTTATTTTTTACATATCATTTATTTTGGACTTTGATTTTAACATTTAAAAAAAAGATTTATAGATATTTGTTATTTCTTTATATGCAATAAAACTTTGAATTATATTTTTGTTTTCAGTTTTAATAATAATTATAGCATATTGTATTGCAATGTTCTCATAAAATAATATAAAAATGGAAAAAATTAAATTTCCCAAAAGTAAAAACGGGGGAAAAAACGTAATTTACTAAAATTGGAAACAGAATCAAGGAAAATTTGAAATGGAAAATCAGGGGCCCAACTATTATTGTATCTGTGATTTACAAAGTCTCTCCTACAAGTGAGCATTACAAAAATTAGAATGGAGAAAAATATTTAAAAAAGTAATAATCATTTTTAAAATAATTTACAATTATGTAAACTTCAACCATTTACTAATTTTTTTTTCTTGGTGTTCCTTGGCGCTCTTCCACATGGCATTTAATTTTTTTCTCCTCGGTTTTGCTTTATCTTTTTTTTTTATTTTCTTCCAAGTTCATTTCCAGAACTGCATCTGTCAATATACATACTCGGTTCTTTTATTTTTGTTTTTTTTTTTGTTATATTTTCCTTTCATGAAAACCTTACCTCTTTATGCAAAGTCAAAATGCCACTGGCTTTCACTGACAAATATATCACATCTCTAATAACTATATAACTTTCTCTTTCTAGATCAAAATACAATTTGAATTCTCTTTCTCATGACAGTGCCATTGGTTTAATAGAAAAAGTGCTTTCAAATGGAGTTAATGTCACTGAGGTTTGTATGAAATGTTTTTTTTTTTTCCTTAGATTAAAATATAGTTTAACTTTGATAAACCCATATTTTCTTATATACACACTCAGTTGTATTACTGGTGAGGAACAATGTATGTTGTGTGTGTGTGTATATATATATATATATATATATATATATATATATAGCTTAAAGATCTGCATTTAAGATGCAGAAGGATCTTGATTGGGCCTTTATCACAATAGGTAGGTAGGAGTAGACGTAATAGACAGCAATAAACTACAGAAGAACTCGAAATTTATCATTGCATTTAAGTATTGCATTAATATATAAGCTTACCATTTAAAAGTTCAATGATAATTCCTCTGCCACCACTAATTTAAAGACATTTTGATATATGTAGGTCCTTACTTTCCATACAATCAATTATTTTTATTTCATGGTTGACTATCACTGGATTTCACAATTTTGATTATTCCCAAATTAATTTCCAAGTTATAAAAATTGTTATTGTACAAAGAAGAAAAAAAAAAAAAATCAAGTAAAAGAAATTGCAGTAATGAAAATTTTGGAATTCAAAATTTCAGGATTGCTGGTTTGCATCTGGCCTGGAATGTTTTTAATTTGCTCAAAAAGTCAGCCCGATTCCAAAATGGTATGACATGTTGGGCTACAGACTCTAGGAGTAAATTTAAAAACATCAACAATTTTATTTTGAAACGCTGTAATTTTTTGTCATTTTAACATGAACTATTGAAAGTTAGAGAGTTGTGTCCCTTTAATTGTTTTTATCAGTAGAAGCCAACAAGGTGGAATTTAAAAACAAGCACAATAATGAAAACGTGGGAATCCAAGATGTCAAGATTGCTGGTCCAGATCCGACCTGGAATGTTTTTAATTTGCTCACAGGGTCAGCCTGATTCCAGGCCTCTAGAAGTAAAGTTGGATACGTGTGACACTGTGACAAAGCTGAAATTCACATTTATTAATAAATTTTACACACACAAACACACATATATATATTTATATAATTATTATTACTATAATGATAATAATAATAATGGCTGGTCACTTGTATTCAAGAATACCTGTCTACTAGACCAGTTAGCTAATTCTTATTGCAGACGCATGATCAACAATCCGAATGCTCAAACCTTTGGTCACAATGAATTGGGACTTCATGCTAGCAAAGGGTTCCATCTACCCAATCTCATTCACAAGGCTTGGGTCAACCTGTGGCATTGTTTCAAGGAAAAGGCAAAGGTGCTTCACACTGGGATCTCTCATATATATATATATATATATATATGAGAGAGAGAGAGATCCTATGTATTTCTTCACCTTATTTTTTGTTGCTATTTAATTCTAACTAAAATGTTATCCATTGGTTTTAAAACAAATTAATTCTGAAAACTGACCTTGTTAATGGATAGCTTTATTGTTCACCAAGTTCAAATTTCACATAATGCATATTCAAATTGATCATTATTTTTTAAGTCTCACTTCTTCATTAAAACCAGCATTAAAATTGTTACCCCAAGCATTATTTCACATGCTTTCACTTATTTTTTTTTCTCAAATCCATATTGTCAGAATTCTTTCCATTCTAAATGTCCTGTTGCTAATTTAAATAAGTATTAAAATATGGCAAAGTCATTTAATGTTCTTTTATCTCATTCGAATATTATTGTATTTGATGGCATATAAGACACACCCCAATTTCAGCTGGGCAAATTGTGACGAAATACATGATTTCCCTCAGAATTTGAAACGAGCATGAATGTGTCTTGCTTGCAAAGTGATGACAAAAAGAAATATGGCCGTTATTGAAGACGCAATTTATGTGCGCCAATCTTGTCCAAAACGAGACGATATTTGCACACATGCAAATTTCGGCTGTATTAGGACCGCATAAAAAGCCGGGTGCCAAAAGCACAGGGAAATTGGGAGTCATTCAGCAGACTGCGTGCAATAGAGCTGGATGTGCGAATTGACAGACAAACAAAGAGGAAGTCGAAGTAGGCGCGGATGAGTTTGGTGTCTGTTTCACAACTGCCCAGTGTAACGGCTGAGAAAGAGAGTCATGCAATACATTTCCTTGAGGTGACCGAAGAATAAGAAATCCCCCCCTTTATCACCATTGTTTTTTTATGGCATATAAAATGCAGAGGTATTTTAAAAGATATTTTTAGTAAAAAAAAAAAAAATTGCACCTTATATGCCATCAAATACTGTAATTATTTTTCAAGGATTTTTTTTCTTTCAAATTGCTTTTGTTCTTTACTTATGCAGACATTTCTAATTTTTTGACTGAGATTACAAAAGAAATTTTTGTTCATATTTAATATTTTTTTTTTTTTGTTTACTGCATCCAATTTATTCTGCAGCATTGTTGCCATCATTTATTAAATTTGAAATCTGTTTTTTCATCCATTGTTTTGGATGAGGAAATTGTTAAAACTTTCATATGTCCTCCTTACCTCCTCTCTTGGCTTGAAGCTGTTGTCATGACAACCGGCATTGATTGAAATTCTCAGCTATTTTAGAAATGAGATTCTTTCAAACTGGCATCATTGTCTTTGTTTTTATCCCACTTCTTTCAGAAGACTCAAGAATACATCAGCTAAAAATGTAAAAAAAAAAAAAAAAATGACAAGGAAATGTAATATTCATCCAAAAGGATTGGTAAATAGAAAATTGTTGAAACAAAGGGTAAATGTGGCACTGTGATGAAAGCAGATAGCCTAAATACGCATATACATACATATTAGGGTTAATTTCCGCCTAGCAACAGAATAAGGGTCACGTGGGAGTCTTATGACATTTTGGGAAGGCAGGTCAAAGGTTGACTGAGCCATTACCAGATGACAAATGTCTAGACAGAAGCTAGACAGGGGACTGATGTAAGCTGGAATTTGCGCCAAAACTTAAGACACGTGATAGTCAGAGATTCACTCGAGAATCAGTTGCTATCTTGACTTTGAAGAGGCAAGACCTGAAGTTGAAGCGCTGATAGTTTATGAACGGAAAGATGACTCATTTGATAGTGATGGAACTTATCCAGTTCAACCCAGCCAACTCCGGACAAGAAATATAACAAGAAGTATTCCTGTTCAAAAACCCCAAATTGAAGACGCAGAGAAATTTATATGCTGAGGATTCAGCCTGCATTTAAAGAAAAAGGAAAACCAGAGAAGAAAGCACATATCTTTGTTACAAGTTGAATTGTGTAAAGAAAAGAAAATGGATATCCAGAGAGGAAGAAAGTATATACCTCTGTTATAAGCTGAATTGTGTAAAGAAGGAAAGAAAGAAGAAAACCAAAGAGAGGAAGAAAGTGTACATCCCTGTTGCAGTGAGTCAAGTTTGGAAACCGAACTGTCTACAGAAGAAAAGGAAAGAAAAAGGCAAAACAAAGAGAGGAAGACAGTGTGTGAAATTGCATCTGTGTCGAGAAGGAAAGGACAATGATAAAAAAAAAAAAAGAGAACTGAATATAAAAGATAAGTAATCATATTTTGGACCCGTAGTAGAAAGATATACATACATCCATGAATATTGTGTTCTTGCAAACACTTTTCCACATGTAAAAACAATAATTGTAACTCCTATCCCATCTCTTTTGTGTATGCGTTGGCTTCTGCATTCAATTCGTAGTAATTCATACTTATATTTTTGTATGTTCGGGTTAAGTTGAATCCATTTGGAGTTAGGCGCATTTTGATATCCCAACGTAAGTTTTGAGATCTGGTCATCAGATGTTTTAACTCATACTTATCTGTTCTTTTATTTTGATATTTGTACATAATTCTTGTATCAAAAATCGCTAAGCCTTATAGTTCATCCTTGTATTGTGGATCAGTATTCGTGTTGAAAACGAAGTGGACCTGGGAAGGATTACTGTTCGATTATCCCAATCAAACAGTGGTCTTAAAAATATTTTTGTTTACCAATTGTCCATTGTCACGATCTGGGAGAGATAGCTTGTATCTCTCCACAGGTGTGAGAATGTATATATCTCCTAGTCGGCATATGATCGCCATATAAACCCATTCGTCAACTGGGGCATATGACAGGCACAAGGGCACATTTTCTTGATGATGTTCAAGCCCAATGTTTCATGAGACCAACATTCTAACCATTGTGTTGAACAAATTATCAATGATTCCCTGTTTTTATCTTTCCAATTTCAGATTTATGTCGACACCGTTGGAGATGCAGGTAAATATCAAGCAAAACTCCAAGACAAATTCCCAGGAATTGACATTACAGTTGCCAAGAAAGCTGATGCCACTTATTCCATTGTAAGTGGGGCCAGTATTTGTGCTAAGGTAAAAATCTTTCTCTCTATCTCATTAGAGAATAAGGTCTGTTTGTTCAGATGTTTAATGTTAATGTGCGATAAGCTGCAAAAAGTTCATTGTTCATGTTTAGTCTAGCAAGAAAATGGCATTTCACAATAAGGGCCAAATTGATAAAGTCAAGCTATGAAAGAGGAAAGCTAATCAAAAAAAATTGCCCTGAAAATATTTATAGAAAAAGCACAGATAAGCTACATTATGGCAATGGGAAAGTGGCTAAAGCTAAGATGCCGGGTCAGGACTGATAACATAAATTTTTCTTTGGATTCTATCAAAATTCTACAAATGCATAGCAGAAGCTCCAGACCAGATGTGTCAGCAATATTCAATGTCCAGACAAATGGTCAACTTGTAAATGAGTAAGATAGATTCTGGCAAGACAAATTGTCTAGCATGACACTGTGAACCAACTTTCCTAGCAGTCAATTCAATCACTGGAAAATGTTAACCCAAGAAGGCACAATGAGTCACCCTACCTGAAGGTTAGCATCAGCCATGCTGGTGGAAGGTAAAACGGATTCTCTCACATAATTAAGACAGTAATTTTGTTTTGGAGGCATTAACAAGATATTTCTTGAGCCAATTAGAAACAGATTGTAGGTAATTTTTAAGATCAGCTGCTAATTTGACCACATTAAACGAATCAGACTTACCATTAAGACATGTGTAAATAGTTGTCAGCATAGGTTGTTGAAAGTTAGAAACAATGTAGGTCCAAGGATAGAGCCCTAGTAGACACCAACCTAAATCAAAAGATCTGGAAGATTGGCCATTCTAGATAACTTTCATTTCATGATTTCATACGATTGAATCTTCCAAAATGTGTTCAGAAATACCATGATCTTTCAACTCTGTGAAGAAGACCAGGATGTCAAGCCTGTTACACCTTCAAGATATTCAAAGCAACAGCTCCAGTGTCAACAGTCTTCTCTAAAGCTGGACTGACTCTTTCGGCAATAGCCATTAACACATCAGCAGTTGACTTAGATAAACAAAATCCATATTACTTCTCTGAAAGAAGACCCTGTATGGTGAGATGCTTAACCAATTCAGAGTTGATTAAAGCCTCCAGTACTTTGCCAAAATGTGGTAGAAGACAAATAATCTATAGAAGAATCAGATGGTTTGCCTGAGTTCTTAAAGAGTGGAACTACAAAAGAGGATTTTTAACAGGAAAGCAAGAAACAGCAAGGCATTTATTGTAGCATTTCAAGAGAACAGGAGCCAGTTCAGGAACATGTTTCTTAAGAACTATTACAGAGATACCATCAAGTCTACATGCTTTGTGGGGATTCAGTTTAGAGATGATAGCAGAAACCATGACTGAAATTATAGGCATATCACTCGATAGAGACTCAGTTCTAAGTGGAAAGTCAGGCAAAGATACTCTAGATGAATCAAGAGTAGAATTTGAAGAGAAACCTTCTGCTTTATTTGCAGATGATGATAACACCTGAAATTGAGTGAAGAGGGGGATGGTTAAAAGACTTGTTCATATTTAAGACACTATACAGAGCCACCAATAGTCACAAGAACCAAACTTGTTAAAGGCTATATATTGTTTTATTTGGCCAATGAACAAAGTCTTAGCCTCTTTGAAAAGCATTGATGCTGGCTGGCTTTTATCCAATAAATCTTAGTGGCCTAATTCTCAATAAGAAGGTTAAAAATTTCACTCCACAGAGCATCATGAAGAAAATCATGAAATAGATCCCAATCAGTAGACTAGAAAGAAGTGTTATGAATAAGAGGTCCATGTAGGTGAGTCTAAAGAAATATCAACAGATATATAATGATAAAAATAGTTTTAAGGCATGCTTTATTTATGAGTGAAACTTCTCAGTAGATAGTCTATTGCCTGAAGATTGCATTTAAATATGAAACAAAATGTCACTACTCAGTGTCCACTTATATACTCACACTGACTGTGGTGAACAGGAACATCACCTCCCCCTACCCCCAGGTGTTTGTGTCCTATATACAGTTTGCCAAAAAAAAAAAAAAAATACATCCTTAATAATTACTGCCTCACATATGGTAACATTTTTTTTTATCCTCCCCAACTATCGCATGCAATCAAAAAATTTACCTCCTCAATAAAAGCTGTTGCTTTTCTAGACTAGGAGAAATGTAATTTTGGTTTATGAGTGAGAATAAGTTTAATGTATTAGATTTTTTTAATTTTTTTTTTTTAAACCTAATTCCTCTTGAACTTTTGACATTGGACCTGTAATTTCTGATTTCTATACTATTCATCTTTCCTGCCTTTTGAATGTGTGACACTGGATTTGGATTTTTTCATTGCCCTTGTTTTGGATATCTAACAGATTAAGCTATCTGGGCCCAACTTTTCTGTTTTTGCTGTTTTACCTCAGACAGACAGTTTGATGTAAGGTTTATACATGAACTCATCAGTGACAGAACTAGCCAGCCTGTGGTCGAGTGGATTGAGAATGTGGACCTTGTGTGTAAACTATACCTGATCGCAAGAATTGAACAAGTTCTTCCACTGTGCCTGAAAGGGGTGGGGTCCTTAGCAAGGGACAAAAGGTTAACATTGAGCAGGTTAAATGCACCTTGTTAATTGTTTGCAATAGAGCCATTTGTGGCCTTTGATCACTTGAAAGCACCACACTTATGTCCTAGTGAAACAGTATAAGTGTGTTTTGGCAGAACTAGAAAAACTGTCAGGATGATGTGTGTGCGCTTTTTGTATTGTGACTGATGAGCCATGTCAGATACTTGAGGCCCCACCCAGAATGGATGACATGACCTTTAGCCAACTACTAACCAGGGTCTGCACCATTATGACAGATGAAAAAGAATCTGAGAAGACTGTCGCTGCAGCCACTCTACCAGCAGAAACCCATGACGATCCAACCATGGCTATTAATCAATGAGGCAATATCATCTGCTACAAATGTAATGAGTTTAATCATTTTACCAAAGACTGTCTCTTCATGTCGATACTGACAAAGTGTTTCTGCATGAATATCATGCACAGATATTAGATACACAGCATCTAAATGTCCAGGAAACTGGACGGGGGACACAACGTCAACACCAGTCTCACTCATGAAAGCAGTGCTAACTGTAATTAATTTATGCATTGATGGGATAAAAAGCACACAGGTTGCTTTTGATTGCTTACCAATATATCAGTCTGTTGTCCATGGAGCAGACAAAGAACTTCCCTGAAGCCAAGAGTCTGATAACCCAGTCAAAATTGTTGATTTTGTCATAGAGAACAAAAATAGTTACAGAAAATAGTTAATATTATGTTAAAGCATTTTTTTTTATTTATCTGTGGGTTTTTATTCCCCACTCCCATTTTCCTTAATGTGCACCAGAGATCCTCAAACTTTGTTGATAGCCAAATTTTTACCTGCTTTAATTCCAGGTGACTCGTGACCGTGTCTTGAAAGATTGGAAATTCCCAGAAAACATTACAGCTTCAACAGATGATTATGGTTCTGGTTATCCAAATGGTAAGTGGCTGTCCATTGCTTGGCTATTGTACATTTTGTGTGGTTGCATTAAGTTAAATTTATTGGTTTTCTTAACTTCATAACAAATGCCAACAAAGATGAGGTAAATTGAATAATGACAATTTCTGAAGAGGAACAACAGAAATCTTTCTACCTTTTTGATATTGAAGCATAAATCTACTCGCTCTTTTAACCAATGTTTGGTGGGGACACTCACTTCAATTGCTATCTCAAATTTTAAGCAAACATTCATCATTCTAATTTTTCACTATCAGATATCACTTGTTTTGAAACTCAAATGTGATGATTTTTGTCAACTAGAATTCAAGTGTTTGATTTTCATCTGTAATCTTTTGTCACCAGCAAAAGCAGATTTATAAATGAAGCTTCCTTGTAAAATTAAGATGTGAGCATTTTTTGTTTCTTTCTTCTAGATTATGTGACACCATTTCAGAAAGTTTGACAAAATTGTTCACAAATTTGGAGTCCATGCTCTCAAATGTGACACTTGCAATCTCCAGTCAAAATTAGCATGTTGCAGTCTCTTTCAAAATGCAACCCCATAGAAAACACTTGTTTTCAATCACAAATCCATATACATTTTTGGATAGTGGTTTCAACATTACCATTGGCTATAGAAACTGTTTATTCCTCAGATGTTTGATTCAACCAAGATTATCAATGAAGTGAGGTGGAGGAGTTCCATTTTATAATTGTGCAATGTTTAATGGCATGACAAAAAAAATTACAATTTGAATCGTCAGTGACTGCCTTGGCTAAAAGATATGATTCTTAAGTATATCTATAATCAAATTTGTCCCATTTCAATGACTGAAAGTGCAGGTTCTGTCAAATTACAAGGATTGCTATTCAAACTCAAACAGGCTTAAACTTCAAGTCAAACTTGAATCCCATTTTCATATGTAAACAACTAGAGTTCCTTACCTGGCACTTGCAATCATGCTGTGTTCTAATTATTCTAATTGAGCAACAGCAGCAGTTGTTATGAAGACAGCTAACTGTTCTATTTGCATTAATCTTCCTAAATCAATTGCTACCAATTCTGGAAAACTCCAGTGCTCAATGGCTGGCATTACTTTGCAAATCTTGACGTGGCCAAAGTTTCTCTCAATGCTTTAACCATTTAATGTGCATCAATTGGGATAATCTTGTGCAAATAAGTGATATTCTGTTTGCTAGAATTTCAAGAGCAGCAATATTCCATCAGTGAACATTATCTAGAAATGTTAATACTCATTGAGAATTCACAATTTGCACTTAAGTACAGTTTGTTTTTCACTTTCGTGGTCAATAAACCTAGATTGATTTTCTATGAACAGATTCTCTATAATCCAGATGGAGACTGAGTTGCCATTTGTGTACAATCACATTGGCTATACAAGAAAACAAACTCTTAGAAATAGTTATCAAAATGTGAGAATAAATATGCTTTATAATCCAAAGCCTGGCAGATACAACCCATGACAAAATTGGCACAGTCACACATACTTGCAAAATATAGACAAGAAAAAGAATTTAAATTGTGTAGAAGAGAATTATAGGGAGGGATTTGTTACCTTAATAATCACAAACTCAGCCAGCAGACTGCAGAGATATGTGACAATCATGGAAGAAAGACTTTGGCCAAAATCCATTGTTATGGCTCATTATTTGCTGAAAGCTACTAAGAAAAAAATGTCAGGACTGATAATGTTTGGTAAATACCAAAATTCAAATTTCTTCAATAATCCAAAAACGAAAATCAATCAAGGTAAACTGCATGACAAGTCTTTGTGTTTCACATCCTAGAATAATGGGAGTGGGGGTCCTTTAGTGTGAAAACCAGAAACATTAAGTTTTATCAATTTCAGATCTACTTTGAGCCAATGATTCACAGAGTTTGGGATCTTTAGACATCATGATGATAATGAAATCTTATGCCATTGATTAATTGCCATTTTGACTCTAAATTTAATTCCATCACAAGGGGAAGTAAAACTTTAATTATTTAGCAATCCTTTCAATTTCATTAATCAAGAAAGTTTAAAAATTTCTTTTGCTATATTCCAAATTTGGTTTAATGGTCATAATTAAAAATAGATTTTTTTATTTTCCATTCTGTGTTCTCATTTGCTTTTATTACAGAAATGTTCACTGTGATTCTGATTCAATTAATGTAAAGCAATAAAAATGGCACATCATTGCACAATAGTTGTTACAGCATTTTAAATTGAGTATAAATTTATTTCTCCACATAGAGAAATTATCCAAAAAATAAAAAGTGCAAATTTATTAACTATGCACCTGTGAGTATTAATAATAAAATAAAGACTTGAATAAGCAAAGAACACTTAAGCTGTCTGCACTTCTATCAGCCATTGTGTGACCTATCACTATTGTTACTTTAATAATAATAAAGTTTAGTATTTTATATTTAAGAATTCTGAATGTTGCCATATCAACTGTGGAAATGTTTTCAGTAAAAACTACCATATGTGACAGCATATAAGGCTCACTTTTTTTACTTAAAATATCTTTTAAAATTCTCCTGCATTTTATATGCCATATGTAGGTTTACTAATTTTTTCTTGATTTGCCCTCATGAAATTGAGGTGCATTTTATATGCTATCAAATACAGTATATTCATTGAAAATTATTTTTTCTTCTAATCAGATCCTGTCACAAAACAGTTTCTCAAGGAGCACATGGATAATGTATTTGGTTTTCCCCAAATAGTGCGATTTAGTTGGTCTACAGCTTCAAGTATTTTAGAAAAGGCTGTGCCAATAGAATGGTAAGTTTCTTACTATTTGAATTTATATAACAAATCAAGTTCTGCTAGTTTCTCAGATGTTTGCAGGGTGAAAAAAAATTGGATTAATCAAAAGGTCAAATACAAATTTAAAATAATTGAACAAAAATTTTATATTCAAAGAATTACCAAAGACTAATAGTTAAGCTTCTGGACTGAATTCTTCATTCAGGTTGGGCTTTTAATTTTTTTTAAAAAAGAAAAAAGATTAAATTTTTCTTGGCACCTATAATTCTGTCAGGAATGTGGGTGGGGAGTCTTGTCTTTTATTTTAAGTTTTGTGATCTCTTATAAAATTTTTTTTTCTTTTTAACCCAGGGAAGATGACAATGTGGAAAATGACAAACCAGGTGCTGGCTGTGCATCTTTGCTCACTTTTTTCACTTCCAAGAATTCTAAGCCAAAACACAAACCACACAGATTCTTTACTGACAGGAATTTGTGTCAAGTGACAGAACTGTGACTTTTAGAAATAAATAAATAAAGGACTTTTTCTTTTTTCCTTTTAAACCAACTCTTTTTTCTTTTTTTAAATCAATTGAAAATAAATGTTCGGTATAAACATTTTAATTTGTAGTTTTTACCAAGAAAATCTTTGAAACAAATGCAGCAAGCTATGCAATAATAATCCTCAAGGACAAAACATGAGTGGTTGAGGAGGGGAGGTTAGAATCCAGTAACAAAATAAGCAAGGCTTTGGAATTGTCAAAGAAGAGCTGATGTTATACAGTTAAAATTCCAGTGTCACAACAATTGAGCAGGTTCCCTCTCTTTGAGTTACACGCTCTTCCAGCAGACATCTTTAGAATCAATATCTGATTTATTGCCACTCTTTCATGCCCAATTGTCAAGGCAGAAGCTTGTCCTTTACAAATGAGGCTGTCGTCTTTAAATTTCAACCCAGCAGCCAGTATGTGGCTGCAAATCTGTTTTAAAAGAAGAAGTCTTCTTGAATAGTATCTGTGTGTGGGTGGACACCTCGCTCAAGCAACGCTTTCTTCTTACGTTCTTCTTCTTCCAGCATTTTCACTTGCTGTTCTCGCTGCATTTCCAAAATCTCATCAATTGAAACCTGCTCCAAGTCATGATGGTTTTCATTATCAAGATCCTGAAAGAAGAATTACATTATGCCATTTAAACTTCAGAGATACTGCTAATTCTTTGGGGAAACGCTATAAGATTCTACTTTTTATAACAGGGTTCAGCTTTTAACAGCATGAGAATGCTTAATTACAATTTAAAGCAGGAAATGATTAAGATTAAACTTGAAAAACTCGGAAACTAATTACATCAAGGAGAAAAGGAAAAAACAAATTAAAAAAAATGAGCCAGAAATAAAATACAATTCAATAAGATTTAGTAAGTCTAGATCATCCTCAACCTACCAAATTGCTTCCTTTGTATGACAAGATTTATGGTTTTCTGAAATATCAAACATGTTATAGCTTACCAAGTCCAAGGCAGGCTTTTGGAATTAGCATTCCATGAGGTACATCTGGCATTCAATCAATGTTATCGAAAAATATGCAATAAATCAATCACAGAAGAATGTGAAATTCTTATATAAACCACAGCCATTATAGCAAAGAAACCAGGTCAAGTTCAGTTTTAATCTTGCTGCTCTGATGTCTCTCCATTTATGAATTACTAGAATTTGTTATACTGCTGAAAATTACATATTTTTGAAATTCCTCAATTTGTTGTCATTAAACCCATTGTTTGATGTCAACAGTTTCTTAGTTTATACATTGAAGTTAGCCTTTGTAACTTCTTTATTGAAAAAGCTGAGGATTTAACACATGAAATCCGCATAGAACATAAGTTATCTCTGAGCTTGCTGATATTGACTTACGATAGCCGTAAAAACAAAAAAACACTGCCAAGTGACAACACCAAGAATACATTTTGGTAGTGCTAGAATAGGGAATGACAGATCAATGAAAATCCATGAAAAACTAGCAACAGCAGTGGCAACTCTCCAGCCAGTGGTAGGGAAGGTGGATTGCTACTAATAATTGATTCCCCACCTCCCACTCCTAGCTGTTTATCTAAAAATCTCCTTTCCCATCAAATTCATTTATAGAAATGGATATAAAAAGAAGACAGTATTGTTTTCAGTCATGAACTGACCATTTTTAAATATACATTGTAAATAAATGTTATATAAATATTGGTATATTTAGACAAGGTTTGTACTTTTTTTATTGTGGTTCACTAATTCTTTGACAATGCAGAAAATGAATAAAGCTAACAATAAAAGAACAAACAAAAATAAGCACAGAATTTTCTAATGTGTGATCAAAAGTAAACGAACCATCAGTGATCTGGAATAAAGAAAAATGCTGTAGATGAAATAGGGTTATTAAATCTGATCCAGAATTGCCATTATTTCAGGAACATTTATAAAATGTCAAAATTGATAGTGAGAATGAAAAGCAAAACTTCTTGTTCAGACAAATTCTAGAAGACATTTCAAAGAAGTCATCCTTGAATTTCTAATCAATTGGTGTGTGTGTGTGGGGGGGGATCTAAAAAATTTTATAATTGCTTTCAGAAAAAAAAGGGTTACTTACAATTTCCCCTAAAAGTACAACATTCTCACCACGAACAATAAAGATGCCTCGAGGAATGTCTCCATACTTTTTACCCACATGAATTCGCTCAATTGTACGATGCAGGGCAAGGTTTGCTGAAAAGAGATATTTTTATTTTATTCTTTGCATCCAATTTACCATATGAAAGAATCTTCTGTGTGCACGCATATATTGTGTTAAAACAATTACTTACCAAACTGGTCTACACTGCGTAAGAATCCAATAAGTGTACGTCCATCTCTTAGAACGACAAGCAATTTCTCTGAAAGTTAGAAAAAAATATTGAAATAAAACACTTACTCTACATTATTTGGACTGTTATCTTCATCTTCATTGCCATAATCACGTTTCGGTCATTGTAATTTCAAAGTGAACCTTTTATTTCATCTACCGGAATAGATTGTTCTAGTTCCACATGCCATGCCCCCTCTGGGTGTCTCAGTTATTTCCCATTAACTCAACTCTCCAAGTTTTTGGTTCACCACTGCTGTAGCCTGGTATTGAACTCAGTGACTAGACCCAGAGAGTTGTGAGTTCAATACCAGGATACAGCAGTGGTGAACCAAAAACTTGGAGAGTTGAGTTAAAGGAAATAACAGAGCAATCCACAAGAAGCATAGCACGTGGAACTAGAACAATCTATACCGGTGGATGAAATAAAGGTTTTGGTTCAAAATTCCAATCACCTCAAAAAGGCTGGCATGTACAACAGCCAAAACATTGTGAATATAGCAATGAAGATGAGGATAACAGTCCAAATAATGTAAGTAATCATAATACCTCATCTCAGAGATATAGACAAAACACTCAGTATACAATAACCAAATTGTACTCTAAAATGAAATAATTCACAGAATGTTTTCTACCTAGGATCAGTGTAGTATCTGTGCCTGATCAACCCCCACCCAGCCCTTCTGTGCTGGTATCGGTTATAGTTTCCTACTAATATCCTTAATAAACGAGAACTAAGGAAAAGAAGGCAGATAAGAAAGCTAAAAATAAAATGTAAAGAAAGCCAGAAGAATGAAAAAAAAAAAATCAAAAATGGATGAGACACACACTTGTTGATTAAATATAAAGAAACAATGAAGTAGAGATTGAGACAGAAAGATGTAAAAATTGTGATATATTAAAATTATGGATACAGGAAAGAAAAAAAGAATGCATTGGTGCATTGCTTTTTTGTTTTACAGGGTGTGGCAGAAATCCATCCCACATTAGTGGCAATGGTGTTGACATTTAGCTCAATGTCTTAATTATATGGGAGGGATTTCTTGCACACACTTTAAGCAAAAGTAAAACATTTTTTTCAACATAGTTATTGTTTTGTTCCATCATTGTCTGCTATCTTTTAAGCAACTTGATAATTCTATTGTCCCCAAACTTTTTTTTATCTTTCTCATCAAAGAACTGCTCTAGGAGTTTTCCAAAGAATGAAAATGATCTTAATTAAGGCAGTTCTGTAAATACCAAAAATAAAGGAATATCTGAAGGTGAAATCTCATGTAAATATAGCAAATGACTTTCCAGTCAAATTGTAACAATTTTTGGCTGGTCATCAATGAAACATTCATTCATGTGTTATTCTGACAAAATATGCCTTTTAACTAATTTCATCAAATAAATGACAATTTATACCTGTTTATATTTTACCCAACTTAGTTGTTCCTGCTTAATGAAGATTATTCTTTTGCATATTCAGCTTCAACAATTAAATTCTTAAAAAATAAATTTTCTTTTCATTTCAAATATGTTTTTTTTTTTTCATCTTTAGAAACGATTATGTTGTTGATGACTTTCATAATTTAGTTAATTAAATAAAACTATTTTCTACCCTGAAAGTGACAATAACTGAAGCCTTTTGGTCAGTAATTCAATGTTGACATTTTTAATACCTTTCTGAAAATGTAACAAATTTACATTTTCATTTCTGAAATATTTATATTTTTTAAAGTTTTGTTCATAAAAGTTAGGTTTTTTTTTTTTCTTTAAAAATGAATTTATATTTGAGCTTATTTAAAGAAATATTCAGTTTATTATTAAAAATAAATGAGATGCCTTGAGTACAACAAAATGACAATAATGGAAATTTAATTACTTTAATATAAAACCTCAAAAATTTTCTAAAAAAAAAAAAAAAAAAAGTATACAATGATGAAAAAAGGCCTCAAACTTGAGTTTTATCATCAAAATGTTTGTTTTTATTAAGAGGAAAGACCAAAGTATTATTTTATTATTTTTTTTTAATCTTTTCTAGCACATTCAAAATTTTGGTTTAAATTCTTGTTTTTCTTGCATCAGTGAGTGAGCCAAAGATTGGGATTTTTAGTGTCCTTTTTGGTGTTAAAAACAGTGTTTGGCAAATTTTTACAAAATTCACAACTTGTCTGATTTAATGAAATTTTCAAGAATTATTCACAAATGGAATTATTTCTGAAAATTTTTCTTTTTTTAAGAAAATCTTGGTAAAAATCTTTTTTGTTTTACATGTTACCCCCACTTACATAATTTTATTATTTACTTCATATTTTATACTAGTTAAAAGCAGGATTCCTTGGAGAATTTAAATCATCAATTTGATTTTGTCAAACAGAAAATCTGCCCTGAATCATAAAATAAAAAAATGAAATAAAACTATGACATTATTAGAAAAGCTTTTAATTGTTTTTATAAATAAGAATATATTAAGGATACTATTGTCTTAAGAAAAATGTTTTCAACAAATAATAAATTTTTACAAGAATCATTTTTTAAAAATTTTAATTAGAAAAATGTATTCTAAATCTTAAAATTCTGTATTAATTTCATCCTTTTAGATAATATTATTAAGTGAAAACTATATTTAATATTCTCAAATGGAAAAGCTTAATACAAATCATCAAACACCAATATTTTTAAAAGAATTTTGAATTTTTTGTATGTGTGCCGATTTTTTTTTAAGTACAGGCGACCACACACAACATTATCAGAAATTAAGAGCGATAACTATAGTAAATTTAAATCAACATTTCTAAAATTCAATAAAACATTAGATTACAGAGAATATTTTCCTAAATTTATAAGATTACTGAGTACTTAAAAATTAAATAAAGGTGTCGCTCATATCATTTTTAAAAATTATATTTTACAGATAGTCACCGTAGACCTGTCATCAGGCTGTCAAACACAGCTATTGTCTGGTTAAAAAATGCATTTCTGCAATATTTTAAACTTAAAGTAAATAATATTTGTCTCAAATCAGATTAATACTTTGAATCAGCTAATATCCCTCAAATAAAGTTTCAGAAAAGTATATTTTATTTTTGGAAGATTTAATAAAGTGAATTACATTGTAATGAAAAATGATTAAAAAAGGGTGCTAATCAGCTATTCTAGCAAAATTTTAAAAAAACACCTGCTAGCCAATTTAAATTATTTTTTGAAATACAGCAAAGTATTTTGCTTATTAGAAATCTTAAATTTAATCTATTAGCTTGAAATTAAAACTAAAATAAAAAGGTTCAAAAAAGTATTTTCATTTTTAAGAATTCATTTCAAACCATAAACAACAATATTTTGCCGTCTTCTTTAATAACTTTATTATTTTAATGTAATTTTCAGCAAAAATGCCTATATGCACTCTATGAAAGAAACTATTACCAAAATTGTTTAAACCTATCTAAATGCTTTTTCACTAATATCATTTCACAATAAACAAATCTCATAAATGATATGACTGTGTAGCAGCGTAAAGGAAAAGAATGCATCATTAAAGACACTGGAAAATGGTTGCATCTTCCAAAAAAATACTTGACTCCTCCTGCAATTCTCTATTTCTCCAAGAGTCAGATCAGACCAAAAATGGAGAATTGCTACCACATTTGGGCCAGGGATTTCCAATCCTCTTTCCAGCCTCAACAGAATTCAAAAGCATTTGTGCAGGCCTTGTGGGTGATGAATTGGTTTCCACTCTTGAACTGCCCCCTTTTCTCACAGACAGAACATTACTAGCCTCTCACTAGTCTTTTGATATTTTCATGGCAGATATTCAAGTCAATTCATCCTCAATCCATTCATATTCATTTGGTTATGAGTAAGTTCCACTCAGACACTGTCTTCCTTAGAAATGTTGTAATGTGGAATGCATTCCCAAGAAGATGCTTCACTGACTACAATCTCTCAAAGTCTAAGGTCAACTGTTGTCTATCCTACATATCTTCATAATATTCAACACTTGCTCCCTCTCTATATACTCTTAGAACATCCCCAATTAGTAAGCCTCTACCTTGAGTGGCACTTAGGGCTTGTATTAGGTGAAGAATAGTAAAAGAAATACAGAAATGTACTTGGACATCAGTCAGTAGATATATCACACATTTTCCAAAACCATAATAAGGACCATAATAATAATAATATTCACTTAATAATTTATTTATAAGCAGAAAGGAAATTTCAAAACTGTTTTTTAACATCAGCTTTATACAAAATTTTCCAAATACTGTTCCTAATGCATAGTTTCTTGTAGCAAAGAGTTCCTAATGCATAGTTTCTTGTAGCAAAGAGTTCCTAATGCATAGTTTCTTGTAGCAAAGAGTTGCTTCTAAACATTTTAGTGAAGTAGAAATGTGGATTTAAATCAACTGCTGTTCTTTTCTAGGACTTGAAAAGAAATTATGAAAGACAATTTGATGACTTAAAATGAGTAATTTTAATTAATTATAAGCTTCTGTAAATTCTACATCTTTAATTTGAATGCATTAGAATAAATTATTTTAATAGTAATGGTGATTCTGAATGTTATTTCATAGTGATGTAGATAAAAAAATTTTTTTATTAAATGCTTCATTATGGATTTGTCATTAATTTTCTCTTGAGCTTTTTTCCTGCATATTAGATTTAAGACTTTGCCTGTTTATGGCATTCATTTAATTTAACATTATCTAGATATCACCAAAATAGATATTTTTTTTCCAAAATGAAACCAAAAAGAAAAAAAATTTATAAAAATTTACCAAAGTCAGGGAATTATCGGATTTAAATGAAATTTTCAGCACTTATTCATGAATGAATTGTAGACTAAACAATAGAAATATGGAGGGGGGCTGTTATCGCAATAATATTTCTATAAAATTTTTTAATAGAAAATCTTGAAAATTTGTTGTGAAGCCTTACAAAGATAATTCAATAAAACTCAAAAAACAAAACAATTGCTGAGAGTAGGTGCTTGCATAGTAAAATTCATTATTTTCTTTCAGAATTGACAGGAAAAGAAATTTACAATATTTTAGAAAAACTAAGTTTTTAGTACAAATTTGAAAAGCTTCTGGTTGCTGATGACAAAAGATCTTTTTTATTAAATAAAGATGTGTTTGAAGAATAAAAAAAATATCAAATTTTATTCCATTTTTGCATCAGAAACATTTTTAAAAGAATTTTATTTTCACAACTGTTATTCATTTTCTTTTGTATAGAACATCAAAGGAAAAATTTGGAATCACCTGCCTCTTGGCAGATTATCTTCTTAGTCAATAAGGTTTTCTGATTTCCCCCACCCATTTTTAGTACTTCCTTTAGTTTAATAAATTTTATAATCAGAAAGACTTCATTTTTGTGCAACTAATGCAAACGGGTAAGAAAATAATAAAAAATAAAACTAAGCAATTAATTAAACTCATTTAATTAATTTCATTTTTATACTTCTCTAAGTACTACTAAGTTTCATCAAAGTGTAGAATAATAAATCTTATAAACTATGCAAGGTTAAAGAAAATTTATTTTTAAACATAATATCAATTTCTTGATTATTGCTCTGTCACGTTTTATATTTCTTTAATTTTTAACTTTTTTGTGGACGGCTGTAGAAAACAATTGTTTAATTTTAATCTCTGGTATCAAAAGATGCCGTGCGTAACTAAACGTTATTTTCATTATGCACATAAAAAATTAAGTTATTAAAAATTATTTAAAATTTTTTAGTGCGTGATGATCTGTATTTGTCACTTGCAATGAGGACAAAGTTTTGAAGAATTTTTAAAACATTTTTGAGACTTTATAAATTATTAAAAAAAAAAGTAAACAATTCTTGTAAAAATTCATTATTCATCGAAAAATTTTTTCTTCAAACTATTGTCCTTATTTATAATAGCTTATCTAATTAGTTTTATTGAAGCTTTTATTTTACGCTTCGAAGCAGATTTTCTGGTAATCAGTAACTGTTTGAAAAAAAATAAAAAAAATAGATGATTTCCAATATTCTCCAAGGACTTCAGTTCTTGTATAAACAAGAAAACAAATTTGGATGATGGAATTTAATTTCTAGAAATAAAAAAAAAAAAAACTTTAAAGTTTTTTTTAGAAGTTAAAAAAAAAAATTCTGCAGAAAGTTTATACGTAGAAATTAATTTTTCTTTTTATACGAATTTAGCTTTTCTTTTATCGTTCAAACATAAAAACAAAATTTTACTAAAAAGGAGGCATTATTAAATAAATTATTTTTCAAATTTTAGCGGTACCTCAAATTGTTATTCAATAACAATTATTTTATTATTCATTATTATAGAAGAAACGTTTAATAAATGGTTGTTAATGTTATTGTTAAAAATTAAATGTTAATTATCTGTTTATTTTCTTTCTCCTTTAATACTTTAAGTATTTTAAAGGAGAAAATATTTTAGCTAAATCTATTGGCGTCAGAATATCAATTTTTCATTCAAAGTATTATATTTTAATTTTAATATTGGTTCTCTAAGAAATTGCATTTATTGTCCTTCCTAGAACCTTTAAGTTACCTTACTTAACCCTCAATGACTTTTTTTACGTATTTGGTCTTCTTTATATTTGGCGGGAAACTTAACAATATCAGGAATTATTTACTACAATCAATTTTTAGTTAATTCAAAAATACGTCAAGGCAATAAGAATAAAATAAGATTATAAGAGTTACTAACATTAAATTAAAAACAACACCCAAGTGACATTTATTCCAATCCAGACCTTTTCCCACACTTCCATCCGCTTGTAATTAGGACAAAAACATTCAAATTAAATTTACAATTTAAAAATAAATTAAATTCTAATATTTTAAATGACGTTTTCTTCGTTCCTGATCTACTTTTTGCTTTCAGTTTGTTACAAAAATAAGTATTTTAAATTTGGTATTTTTTGTTAATTTTCAATTTTATTAAATAAATATATATATATTTTTTACTCACTGAACAAAGCAAAAAATAAACATTTGACAACACTTGAAATTTTCAAAAAGTTACATTCTTCAAACTAAAAGTAAATTTATAATTTATTTTTTATTTAATTCAACAACAAATTCAATTGTTTAGTTTACCTTTTTTAAACTTTCTTCAAAAACATTTTTCTACGTAAACTGTAAAAATTTAGAAACAGCAAATTCACAAAATTTTCATTTTAAAACCTCAGTTTAAATCTTTTTTAAAGATAAAAATATTCGTTTTTTTAATTTTAAATTATAAGAATTATTTTTCTTTTTTTGCATCGCAATTAAATAAACAATGCAAAAGCAAACATTAATTTGGAATTGACACGACTGTAGATGGCGAAGGCAATTTACCAAAAAACTATTTTAAGACAATGACTAAAATACCCACTGTCAATTTCTTCGACTAGACTGGCAGTTCCAGGCAAGTAAGACATTTCGGAAGATTTAAAACCAATTCCTTTTTCACCGAACAACTTGTGTCATTCGGCAGTTTCGTCATCCAAATTTGACTGCTACTGCCACCACCTGACAGTCGGGCGGAAGTTGAACTGATTACTTCCCTTGGATAATAAAATGACACCGGCAAAGGGAGATAATTCAGCTAAGAAGAAGCCTAATAATCTGCTACATGATCACAATAGTGAGGATTGCCTGACTAACAATCACTTACGACAGGTTTTTAAATTATTTCAAAGAGGTTGGTCAAGTACGCTCGAAAAAGAGAAAAGCAATTAGACTATATGTTTTATCAAACCAGTAATTCATAAATGAAGACATATTTAGAATAATAATAGGCTTAAACACCACTAAATTTCATTATTCAATATAAAAATTAATCAGCTTCAGTAAAAGGTGTTTGAAAAATTGAAATAATATTTTATTTGAAATATCTTCCTTAAATAGAAAGTTCTTGTTCTGTATTCTGAAAAAATTGCACCCACCTAGCAGCAGTTTGGAAGGAAACAGATGCCAAATATTGGCACAAAAAACTTTGAGAGCTATTCTATTTTTACAGCTGTTTTTCTTTTCTTCCATACATAGTTCGTGTAAATTTTTCAATCTTATTCTCTGAACACATGATCTTTCATTTCTTTTAGATATTGTCCTTGTATTTAGCAAAAATCTTTTCATATTTTACAATTGAATGTTATTAAATCTCAATAACACTGGCAGAACAGATGGAAAAATCAATATAAGTTTGAATCCAGACATTTCATTTTCAATAATAAAACCTTTTCACAAAATGAAACTGTCTTGAATATTTTCTACCAAGTTTTCTTTGGAATATTTTTTTAAAGAGATTTTCAGACATTTTGGAATCACAGCCATTTTGCTTCTCAAAATTGAATAATTTACAAATAATATTCTTATATATTAGAATTTCTGTTCCGTCCACCCACCATAAAATGAATTCCACTCTATAAACAAATGATTCAAAATTATTATTATTGCAAATTATTATCATTATTGGAAGCACCACTACAAATTCTAAATTGTGACATAGGAAAGATTTTAAGCTTAAATACAGCATCATAATTTGTTAGTATCAAATAGTATTTCAACACAAGAATAAAAGTAATAATGCAAAAAAGCAACATTTCCTACACTGGTTAACATTCAATATGATAATGAAGAAAATTGTTTAGGTTTAAATGAATTAAATGATGGATCCAAATATGTCAATGTCTAACCATTTTTCAATACAAGAATAAACATGATAATTGCAAGAACATATAGCATTGGTAACATTCAATTATGATAAGGAAAGGTTTCTTTAAGTTTTACATGAGGAAAAGTTACAAGATATTATTGGTTGTTGTTTTCCTCTAACTATATATTTCTAAATGATGTTTTGGAGAAGAAATAGGTTAAATAAGAGTAAAGTAATAAATAAATAATGAGAAAAGAAAAAGTGAAGCCTCACATTTCCACATGGATAAATAGAATGCTGATGAATTTCTTCATTTCACAGCCATGGGATTGACTTTTGTGTTGGAACTTCAAAAATGCACAAAAATAAGTAAATGCAGACTTGGTGTTGCCTGTGGCCCATATAAGAATGCACCAAAAGCCACTCAGAGAGTAGCGACATCAAGCATACATAGGAGCACACACAGTGCATTTAATTACTCCCACCATGCCAAAGTAAGCCTTCTCATTCAGGTGCTCATGCCATACAGAGAGATCAACACACTTCTATCCATAAATAAATATGCATATACTCACACACAACAGAAAGTGTTGTTTTTTTATTCCTTGGGTATGAATTCAAGTCAAGTGAACAGCTAACTTTAACTATTGTTAATAATGGTGGTAATAGGATTTGAAATGTATCCTGTAGCAGCATTTAGTATTGAAGCTACTCTGATTATTATTAGAAATTTCATTTAGTGATTACTATTAAATACATTCTCAATATCTTTTCCTAGAATTTGTTTATAAACATTAAACACAACATCATTATCACATGCTGATTTTTTCTTGACAATAGACATAAGGTATAAACTTTCGACTACTTGTGAGAAAGCACATCACATTTGTGATGACATTTGAAAATTCCATTTAGCCAACTCCAAATTACTTTGCATTAATCTGTCATGATAATAACTACTTTTATTTATAAAAATTGATAATTATTTGAAAAGCTAATTTTAAATGAATCAACATTTATTTGGTTGAGACTATTTATTTGTAAGAGTTAACATTCATAAAAATCAATAATTTTATTTTTGGGACTTCAAAAATAAATAAAATATATTTTCAAATTCTTTCAACAACTACAATTTCCCCAAATCTAAAACTAGACACAAAAAAACAGACAATGGGCATTGTTGTAAGCATATCATGTGACTTTTCTCAAGAAGGACATGACAAAAAATATTAAATTTTGTCTTTTGGCCTATGTGGGAATGGACCAAAAGCCACACAAGGTACTGACATCAAGTATACAGAGGACTGACAGCAAGTACAAACAGGAACACACACGGCACATTCATTTACTCACATTATACTGAAGAAAACCTTCTCATTTGGGCACTCATGCTATGCAGAGAGATCAACCTAAGTGAGATAAAATACTTACCTGAACACCCAACTATGTCAACCACACAAAAAGAAGCATCCTAAATGAGTTATTTTTATCCATAAATATATGCATATATTCACACACCTACATATATATATCTTCACATCAACATGTTACACACAAAAACACACTCACATAATAGATATATTCACCAAAATTACACAAAAATATCTTGAAATACTAGAGAGTAAATTTATTCAATAAAATTGCCATTGGCTTCAACCACAGACTCCAGACAACTTTGAAATCTCTTACAACTCTTCTGGATGGTCTCCTTGTTTATGTTGATGAATGCTGCCATAATCCTTGCCTTCAGTTCATCTTTGGTGTTACAAGGAGTTTTGTGGCCAGATGTAAGGTGTTACATGGTCACAGAAATTGTCTGGCAGCCATGATTGGATCCTCCTGTTTGTGTAGCATGGTTCAGAGTCTGGTTGCTTGACATAGGGTCTTCCAACATCCACCCTCTTGACCAAGGGCAGCACTATCTCCTCAAGGCACTTGATGTAGGCGTCTGTGTTGAGTCTGAGGCCCTGCGGGAAGATGAATGGGGGCATAATGTCGCCATCACTAGTAATCACTCCAAACACCATCATGTTGACTGGATATATCATCCAACTCTTTCCGAAACCTTTGCATTGTTCTCAGATTGACACCCAAACACTCTGAAACATTCGTATTGGAGCTTCTGATGCAAATGCCAAGCAGTACAGCATGCTGTTTCCAAATTTCTGACAGAGTGAATTGCATCATGGTACTCTTTTTCTCATAGACAGTGCTCAACTGACTCTACTATACTCTGCAGTTGACAAAATCAAAAACAATGTGTATGCATGAAATTAAAAATATAAAATGGCAACAATTTACTCATTGCACCCTGTATATGGACATTTGATTTTCCTGAACTTTATTCTGTAAACTCTTTACAATCTCTTTTTAACCCTTCTGAGAAGGCCTTTTTTCTTTCACTTGTCACCATTGTTATTAAATTGTATTCAGATTTGCTCAACAATATTGACTCTTTCTTTCTCTCACCTTCCATTTTACCCTAAAGAGATTAGTAGTAAACACCTTCATTTGACCATCAAAACAAAGCCAACTCCAATCAGCAATAGCCTGTGCAACCATCTTTAAGAATCAGTTAGATTCCTACAATTGTTGAAGTTGCCTTACAGAAATCAGTTCAGGATTCAATTAAAAATAGTTAAACAAGGAAAATCATTTTTTTTCATTTGTGATAAGAGAGTAATCATTGACTCTGTTTAGTTTAGTTTATTATATTTTTTTAAGTCTCTGTTTCTTTCCTCCTTTCTTACTTGTAGCCTGATCACTGATCTCTTCCTATGATTGTTTTTCTGACCAATCAGGTAATAACACATCATTATACACATTTTAATTATTGCTTCACCTAAAATAAATTTTTCAGTTTAGGAAAGCTATAGTTTCTTATAATTACAATGTTGCTTATTACAAAATTCATGTTGTTTGCATTCAGCTAAATTCTTGTGATTAGATGTTGAGTTTGTTTTTTTAAGCAAAATCAAAAGTATATGCTAATTATAGAAACATATTAAACAAAACCTTTTATATACCCTGTATTTTGTATATCCTGTACTTTTATTGCTTAAATTGCTGAGAGGGTATACAGTAATAGCAGTGTCAAGAGAAAAACACCATCTTTTGCAGGTACAGAGGTTAAAAAATCAAAATTATATGGTGAGTTTGTAAAGATCTAAGGAATGACCAAATTTTCTGTCATTTTTATTACAGTACATTATTATAATCATTCTATTTTATTAGCTGTCCTTTTAAAACTTAAATTTTGTACTTAATTCATAAATGAAACTTTATTATTGGCATAAATATAAATTTTTCTCAGCAAATTATATGAAGTTTATATCAGTCTATATTCCTGTGATGCGGTATTGTAACTATTTACATTGCTTGGACTGTTGGTCTCATCTTTATTGCTATATTTATGACATTTCAGCCATTGTACACTCCAGCTTTATTCAGATGTTATTAGTTAGAATTTCGAACTGAATCCTTTATTTAGTCCACGAGTTGGGAGGTGCGTGGGTTGAGGTAGGTAGTTCTAATTCCACGTGTCATGCCTTTTTTGGATATCTCAGTTTCAGTTAATTCCTTTTGTTAACTCAGCTCTCCAAGGCCAGATATTGAACTTTTAGGATCACTCAACTAACACTTTTAACCACGGGTTCATATATCTTTGAGGATATCAGTGAGTGAATTTTGAGGATTTACAAACTTAATGTTTCAGTAAGCATTTTTTTTACCAGAGCTCATATTACAATATTTTGTTATTGTTGTTTTTCTCAAGCTCTCTGTATTACTGGTTCCCCTATTGTTTTCATGTCTATACTTGAATACAATAAGGGAACTGGTAATAAAAAATGAAGGCTATTTTACAACAGTCTGTGAGTAAACCTCTCTTCTAATGTTCTTATATATGATGGTATAGGCATTATAGGGCTGATGACATACCTTGAACCATATATCATATGCATCAAACATTAAAAGGGCTTATAATATACTTTGTTCTATACATGATAAAGCAAGCATAAAAACTTAAAGACAGTATCATTGCTATGCCATTTTATAAACTTTTAGTTTTAAAAAAATCCCCTATTATATTATTGAAGAAATTATAAACATTATTATTCTTGTCCTAATTACATAGTGTGACATAAAAGATATAAAAAAATGCACAACAGTAATTGTTATATAATATTGATTAATTATGTCCTATCTAATTACATAGAATGTGGCATGTAAGATATGAGTAAATAATAAAATACACAACAGTAATTATTATATAGTGTCAATGTACAGGAAAAATAGTTTTCAGCCTCCTCTAAGGGTTTTAAAACATTTCCCCCACAAGAATTAAAGAATTCTGTATTCTTTCAGGTAGAACATTTGGGATAAATTGATGTTAGGTAATTTGATTTCCTACATTTATTGTCAATTTCAAGTGCAAAGCAGTTTGATGTCAAAGATGAGACAGCTCAAATCAAACACAAGCCAAAAGTTAGAGAAGAATTGAAAGTCTCATGAACCTTTCTACTGAATTTTCTTTATGTGGATTTTGCCAAAAAATCTTTCTTACTGGCAAAAATATTTTTGTAATAATTTATAGAAAGCTCACCATCTATTTTAAATTGTATTTCTTGCTTTTAGCTTCAGTTTATTCTGCCATGTCATATTCAGATGAATTAACCAATCAGCAACAGCAGAAATTCTCATCATCTGCTGTTGAATCAAAATGACAGAAATTCCCATCATCTGAAATTAATGGCTTAAATTTATTTTAAGTTTATATTCAGACATTTCACTCTTTATTCAAAGAAATCATCTAATTTGGTATGCCATTTTCTAATATTTCAATGACCAAACATCAAAAGTATTTTGAGGGTTTAATGAAACTTGAGGCGTGTTGATTTGCAGATTTTTTCTAATTCTAAAATTCACTCAATACAAAGCTCAAGAGCCATTCAAAGCAGAGAGTTACTGTTAAAACAATAATGATGAATAAGGCGTGTGATATGAATGAAAGAGGAGGTGGTAGAAAGTGTGAAATTTTAAGGATGGATAATGATTGAACCTTGACTTGAAATTAAAATTGTAGTGTTCAGGGATAAATATGTTGAATAACAGACATGTTTTATGGCTTTAGGTCATTTTCTTCTTGATCAGGTTATGAACTTTTCAGCACTCTCTTATAAAAACAGCAGCACAAAAAAGTTCATTGTCTCTTTCAATCATGTTAATATGAACTTGTTACTGATTCTGATTCTATGTATTTTTCCTTGTGTTATTTAATGACATTTTTCTTGTTGCCTCAAGAGACAATCGACACTCTTTGTGCTGCTACAATCATTCTAGCATTTTGCTATACTGTCATAAACACACACAACAATACAGCATTCAAGCTTCATTTAGCCTGTCAAATTATTTATTGGTTTCCTACAGGTAAAGTAGATTGTCAGATCGAGACTTTCATACGGATGTCATGCTTGGCACCAAACCAGTCCAGAAATATATAAACTGTCAGTGCTCTATACAACCAATTTCTCAGATAAATGGTTGAAAATGTCTTTGAGAAAGTAAAACCTGTGGATCTTGGGAATAGCACACTTCTTCAAACCTTGTGCACTGGCGCTACAGAATCACAAACAAAGAACTGTACCAAATAACATAAACCACATCGCTTGAGGACTTTCAACAGCAGCAACAACTAAAATGGATAGCACATGGAACTCAAAGAGAAAATAATCAAAATGTTGATGTTCCACACAACTTCAAATAAAAGTTTAGGAAGGAAATTCCCATCAATGCTGAAAAGGGCGATAACAGCTTACTGGACCTGAGAAACCTATTTCCTGAAAAAAATTTTTAAGAGAAAGATTTTATAAATTTCAACTGATAGTAATACAAGCTGCTCAGTCAATGAATGTCAAATGTTTCTTTATAAGGAAATGACTAGTATTATCATTACCACTAAAATGGATGCATCAGGAAATTATCAGATTTAAATGTTATTTTAAGAACTTATTCATTAATGAATGAATTGTATTCTGTATAGATTATTTTATTAGAGAACTTTGTAGAAATATTGGAGAGAGTTAGTTATTCCTTCCCCATTTCAATACATCCTGAATATTTTTAAAATTGGGGAATGATGACAAATACTTTTTATAAGAAGAGAAAAGCAGTACATAAAGTTTAAAATGAATTTTTAAAAATGAAAAATCTTTCACTAAGCTTTTATTTTAGTTTTAATTTCAAGTTAATCTATTAAGTTTAATATTTCCAGTAAGTAAAATACTTTGCTCAATTTCAAACAGAATTGATTGGAATTACTTTTTTGAAATTGTTAAAATTATTAAAAATCAGTCATTTTAGTGAATATGTCATCACAGCATGATTCTCTTTATTAAAAAATCTTTCAAAAAAATACTTTTTCAAAACTTTATTTTTAGGAAGATTAGCTGATTTAAAGTTTAATTAATCTGATTTGAAACAAATATTACTTACTTCTAGTTTAAGATATTGAAGAAAAGCATTTTTTAATACAAAGGTGGGTTTTTTATGTGATGTTGACAGCTCTATCAACAAAATGATTAAGAATTTTCTCTATGGGGAAATAGTTATAAAAATTACTTGATGAATATAATGTCAGCACATTTTTATATAATTTTTTTAACTACCCATTAATCTTAAAAATTTAGGAAAATATTCTCTGTAATCTAATATTTTAGTGAATTTTAGGTACTGAAAACGGTCGGATACGCAGGCCCCTGGCCTTCGCGGCCAGGAACGTCGATCACAGGGCTGCGTATTAAGTTACGCTCCCATTTTTTTTGTCTGCCAACTTGATAGTTGGAAACTTTCCTTTCTCTCTCTACTTCGCCTACTACTCCTGGCTCCTTGGCCCTGTTCGACTCTCGGCATCCCGTCCCTACTGGCTGCCTGCACGTCGTCCTTAACCTTTCCCGTACACTATGTTAGTAATTGATACGGGAGGTTACTAATATCGGACTCAACCGACAAACACGCAACGCCTGCACTGGACCTGTGACATGCCCTAATAACGCCAGCTCTTCTTTCCTTCCCAACACATCAAGTTGGCAACCCGGCAACGACCAATTACAACAACCAACATCAACTGCAACAATCAACTGCGATGATCCTGCCAACAACCAACTGCAACAACCAACAGCGATCATCCCGGCAACAATCAACTTCAACAATCAACAGCGATCATCCTGGCAACAACCCACATCAGCTTCAACTCCAACCAACAACGATGATCCCGGTAACGACCAACACCAACCTCGACCATCAATGCCTGCACTAGAACTTCTGCACCTCCATCGTTCCGACCTCCTTATTTTCTTTTTCTAGAATAAATTAGCATATATCACATATATCCTCGTTCTGTCGTCCATGTTGTTTCACTGTCAGATTTAACGTCTTCAAAAATGTTAGCGGGCCTCTTGTGGCCTCATTCACCCTTGTGTGATACGGGGGCGCTCGGGGGTCCGCTACAGGTCTTTTCTCTTAATAATAGTATAAAGATTTTGGTGATAAAACTTTGTTTTTATTATGTTTGCAGCATTTTTAAATCACATATGCTCATTTTATAACAAATATTTTGAGGTATCTATTTTTATAGTTTTATAAAGAAAACTCCTTGAAAATATTATTTCAGTAAAAAACTTTCACAAAATCAAATCAAAAAATTTTGAAAAATTGTCATAAAGCCTTACAAAAATAATTCACATATTTTGGATTTATTTATAAATAAAAATGTGTTGCATTTTGTACACTAATATCAGTTTAATACTAATAACTGATTTTTTCCCTTTATGCCTAAATACCATATATACTTGTATACCAATCAGATTTTGGGGCAAAGTCTAGAGGCTGGCTTTGATATAAGCAATTGTCTCATTAAATTGAAATCTCTGGTTAATGGAAAGGACATTTCATCAAGTTCAATTTATGATTGAAGAAATATTTCTACCAACATTAAATTTTCTTTTTCAATTTTTTTACAAACACTTTTTAGTTAATTAGAAAAGAGCATAATACCATACTACATTGTAAATGAAAGATTTTACTATTTTTAAATAATATTCTACATTTTATGGAAACTATTTGTGAAGAATAATTGTTGGCTTCTAAAATATTCTCTAGTTACACAATGAAAACATGTTGCATTAGTAATGAAATATTGTGAAATGTTTTCAGTAAAGTTCATTAAGTTATAGAAAACTAATATATTGCATAATGTATTTTCTGTAAACTAATTCAATCTTTATTAGGCACAGGTCAGTTTAACATATCAATTATGATATCACAGTTACTATCAATGCAAGGGAAATAAAACCCTTTTGATATTTTCATATTCAATGTTCAACTAGTTTAAGTACTTGTCTACAATAGATAAGTGATACCAGATATGAAAAAATTGAAATAAATAAAATGTATCACTAAAAAATATCTATTTTACAATGTTTGTAGTCAAAACATGACTATGGACAATCTTTTTGTTTACATTAGTAACATAAATGAAAAAATATTCATTCCATTTATTACTGGTAAAGTTTCAAGAAAAATACAATGAAAAGTAGAAAATATATTTTAGGGGAAAATTGTTCTGTAAAATTGCCTCCCCAATTACTGTCATAATAAAATAAAAATAAACATAAAAGAAATTTTGTTTTAGTTTTACACTGAAAAGTTACAAATTGTAATTGTTAATACGAAAGATATTTCTTTATAACAGAAAAGAGATGGAGCCTGCCTTTCCCCACTGTGTTGGAATGTGTCACGAAAAAATAAATAATTTCGTCTCTTTCTCTCCTGCTGTCGTAGCGACAGACACAGTCTCCACTTCTGAGACTGAAAAAAAACTGCCCTCCTTCTCATTCCAGCCCTTTACATAGAGCTTGGTAACTCACCTATGCAAAACACCAACAAGCCAGCTACCAATCACAGTTCCCGCGCCTGCCCACCTCCACTCACTTTGGGGGTGTCAAGTTGACCGACCAACTCATTACACGCATATGATATCCAACGCTGAGTGCATGCTGAGTCCGTGACGATGTGTAGCACTGTTGCTTGCTATTGGAGCGCCAGGTTAACCCCCTTCAGAGTGGCGTCTAGTTCAGCCAGGTTTATGTGTCGTGCATCATTTTCAGGTCGTAACCAGCAGGCGTCTTCTATGATGGACCCGTTATCCTCAAGGGCGACACCCATGGCCAACGAGCTGGCATCCACCCAAACGGTGAGCTCGTTCCCCTTAATGCACCAGTCACCTCGCCGCGGGATCGTCTTGCATCACTCTCTCCATAGTTTCAGTTATCATGCATCTTAGGGTAACGTCGTGCACCTCATCATCCCATCCTGACAAAACAGAAATTCGCTGGCGCTTTATGGCTGCTGCCGCCACTCTGAGCCAACCGCATACGGGAAAATGGCATACCAGTTTCCCACACATGGAGAAGGTACTCCGACAAGTGATCACTGGCGGGACTTCCGGGACGTCACTACCTCGCCTCCAGCGAAGTTTTTCTCCATCACTACTGACGTGTAGTCCAAGTACATTCGCTCCATCCTGTAGCGGATCTGGAGCCTTGCACACCAAGTCAAAGCACTCCAGAATTTCTGGGCACAAACGTCCGCGTTGGCCGTATATGCATCTACAAAGGTATTCAATTCCCTGTAGTCCATGACCGGTCTCACTTTCTTCTTATTCTCTTGCACTATTGCCATCAATGGAATCAGTACTCAAGGCGGCCCTAACTCTTCCTCGGGCTACGGCGCAAGCCAGCCGTTTGCTATCCAAAGCTGCAATTCATTTTCGTATTTGCTTCTGATATGCTCTGGAACCGGTTTTCGGCTATTTTATTTTTTCAGTGGCGTGGGCGTTCGTCCACCCGCCCACTTCCACGTTATGGTCTATAACGATTCGCGCTTGGTCGAAAGTTGCACTGAAGTCAGGTTCGTTAATTCTCAAGGCAGCACAGATGGGCGGATCAGAAAACTTCGACTTTAGACGCCTCTGTGATGCGAGGCTGCCCAGCTCCTTAATAATGTCCATCCCAAGGAGCAGATCAACACCTAATAACGCGCTGTCCATGACCAACACGCTGACTGTAACTTGGGGTTACCGTTGTTGATAGTGAGTTTGATGTTTCCAACTCCCGGTTTCTGAGAGCTTTTCCATCAGCCGTTAGTACGTCCATCTTTTGTCTGCTCCACTGTCCCATAAATCGAACCGTTCGTGGAGTGACCGAGAGCAACCCGAATCTACTAAAGCGGTACACGTTATTCCATTGATGCGCACCTTAATCACAGGGAGCGCCTCTTTCATGCTCGGTGCGGAGAAGAGAACGGCTGACGTTGCATCCCCATTCTATTTCCCGGACACTTTGAGGCAATGTGACCTATTTTATGACATTGGAAACATCGAGATCGAAGCGTGTTTTCAGACCGACCTGCTGCGCATTGCTTTGCGTTGATAGCGGCAGTCTTTGGCAAAATGATTCAGCCCAGAGCACCGATAGCAGGTGACATCGCCATGGTGATGGATGGCTGGGGTCGGATCCTCTTTGACTTCAATTGGCTGAACGACTGCGGCCACTCGTTCATCAGCCTCTTTTTCGTCGATCATGATAGCACGGGCTCTGGTCAACAATTGATTGAGCGTCATGTCTTCCATTCTGGATGATGCACGGAGTATCTGCTTAACATGACTAGGCAATCCAGACACGAAGGCACAGGTCATCCATTCTTCAGGAAGCGGTGCGATCGATACATCTCCACTCACTTTGGGGGTGTCAAGTTGACCGACCAACTCATTACACCCACAAGAAAGAGGAATTTTTTTTATGTCAAACCAAGGCAATCCTTAACTATATATAAGGATCGCCTTGTATCAGACCCTTCCCCTTTGTTAAATAAGTATACATACCATATTTGAGGAATTTACTGCTTGATCATATACAGTCTTGGGCACAATTCAAGTCCTCATATCTGCTGAACTATGAATGGTAGTAAGATGAAACTGGTACCATTTTAAAGCTAAATTCATTAAGTTTTTTTGTAATGCTGATGATTTTTTCATATTTTTTCAGATCCAGTAATGGTGTTCACTCAATCAGAAAAGGCGTTTTGCGTCCATGAATTTGCAAAAACTGAATCATGGACATTGTTCACCATGCATTTTGCACAAAATTCCAAAAAGAGGCACCAGAAAGGAAGTCCATATTGAGATGGCATGGTAAATTCATGAAGGATGGGTGTTTGTGCCCACCTAAGAGAACAGGACACCCCTCAACATCAGATGATACGGTTGAGTGAGTTTGAACTGCCTTTAAGCAGAGCCCCCATAAATCAATCAGATGAGCCAGTAAGGAACTTCAGTTTCCTATAACAATTGTTTGGCGAGTCTTAAAAAGATGACTGCACATGACACCTCACAAGCTACAGTTAACACAACCGTTGCAGGACACTGATAAACCAGCTCATTGGGACTTTTGCATAGCAATGCAAGAGAAGTTGGAAGATGACAGATTTGATGTGTGCTGTGTGACCAACAGTGCTCACATTGACCATCTTTGAACATTCCATGGAAAACTTGAGATTAAATTCTTTCAGAATATGTCAGGCATGTTTTTATATCCTTAATAGTTTTCAAGATATTCAATGTCAAAATGTGCCCAAGAGTTTTGGAACACCCTGTATAATGAAGAGTCAGACTCTTTTCAATTATATCTTTCATCTTGATAGTATTGTTTATATAAATGTATAATACTCCGTCAGCTGCTAAGGGTTGGCAGTGTTACCAAATACAAAGTGCCTGATTTGTTATTACTTCAAAATTTGGAACTGACACTTAAAGCATAAAATAAATTACTGGCTTTCTGTTGAAAATCAAAGGTCAATCTAGAAAAGAGCTTCACTTATATACAAGTATGAAGATGTCCCAAATAGTAAACTTTGGACAGGCATAAATCAGTCAGAATTAAAACATTCTGTAAGCTGTAAATATAGCTTATTTTTTGGGAAATCCTTCATTTATAGATCAAGTTAGACATTAGGATGCAACGCAATACCAAAACTTGTAGAAATGTAGAAATTTGCTGGAATTGACTTTAATCATTCCACTTGACAGCAACTTTTTGGAAAGTATTTTTAATAAAGAAAACATCTCAGGGTTTGTGGTAAACACACTGTTGTAAATTCATTGTAAAGTAGCTTCTGTTTTGCTAAAGAAAATTTTATTCAGTTAAATTTCATTCATTTTTTTAAAAAGTAACAATTTTTAGAATTTCTTTTTACAAAAGCAAATAAAAACAATTGCAGCTAAACTTGAAATAAAATAAAAAAAAATGTTCCCTGACATCTGTGATTAAAATGACTGATAAAGTCAAAAGGTATTTTATAGCTACATCAGTAGATACATAAACACTTCATGGAGTGACTACATTGAGTCAATTGCTTCATCTACTACGAGAAAAGTTCGTTCACGGCAATGTACCTGAAAATTTTTCTTGTCAGAATCCATTTTATACATTTATAAATCTACCATTTCACTATGCGTTGAATACAGCTGCTATATCTGATCTGGTGCTCCTGCTTTATATCTCAAGATTGTTGACAAAACTCTTAAAGAACAGTCTGCAATGTAATTGATTCTGACCTGGCATCTTGACTTCAGTCACTTTTTCATGAACATGACATGGCTTCGCACTGTCTTTTCTACAAATATTTTCATGGCAACTGTTCTGTTAAGCTTTTTTACTAAATGCCTCAGCTGCACAAATTTAAGCATGCTACTAGATTGGCATCTAGGTCTCACTGTTTTACTTTTGAATGAGCTAGATGCAACCATCTCTTCTATTCTAACATTTTCTTTTCTCATACTTCTCCCCTGTGGATCTCCATTTCAATTTTTCACTTCCCTGCCATCTACAATCTTCAAAAATTTAAATGCAATGTCAGTCGCCATTGTCTCTCTTCCTGGCTCCTGTTCCTTTATTGTCATTTTCACACCTCCACTAACTAAAGTCTTCTCATTCTCTCTCACTCCCAATAATCAATTGCATCTTAGTGGCATTATCACCTTGCTTTGGGTAAAATGATTAAAAAAAATTTCTTGAGAAAGCTTAAACTTACTTTTGTTACCAAGAATAAAATATTTTGAATTGCAATCAATCTTGTTTATATATATATATATATATATATATATATATATATATATATTAGGATATTATACAGAAAACATGTCAAGATCGATACACAATTGCAGTCATGTTTCAATGCATCTCATCGGGTGATTGTAAATTACTGGTGAGTGAACGATTTATTTAGATTTAAAAGCAATATACAACCACTTTTTATGAAAAAAGATAAAAGGAGAGGTCATAAGGTTTGTGGGCTTTACTCTGATTGACCAATCAAATATGACCTATGTTAAATTTAAACTAAGTGAAGAAGCAAAAATTAAAAATTATTTTTTATAAATGGGTCATGACCCATAGATTGGCATCTAATGTCAGCCAGACTAGAGCAGATCCCAATGGTTACATAAATTATACAAACTTAGACAATGTTGTTTCCTAAGAAATAAAAATGTGGTGAAGGGGTAATTTAACAAAATGCTAAAGAAGTTATATGCTTTGTGAATTCCCTACATAAAAATGTTTTATAGTTGATATATAAATAGCTTCTTTAAGAAACTAGTAAATAATTTAAATGTATAGAATTATTTGATAACTTAATATGCAAGTGTTGAATAAAGATTCTTCATATAAGATGTTAGTAACACTAACCAATCAATGTAAAATATCAAAAATACCAACCAAATACCAATACATTCTTACAAGATGTTACTAATACTACCAGGAGATTAATACAAAATTATATTAAATCCAAATTAATTTTACAAATAGAAAGATAAACCATATATAGTGCAATGCAGTACAACTAAAATATAAGAAAAAGCATATTCAAATTCTAAAGTTTAACTAAACTGTAAGGGAAAAGGTAAACTATGTTTAGAATTTAATGTTAATTCATTCCTTTCATTTAGTAAGAAATTTTTATTGAATCTGATAATTTCCAATTTTTCATGTAAGCACAGAAGACAGGGTTCATATAAAGATCTACATGTCCTTGCCATTTTTAAAATTTTCCATTTCACGTTAGGAGCCTTATCATCTTGAACTCCAAAAATATTTAGAAAGTGATGTATTATTTCTGTAAGTACTATTGGTGAAGGACAAGGTGTGTTGATACCACCTAGTCTTGAAAGAATTCTTAGTACTACCAATATAGAACTTTTCAAACCTTGGATTCGCTAATGTAGAGATAGTACAAAGATAAACAAGAGATTTAGTTAAACATTTGGTCAGAATTCCTACAATTACATTGGTCAGTATCATTAATAACATTTTCTTTGAACCATGTATTATGATCCAGATTATTAAATTGGTTTAAAATTTTATTTTTGTGTAACTTTATTATCTTCATTATAATGTTTTCGGTGTAATATCCTAAAATAAATAATATTGCTCTACTTTGTATTGAGCTCTCTTTTAAGTTAAACATCACAAACATTGGAATTGTACTCTATTCATTCTTATCTTACCTGGGTATATATATATATATATATATATATATATATATATAGTGAGAGAGAGAGAGAGAGACAGTGTGGACATAGCAATCAACACTGCACAATGGGCGTCAGTTTCATACTCCAATACGATCTTTAGACTTGGTTACCATGAAGTGCTAATTCCTACGTCTACACTATCTATACTTATAAATGCTTTATTTTCAATAAATTTTTAATAAATGGAAAAAAGTAGAAAGTTTATTTCACAAAATAAAACATTTATTAATATAAATTATGCAAAATCCATTTGTGTACACTTTTTTCTCAAGACATCACATACAATAAAATTATTTTTAATGAACCATTTTATTTTTGTTGGAATATTTTCAATTTAAAATTCAAGTGTTAAATATGACTGATTTTTTCCTAGAGAAAAAATGTTTAATTATTTACTAAATTTAATGTAGTGTTAAAATTTAATATTAATATTAATAGCATCAAAAATTAAAATTTGTTGTAATTAAAATGCTTAATCTTTCTCCTCATGTACAGCAGGAGAAATCAGACAAAAACACTAGAGGAAAAAAATGATAAGCATCTGAAAAGACAGATTTTGTTTTGTTGTTTAAGAAATGAAACATTTTACAAAATGATTTAAATAGTCACTTCTGATTGGTATAAGTAGTTTTCAGCCACAAAAGTGCAAAAGTGTATAAAAATATTCACTGAATTTTTAAAAGCTTCTTTCTTTTTAAAATAATATCTCTGTTATCACCAAAATCTATCACTTATCATATAATGCTTATTTTTATTTGAAATCATTGCTTTAAAAAAGAATTGCATAAGGAATTGATTTGAAAATAAAAATCAATTTTAGTACTTTATTGTTTCACCAGCAAGAAAAATATGAGTAAAAATTTATTGCAACAAATGTTGTCATGATGGAAGCGAAATCAAGAAGACTGATCCAGTGGAATGCTTAATAAGACAAATTGATTGTTCATCAGTTGGATCTTATTTTTATTGAAATAGTTAATCAAGGCATCCAATGTTTCAAAGTTCTGAAATAAAGCAAGAAATAAAGTTAGATAAAGTTTTAATAAAAATCATTAGTGTTCATTATCGGAGTCATTTGATGTTTATGAATTCCTATAAATAATGTTTACTTTGAGAATTTAAGTTGAACAAATAGACAGGATGAAAATCTTCAGTTTTAGATGAAACCTTGTCAACCAGTTGACTAAATGCTTTTAATTTTTAATTGCAATTTTACTCAATCAGAATCCAAAAAGGATAAATCCTTAGTGAGACTTTAACTTAGGTCTCTCTTGTTTTGAAGAAGACTGGTTAACCATACCAACTGTTCTTACTGTCTGAGCCACTAAGAACTTAATGATGGTGCTGTGAATGTACTTATAGATCTTTATAAAACTTACATTGCCTGCAGTCAATGCATAATTACATTTTCAAGTTACCAGGAAATGTCGGTGTCTAGCATTTTTTGTCATGAAATAACAAGCACTTAGTGCTATTTTCAAACTCGTATAGACATACAATATGATGTGTTTTGTGTCATATTTTTATTATATTGTGTTGGGGGGTGGTGTCATTTAGCTTAGTCTGTACTGCAAAATATGACACCAAACCCAAAATGGAAGCATCCATTAGAATTTGTCATCAGTCTATTTATATTTTATTTCCAGTAAATGGCAATTTCCTATTTTTCAAAGTGATCCAGCACAGTCAGGCAACAATGCTATAAAAATGCAGCAGTGAAAAGGTTAACAGAAATCCAAATCTGATTTTAAAAAATAAAGAAAATTACTAGATTAAAATTAAAATTTTAAAATAGTTGATAATGCTAAATCTAAAAATAAGAATAATAATACTGCTATTAATACTACTAGTATTGAAAACAGTAACCAATATGGCAGCAAAAGAAGTCAAGAAAGAAAAAAATATTTGCTTTGAAAAGGCTAAGTGTACAAGGTTAAATTTGGACTTTTGCTGATTCATATAACCCAGACAGTAAGAGCAGTTGATATTGTTAACCAGACTGCCCTAAGACAAAGGAAACATGAGCTCCAATCTAAACCAGAAACTTATTCATTATAATTTCCCATCCATGCTGTTTGTTCACTGATAGACACTGATGAATAAAGGTACAATAAAAATATGGGAAACATTAAAATGAAAGAAAATTTCTTGTCAAAATTAAAATTAATAAATATAAAGATCTTATTAAAAGATTCAATGAAGTATTTTGTGGAATTTTATAAATTTGTTGTTCAAATAATCTTACATTTTCATCTATTAATGTTAAAACTGAAAATTCTTCTTGAGAATTCAGTGCAGTTGAAGCAAAGTACAGAATAAATTAAAAGTGAAATATTTTAAAAACCTCTATTCAGGCCTGTAAATTATTTTTTATTTATTTATTTGTTTTTAAATTTAGGATTGTAATATTCTTTTATTTAACTTTCATCCTAGAGTCTTTTCTTAAAGAAATTTTAAGTTTGTGTGTGAATTTGACCATGAATACCTAATTTTCTATTGTGTCACTTTAAAAATAAATTTTAAAATAAATCAATTAATGATTTTACTTACAGGCTCATTTTTTTTTTCTATTCCCAAAGCTAATCTTTTATCTGAATCTCGAATGCGAATGGGGAAGTTGTAGGTCTTTCCACTGTGATAAAGTGTTACTGCATATGGGTAACTAGGACCTTTGGTAGTGCTATTTCGGACAGCATACATTCCATCCTAGAGAAAAGCAAAAAAACATTATCATGGTTAGGCTGCATATCCTTTACAAGAATGAATTTTTCCAAAATATGCACATAAGTAATCAACATCTGATTAAGAATGAAACGACTGATATGGATGTTTCTTTGTTGTTACCTTTATGGCTTATATGTCTAATCTGAGGGACAAAGTTTTCATATGTCAACATATTTGCTAAACCTTGCCACAAGCAAAATGGAAGATGAGAAGATTCTGATGCAACAAATTTGTAAGTGTTAAGGGCCAACTTCCTGGAGGATTTAAAATCCTGGATTTTATACCAGCTTGAACTTTGACCACTGATAATTATTCTATTCTGACTAGCAACACATTTACAGATGATCTCATCTTTATGAAGTTTTTAATCATTTTAAATCTTATTTTTATTTTAATGCTTTGAAACAGTTGAGAATCTCAAAATATATAAAATGATCAAGTTGGATATCAGTATTATTTAGCTTTCAACTTACTAATAATTTTTTAAATTTGTTGTTAAGTTTGCTAAAACTGCTTATATCTCTTAAAAAGAAATCTAATGATATGTTTTTACTGTGTTGTTGCACTTTTACTCTTTTTTCTTTTAACAAAAATAAAACACTTTTTGATTCTTTTTTGCAATTATTCATTTTTTTTATTTGTTAGAAATTTATTTTAGACAGTAAAACTTATTAGTGATTAAATCCTTTAGATAAGATTGAAGATCTTTTATTATTTATTTATTAAGTTCCTGTGATAATTCATATTTAATTCTTATTAAACATCTGTAGGCAAATTTAACATTTGCTTTTATTCACCATCCTGTAGGATTAGGTACTCCTCGTACTTTATCAAAATATTATGCATGAGTTCAACCACAATACATAGAATGATGCTTTTCTGCTTAGAGTATTATTGTGGCACTATATATTAGGATGCCTCTTATTTTTTTAAGTAAATGCTGAAATTGAATTGCCAATCCTAAATTTGTTTCATTCATTGAAAAATGCAGCATATAAAATTTAAAGGAGATTGTATAATATTCATAGGGTGCCTTTGCTTGTTGAATATTCAGTTGAATATTTACAGATTATACACATTAGAAAACTAGTAACATTTTTTATCTACCAATGAAAAATTTAAATTCTAACCAATGTTTATTATTTTCAGACTCCAATTATAGCAAATATATCCAATTCCAAGCAGAAAAGTGTAGTTTGGAAGTTTTTAAGATTTCTGGTGATAATCAAAGTAAAGTAATATGTCAATTGTGGCTAGGTAATTAAGTGTTTTATGTACAGAAATTGTTTTCTTTATTGTTTAAAGCCTTACCCAATTTTTTTAAATAAAAAGGTTATCTAAATTTATTTCATAATCTTTTGTAATCATTTTTCTACTAAATGTTTTATTAATAATCTAGCAGTAGAGCCCGGCGTTGCCCAGGGATGTAACAGTAAGAGATAGATCAAGTATCGACCATCATAAAGACTGAAAAATAAAATTGACAAAGATTATTGTTAAGGTTGACGGACACGCATGTCTTAATTAGTTTTTTTTTTTTTTTTTTTTACAAATTGGTCAAACCCAAATTCAAACAAAAACATTGTTTACAATCGTTATGAGTCTATCGATTGGTGAATAGAATTTTATTATAAACAATTGTCTTGTAAATGGAATTTTTAAAGCATTCTGAATGTAAATAAAGAAAAAAGTGTGCAAGACAATAAGAAATACTATACCCGAAAAAAAAAAAAGTGGATGTTTGTTTTATCGGCTGAAAAATGTAAGAAATCCGATCCCATATATAAAGAAACACACACACACACACACACATAAACAACCTGGGGTTTTTAACCTAAGTCACTCCACGAAATCGCTAAAACATAGAGCATAGTCTGATGAAAAAGACGCCAAAGTTTATGAAAACAAAATTTTATCGTCAAAATGCTTATGTTTTTATGAAGAGAATAGACTAAATTTTTTTTTAATTTTTTAAAAAATTTTTCCATCTTTTTAGAATATTCTAAATTTTGATTTAAAAACCTTGTTTCTCTTTTGTCGCAACACACATTAATTTGGAAAATCTTGAAAAAAAATAAAAAATAATTGTCAGATGTTAATGAAACTTTCAGAAACTATTCACAGATGATCGAAATTATTATAAATATATTTTTTTTTATTAAAGTCATGGCAGAAATATTTTTTTTTATATTTATTAACACCCCCATAACTAATTTTATGAAAAACTCTAGAAATTCGAGACCATTGGTTTTAGTGATTACAATAGTTAAAAGCACAAGGCTTTGAAGAATGCAAATCATGTTTTTTTTTGTTTTTTTTTTTGGTCAACATACCTGAAAATCAGCTGTGAATTGTAACATACAAAATTCAATAAAACAAATGTATTATTTAGTTTCAAATGCTTTTATTTGTTTTAATTTGTTTTTATGAATATGGACAATATTTTCTGAAAGCAAAAAATTTTTTCAATGAAAATTGAATTTTTAATACAATTATTTCTTATTTCTTTAATTTTAAAAAGATTTAAAAAAAAATGTTTAAATTGAATTTAAAAAATATTTTAACATTAGTTAAAAGCAACATCAACCTTTCAAAATGTCCGTGTGAGATTGTCATTGTCTAGCGCTTTGAAAATTGTATAATTTGGACCAATCAGATTAGCCATGGTAATTAAGAAACGTAATTTTTGTGTTTATAGTCGGACAGTAATTATCAAGTATGGAAGACCAACCAGAATACAATTTAGTTGCATTATTTGAGTTCAGCATTGTTCTCCGCTGTTAAGCCCTTTACTTTTGCGAAACACGTATGGAGAAGTTAATTTGAGTTTTCAATTTCAACTGAGGAGGGTACCTACAAGTAACAGTATCATCTCATGAAATTTAACTACTGCTAAACTTTAATTTATATGATCTTATTTTTATATTAATCTCAGTTATGACATTTTCCATAAATGAAATATCAAAATTAATAATAAAATGAATGGAAATACAAATAACACAGTAAAATGTAATAAATGTACATAAAATTATAGTATTTTATGTACACTTCTGATAAAATTTCATAAGAAAGGTACCTAAATTAATTACATACCTTTTTCTTATGAAATTTAATCTCACTATTAACAGTCTTATTTTTTAATTTCTTTATATTTTCCATAAAGCATCGTAAATGTAAAAATGAAAGCTAAGTACAAAAATAAAAAATTAGAGCGCTGAAAGTTTTCCTTAAAAGTAACAAGGTAAATAATGTGTTCACTTAAATAATTTCACTTCCTTCCATCCGTAGAAAGAATTCTCCTCCCGTAAGTTATCTAAACGTCATGAATGTGCCTTTTCGTCAATCGTCAAGCGACTTAAAGGTTATGACCTGCTTTGTTTTATTTTCAAATTACATTTTTTTGGCGCAGAAGCTAAGTTAAGCTTGGTTCAAAATATTTTAAATAAACAGTATAATTTCTGTTTTTATTAAAATCAGTTTTGAAAAAATGATAATTGATTTTTAAAAGAATATCAAAGTAAGATTTTAATCATTTTTATCAAATCGAAAAAAATGATTGAAAATGATTATCTGTCCTTTTTTATGACCAAAAAAAAAACAATATTTTTAACGAAAATTTCAGACGTGCTAGGAACGATTAAAAAATGTAAAAAAATACCCCCAAAATACTTTGATCTTTCCTCTTTAATAATAATATGAACATTAGACAATAAAATTTTGTTTTCGTCAAGTTCGGCATCTTTTTCATCATGCTATGCTCTTTTGTTTACATTTTCGTGGGTGAGTTGTCCCCCTTTCATTCTCACGATGTGTCTTAATCGTGTTTTCAAATTGATTTTATTAAAAAAACAACTGTGTTTTTCCCATTTTCAGCCCCGTTAGAACCACCACAAGGTAATTTTATGTAGTCCTGTGAAGTTTTGTTGAAATCGGCTAAAAAATGTAGGAAATTCGATCCAACATATAAACATTACAGACACACACACACACACACACAATCTGCGTTTTATAATAAGTAAGATGTACTTTGTTCACTAACTTTCCCAACTGTAGGGTCTGAAAATAATGAATTTAAACATTGTAGATATCAGAATTGGAATCATGAATCATATCAGAATCATAAATTTAGAACAGTATTGGAAACTGTATCAGAATCAGTAAAAATATTAGTATCGTCCCATCACTAATTAAGATATCAAAGATGGCAAACACAGACTTTAAGTTATAAACTGCTGCTGATTAGTGAACAATAATAGTTATTTACCCATTTCATTTATGGACAGTAGTTTTTGGTGAATGTTAGATTTTTATTTGAGTAGAATTTTGCAGAGTCAGATTTTATATCTAATGTATAAACTATATTCCTCTATGGTATGTATTTATAAATAACAAAATCAAGACTTACCATCTTATAATGCAAAAGTTTATTTTCTACAACCATTCTTTCACTAGCACCATGATACCATGGAAAAACATTCAATGGATTCTAAGGAAAACAAAAAAAACATATTAGACAGAATTTTTTTCTTTTTTGGTCAGAATGTCAAAAAGCTTAGCCATTAGACATTTTGTGTTGAGATTGTAACAGAACATGATAAAGATCTATTTTGTAACTCCAAATGTCCCACAAAAAAAACTTACCATGGAAAACATTTCTGTCAACTCCAATCTTAAATAATTGAAATACAACATAATCACCATCATCTGTCTTTTTGAACCTGTTCTTTTATTGCCCTTTTTCTTCACTAACGTTTTCTCATTTCATTTCACTCTCAGTTACCCTTTACATCTTAGTAACATTATCACCTTGCTTTGGATGAAATGATTAAAATCAAAACAAAGAACACAGTTCAGAAGATAGAATGGAATGAACAATATAGGCAATAGTTAACAAGAATATGTCAACACATAAAAGAGAAGGAAAATGAGAACAAGCCAGGGATACACTAGTAATCATTTATTTCATAAGATAATAGAATCTTGATCATTCAAGTGCAGTAACTGGGATAATTCAGACTCTTTCACAGGTATTACAAACAAATGAGTGAAAATTGAAGACCTGAATTTGTTGTCTCAGCTTCATTGTGTTCTAAACTTCAGCTCCTCTCAAACAACATGGTTCCAGCCCCTTTGGTCATCTGCAAGCATTTCCCTACTATCAGGATGCATGCTTATGAGTTTCATGTCACACTTGAAGACATCCTTAAAACAATATGTTGATCAGCCTGCTAGGTGGTGCCCTGCAGCCAGCTTGCCATACACACAACATTCTTTACTATGCAATCATTCTTCATTCAATGAATATGTCCAAATCACTGATAAGAGGAAGAGGAAATTCATGTCCAAGAAGAGAGTTTGCTCCAGCATGTCACCATTGGTAAATGTCTCACACTGTTATGCTAAGGATATACCATGAGCAGTGTAGGGAAAAACTCAACAGATAGTTTTTTTTAAGTCATCTTGGATTTGCTACAAGATACTGAGTACACACACCTGATACACTTTGGGTTTAGTGTTCAAGGTCAGCTGGTTGTTTCACAATCAATTCTCCAATTTGGTCATGATGACTGCAGCTTTAGCAAAAATACAATTATAACATATTTACAATAATTAGGTTTGTGATTTGTTGGTAGAATTAAAGAATTTACTTTAACCTAACAGAACAGGGATTCAAAATCTTCATATACATATATAAAGTTCACAGTTATTATAACTGAGTATGATGATTAACTACATCTGTCAGCAAGGCCTTTGATCAGGAGAATGAAGGTTTTGAGGAGTATGAAACCATCTCTTAATTGCTGTTGTTCTCAGGTCCACTCTGACCCAGGATGATAGCACCTGTTAGGGTCCCACTATGGGCAAATAGTGAACCCTTAAACAAAAACAGTATCGGGGTGGATAACTCTTGCTACCATAAGATAACAGTACTACCTGCAACTATATTCACTGCCTCATGCGAAAATGAGAGTGTGTAAAGATAAGGGAGTTCTCCCTGACAGAAAATTCTCCACTGCCTGGTGGATGTTGACATTGGCTTGTAAAATGCTAGAAGATTAAACCTCAACAATAAATCCAAAGGTAGGGACCCAAAGGTGGTTAATAAGTCAGCACTATCTGGTATTATCTGGCATCCCTTGTAGCCTGCTTTCTCTCCCCCAGACGTCACACACTTGTGTACCCTGGGATTGTATGAGTAGCAAGAAAGGGTTACTGTGGCTCAGTATAAACCATTTCAACCACACCAACCTGCACATGGCACGTAGCACCATTTCAACACCATACACAAGTCCTACAGTGATGAGGAAGGGGCAAAGCAACAGGTACAAAATGGTACTCACAGTCATAGTCTCAAATCTGCATATAGGTGGCCAGATCCCATGGGTCAAGTCTCCACTCAAAGTTACTATAGTTCTAATTGTAAGTGATATGTCCCCTTTGGGTTTGAAATTGTAATTGTCTTGTTCAGCCAAGTACATTTGCTTTTATTTTCCTGGTAAAGCTCTACACTCATCTACCAATTAATGGAAAAAATTGTTGTTTGAAATCTTAATCTTTTTCTGTCTGACTGAAGTGATGTGTGGAACTTCATTCATGGAAACTGATTCACTATGTTCTTGTATATAAAGATGTGCCCATCGGTATGACCCTGACAGTTTAATGGTCTCAAGTTATGTCTTTTGTTTGAAATCTTATTTTCTTGCCTTTATTGAAATCACATTACAATTAGCTTTCCAACAGTCAGAACATTTTCCCACTTTTGATGTTTAGAAAGTCAACCTAGAAGTTTAACAACCTAGTATCAACTTATGCAGTAAGAGAACTCATTCCTTTGACAAAGAAATGGTCATCTTTACTGTTCTTTGTTAATTAGATTCATCCTGACATTCCTCCTATTTGCTTATCATTTTTAATATTTCTATTTAATATTGCACTGCTACTAGAAACTCTAGAACCCCCAAAATACATAATTTAGTTCACCACATACAAACTTTTCTTAGTTGAAATATCCATTGAATATTCAAGGGATATTTCAACTAAGAAAACTCTTGTACACAAAAAAAGAGTATCGTTCTGATATTGTAATTTTAAAAAGTCGTTGCATTGACTGCATTCATTTATTTTTTTTTAATTTTACATTTAAAGTTCTCTCCCTCTGAAAAAATTACAAAACAAACTAGATATATGTTAACTTAGGATAATTAAAAGGATGTTTCAAAATATATCGATATGATCAATATATTATTGATTTTTAAAATGACTATGCTAATTGCTGTTGGACAGGGCATTTTAGACAAAAGTATTTTCTCAAAGATTAAGAAAGAACCCAAATAAACTCCAGCCCTCTAAACATCAAAACTTTTGGTCCAATACAAGATAGCAATACAAGATCTAAACTTACCAATTAATGTGTTTATCCATTTATTGAATTAAACTTTGATTCCATCCAAATTGCTTATTTCTGTCAACACAATCAGATTATTTATCCAAAAAGAATTTTGGAAAATATTTTAAAGGTTTGTTAAGACACTACAAATCTTTCTGATAAAAAATCTTTGTATAAAATAATGATCATCATGCAATATTTCAACATTTCTAATAAAAAAATATATCTGAAAGTTTTCTAAATAAAACAAAATTTAAAAATATTAAAGCACATGCCAAATTATTATAAAAGGCCATTATTGTAAATTTAGTTTCAAGATGTGAAAAATAATTTAACACACAATAGCCACACTGATTCAAATTAGTAAGAGTAAAGACATTCTGAAAACTAGTAAACAAATAGAAGTTATTTTTGTTATAGTCTTAGATTTTTATTGAATAGAGTTCACTACAGAATCTACAGAATCCCAAATCTCTAAACATGACCATACAAAATTTTTCGATCCACCTCACATAAATAAAGTTAAATAAGTGTTTTAAAACAGAAAACTATTTATAATGAAAATTTATTACAAAATTTTTCTTTCACAAAGTTACTTTACATTGTTGCTATTTTGTGTGGCTTTCCTTATCTTGAACAATTGGCCTTCAATACACCTAGGATGGGATGTATACAAATCCTCCACAGGTATAGATGCCATCCTCTCTGGCTGAACTTTTCTAAATCTTTAAAATGGTGTGAATTCTTCTGATGAACTCTTCTCTGTAATTATGTATACCTTTGTTTAAGTCTCTGATTAATCTTTCAATATGGTGACACCTTTAACCAGAATGTTATGTTGCACATGATTTGTGGCATAGAACATTGTCATATTGAAGCATCTTGCCTTCATCGAGACTTTGATCAACCAGAATTCTTGGCACCAAGAGAAGACTTCTTATGTTGAGTTTGACTCCCCACACAATCATGGTTCTTGAGTAAAAAGTCAAGGTAGGAGAGGGATATGTATCAGTCACCCCACTTTTGAACTGGTGCTAATTAGTTGGGTTTAACCAATAAAATATCAGAGAATGACCTTTCATTCTCAGTGATGTCACTCACTTTAAGTGAAGTTCAGTGAAATGAGTTTTTCACTTGAAAACAACATTGGAAAAAAAATTAATTTCAGCTTCCATCTGTAATAAAAGTGTCCATGTTTTGCATATAAAATGTTTAGTTCAGCTTTTGAGACTGAATTCCTAAAATTTTGAGTGGTAGAAGCAGTGCTCTACAACAATGTTTATCAACCATTTTTATCACACAACACACTTGAACCTATGGTTATCCTTCCACAGTACACTTAAATTATTATGACAAAAAATAGTACTTTTTATGATTTATTTATTAAAGCAAACAAAACAATTTATTATAATTTGTAATAAAAAGATAATAATTTAAACATAAAACCAAACTTATATTTACTCATTTTTCTGTTTATTATAATTTAACATTTAATGGCGTTATGAAGTTGATATCCACACAACAGTAATAGTCGTCACAAGAGACACTCTGTCTCAGTCTATCTCAAGTTCTCTTATATAGTGGTATGGTTATGCTAATTAATCCCACTACACCTCCCAGAACCTTTTAGGTTTAACTTCTTGAGTTGACCTATTGCTTCTCCTACATACCCTCCCCCTTTCACTGGTTTCAAGAGGATTTCTCATTAAAGGAGATCTTGACCTACTTCTTTCTTCTTCAATATCCATTGTTTCGTTCTCTGATTCCATGGAAAACCCTTGAGCAATCATTGTCTCATTTAACTCCTCAGTATCTTCAGTTTCTGAGTTTTCATAGTCTTGGCGAATTCTTAGTTGGTCAGCATATGCTAATAGACCTCTTGGAAACCAATGCTGTATTCTGTCCCTTCTACATTACAAATCTTACTTTTTCTGGCCCCTCTTTTACGTTTCTCTTTTACCATACCTTCTCATGCATTGAGTATGACATTGTTAGTGGTGCTCTGATTTGTCTTCCTATTAACACGGATGAACTTTATAATCTTCCAGCTTGAGGTATTGTCTGATAACTTAATAACAATCTTGGTAGAAAATTTTCGATTCTTTCATGCTGTGGGGAGAACGCTTTTAATTCTATTTTTATGGTTTACGGATGATAAGGAGGGATTTATACGTTATGCCTCCAATGTTTCTTAATCATGAACACAAGTTTGCATCACAAAACTCTGGAGCATTATCTCTTACCAATTTCCTTGGTACGCCATTCCTAGCAAAGACTATTCGTAAAATTCATTTTACTGTATCTGATTTTCTATCCTGAACCCTAAAAACTTCGGGCCATGCCAAAAATGCATCTGCCAATATCAGACACAATCCTATCCCATTCACATGTGCATGGTCCATGTGAACCCTGGACCATGGCTCAGTTTCTGTTGGCCATGAATATGTCTTGTTCTGGCAAAATGTTTTTATCTCTGCATCTCTTGTCGTCTATTTGGATTTGGTTGTATGCATTCTTTAAATTGATATTAGCAAAATATTTCATTCCTGCAAAGGAATGCAATATGTTTTCTACATTTGAAATAGGATATGAATCTGAACAAATTTTGTGATTCACACCTATCTTATAATCACCACAAACCCTAACATCACCATTAGGTTTCCTTACGACAACAATTGCCTCCTGGGTCAACATGTTGAACTATTCCTTCTACCATTTTGTTCAGTTTCTCAATCACCATCGGTTTTATATGTATGGGAAGCCTACGACTTTGAAAATATGACGGTGTAACATTTCTTTTTATCTTAATGCTTACTTTATAATTTTTTAATGTTCCTGTTTCAAAACTTCTAACATTGACAGCATTCAGTAATTGTGTACTATCAACACTCATTAAGTCAGTACCTATTAGGCCATGACTTTTTATACAATCCACTACTATGATGGTGATTGTTTCAAATCTCTTCGCTGTTTCAAATGTCCCTTGAAAAGAACCTAACGTTTTGATACAGGTTTCATCGAATTGTTTTAGTCTTACTGGGCTTCTTCTTAACTTCTCCTTAATTTTTCTGCCAAATTTCTAGGAATGAGAGTTACCTCGCTTCCTGTGCCAATTTGCATCTTTAAATTTATACCATTCAACTTTATACTCTTGAACGTATTCCTTTTGTTTTTCTTTTCTATCACAAAAATATCCGTTTGATTTTTTCTTCCGTCCTGTACTATTTCCACATTTTTTACATTGTTGCTTTGCCATTTACACACGGCTTTAAAATGATTCTTTTTTTCTACAATTGTCACATATCTTTTCCCATGCATGACATTTTTCTCTTTTTGACTCATGTTCATAACTGCAATATTTGCATTTTATTTTTGTTTTTTTCTTAATGGCACATATTTCTATCATTTCTTCTTCTTGTTTTTTTTTTATATCATATTTTTCAATTAACTCGTCCTGCTGTATAAATTCAATACAAGCTTCCAAATTCATATTATTGGATTGCAACCTCTCCAAAGTTTTAAGTCGTTGTGTAGTATTGTATAATCCTTCCACCAGTTGAAGCTGAACCAATTCATCCTCTGTTGTCATTCCTTTTTGTCCAAGCTCATTAAAGTCACAATACCTACTAGTATTCCTTAGTCTACTGAGATATTTCCCAATAGGTTCTCCAGACTCTTGTCTTAACGCAAGAAATTTGTTTTTTTCAGCAATGACCAATCTTTTTTTGGTTGGATACTCTCTAAAAAATTATGTCCTTAAAGTCTTTAAAGTTCAAAGTTTCAATTTCCTCCAGGTAAGTCATTAAGGATACTTGCTTAATGGCTTTACACTCTGCAGTGGCCATATATAAATCCGTGATTTGTTCCTACTTTTGATCATCCGCTAATTTCTTCATTCTGGCCATTGATTCAAAACACTTTAACCAGATAATAACCTCTTCAGGGTTTTCCAAATCCAACATAGTTTTGTTCAGCAATGCCATTTTGTTATGAAGTTGATACCCACACAGCAGTAGTAGTCATCACAAGAGACACTCTGTCCCAGTCTATCTCTAGTTCCCCTATATAGTGGTATGGTTATGCTAATTAGTATTAGCCCAACCAATTCCACTACAAATGGGATATTTGAGCTTGATGTTTTCTTAAAATATCTTCATTGCTAGGTCAAATTTTGAACAGGCATAATCTTCTTCCAAGCCAAGATTGATTTTTTTTTTTAATATTGTTTATTGTAGAAAAGCTTGCTTTTTATATTATTTTATATATTATGTATACATTTATTTATTATAACAATGATAGATTTGTATAGTCAGTTTAAAGTGGTTTTAATTTTGATATCTACAATTGTATTTTTAACTTTTTTTGAAAATAATTTAATTAATAACCTTTAAAAATTTGCATGATACACCTACAATTCTTTCACATCACACCAGTCGTGCCACAGTACATCAGTTGAAAATTACTGTGCTACAAGATGACCTTGCATTAAAATTGTTTTCATCAGTTTCTGATTTCTTGTTATTTTTTTTGCTTTCATTTTCTTGTGTCCCAAAAGTTAGACAATTTAGCCATGCCACAAACTATTTTATATACCAGAGCATTTACTGCATAACAGCAGTGAAATTGTATTAGTATAAAGTTTTAGATGAGAGAAGACATACCTAAGTTTATTTAGTTTACAGACCTTAGTGGGTAGATATGAAAATCTGAGAAACAGTCAATCTTTGGACACACAAGAAACACCAAATGCTGGATGAGGTCAAATTACAAAACCAATAAGAAAACGTTAAATTCTGTCATGTTAATTTTGTTTCTTCATGGCCTGAAATCAGTGACTTGCATTTCTTCTTTCAATCTGCCTATTTTATTTTTATCATTCTACAAAACAAAGATGAAAATGTATATTTTTATACTGTTTTTTTATCATTAAGTAGCTTCTCTTTGATTCAAGTGCAAACTGACAACTCCATTAACCTTTGGTTGTTTTGTAGTTTGCATGGGTGACTCATTCATGGTGAAAATGAGATTGTAGTTACCAGTTCTAAGGAAGTGGAGAGAACTGGGTCAATGAAGTAACACTCCACAATTGACATTTGGATGACATACTTCAAGTCAGTAATCACATACCAAATCTACTAAAGCAATTGTTATTTGTGAATAAAAGTTACACATTAAAACATGTTTGTCTTTTTAACTGAAGCACTTGTCTAGATGCTATGTTTATCTTCAATCAATTATTCACATATATTATTTGTACTTATCTTTTGACAATTTAAAAGTGTCAGTTTTTATCTGAATGGATTTGAAATGGTTCTCTTCAAGTTTGATGTAAAATTAAAATATCTCAATTAAGCAATTCCCAAATTTTGTGTAGATAAAAAGCAAAAATGTATATAATTTGCACAAATGAATATATTAGTTACTTATACACATGCACATACACATACAAGGGTGTATAAACTTATACACATGCACACACATATACAAGGGCGGGCTGGCAATTTCCCAGCTTCCAAAACTGTGGTCAAATGACTAAACATTAGAATTTGTTTTTTTAGAATGGTTTCTTGATTGGGCTAAGAACTTTTCAGCACCTCATTATACATAAACATATAAACTTTTTATATAAATAAGACATTTTTACTGAATGTAACAAAGGGTTGGATGAAATTTACTTACTTCTGTTGGTTTTTCTTTTGGCGGTTCTATTCGTGGCCGAAATAATGGTGAACCTAGCAAACCAAAAAGTTTCCTTGTTAAAAGGTCAAGTTGGATTCAAATTCATAATTTTACAATTGAATTGGTCAGTTTGGCCAAGTAACCAATCACATAGTGGTTACTGATGTATAAGGCATTTTTCAAGAGGGCATTCATATTAAATAAGTCATCTGCTGTCAGAAGTTAAGATTAACTAGTGTCAAGGACAATTTACTAATTTTCAAATTTACTAATGATTAATTGATCATTCAAAGTTTTGATAGTCTTTTTTTACTAAGGTATTGGTTGGCCAAAATGTTTGGTTTATTATAAAAAATAAAATAACTTTGCCTTTATTCTTTAATTTAATTTTATTGAACAGATATATTTACATTTTTAGTCCACTATCTTCTACTATCTTTCAGTCAACTTTATAATTCTATCCTTCCAGGACCTTTCTGAGCAAACAGTCTTAGAGTTTTTCAGGAAGCATTTTTTTTCTTAAAACAATTGTGAAAAGACTAAAATAATTTTAATTTCCACTGGGAAAATGACTGACACAGGATGAGCTAAAGATTTGAACCAGGAAATAGCACAGAATTTACCAGTATAAACCAATAAGATCAAGTATTACCTATAACATCTTGCCCTGCTAATTCTTGATCAAGAATCTTAATGAGGCAATACTTACAACAAGAGTTAGTGTCCTGTTAACTACATGAAGGTCACTGTGTGAAAACAATGTTTAGGATCAGAATTTCAAATGACAATTTCTTTATTTCTACAGCATGACTGAAGAGAGGCATAAAATATTTTTTGAGCAGTATTCCATTAAAAAAAGATCCTGGAGATACACACTGTATCAGGATACACTTTACTGAGTTTGAAAAACTAATGCATATCACAAACATTTTAAACGGATGGGTGTCCTGTCTTACTTGAAGAGATGTAAACTGAATGTAAACATATCCTAAATTACTTGCTGTTCAAATAAGCTGGGGGTAAAAAAAGAAAAAGAGATTTTTATGAATATTTTAATTTGTTGGGGAAAAGAATAACATTAACAAAATTAAAAAAGAAAGAATAATATAATAAATAGAAATATATAATTGGAATGTTGACCACTGAAGGTAAGAAGTCAAGTACCTTCACCTGTAAGATGAGAACTGTTTCTAGAAAAGAGCTCACACTGTAAACATTAAAGGCACTTTCTCTCTGCCTGGACACATTGCTTTCACTTATTAAAGGAATTAATATCTAAAGAAAAATATGTGTAAGGATTTCCTCTTTCCACTAAATATTGAATGGCTTGAATACAACATGACAAAGCCATCAAATAAATAAGTGTTTAAGAACATTGAATTTAATCTTCAATTGACATTCAACTGTTTTAGTTTCAAACTCAGCTAAGTTGAAGCATGTCATTTTCTAAGGTGGCTACATATTATCTCTTGCATGAATGTGATTTTGAAAACATGGTTCAGAGTTTTATGGTTCACAAGTATGTTACTAGCTGAACAAAAGAATTCCAAGTGTTTTTTGCTTTTTACACATACATCATAAGAATATGTTTTTAAGGCTACTTACGATGTGATGATGATGTTTTATCATTGGAAGTCATTGATGGGATAGCTGGCATCTTACGAGCAGGGACTCTAAGAGGTGGGAATGAGCGACATTCTGTGAAAAAAAAATTATCTATATAACTATAACTCTTATTATAAAAGAAGGTGTTGCAGTCCAACACAGGAGGATATTTATAAAAAAAAAACAACATAACTGGATAACATACGCCTGTAGAAAGTCAGCAGACATATCAGCAGAATCACTTTTATAAAAACAACAAAAATAGTGATACTAATTATAGAATAATTTGCAGATCATTTTTAAATAAAGACTCAAATCAAAACTTTACTCCAACTCTGTGCACAGAAATATTTTTGCTGACTAAGCAAATGACATTGGTAGGTATAGGTTGTCTCTCAAGAGAGAGTTTTGAAGGAAGATATAGTGATGTAAAGATGATACAGAAAGGTGGTAGAAAAGTATCAGAGTTCTTGCTGGTTGGAAACAAAAGCTGACCTGTTAGTCTGTCATGACAGAAGTAGCAGAATATACAATGGATTTTTTTTTCTGCAAAGCAACAGAAACAATAATAGAAACATAACATGGAGTTAATTGTTCAGTCAGTGAAAAGCTGAAAGGGAGACCTATCGTATATGACATAATACTTGATATTTCTGAACATTTAAACAGTAAAATGAAAAATTAATATTTTATGAGAGCTAAAAATGAAATCAAGATATGATTTCCTAATTAAGCTTTTCATTGCCAACAATCTTGGAAACTAATAAAAGAAATTATTTTTTAGTGTTTTATAAGACTAACATCTTTATCATTATTGGTTTTATTAGAGTGTTTTAGCATCCTCTTCTCAAATGGATATTACACTGATCATCTTCAGACAATTTTGATTGCAACTCTTTTATGCCATCAGTGTAGGATAAAAGGCTTTACTATCTCCACCTCAGGCTCTCACTCAGTTGATATCTTGCTTAAAGATTTTTTAACATTAACTTTTTTCCTTATAGTGTTACTCTACTCTGATGCACTTTACTGCTTTAATGAGGGATTAAACTCACAGTGCTCAGATTCAACAACTTTACATCAATATGTATATCTACAATCTCACCTCTAATAGCACAGAATGGCAGAATTCAAGTGAAACCTGATTCCTCTTGCTGATGCACCTACTTGTGCTTAGATGATTGTCCTTTTATGCATTTTTATGCCCAAAGCCATGTAATCACACATGTACATAAATCTTGTGACTTGATGACACATTCTGCTCCTATTCACCCATGTGTATAACCAAGAATTCCTCAGGTCAAGGTTAAAATACTTGAGTAATGTTGGAGAGCACACTGGTCAAAATGGAGTAATTGAAACAATGAGGATACTAGTCTGAATAATTCATGAAACAATAGCTATACATCTATATGCTTATCTACGACCTACCCAATTTATTTGGCAATTTAAAACAATTGATTTTTTTGAAAAACAAAGATAATTTTGTTTAAAACCGATTAACAAAATCAATGGTTGAAAGATTGATAAAGGTTATAGAATATCAAGGTGATTGTATTAATATGTAAAATAATAAAATAATAATTTATTCAGCTAAATGGGATATTGTGTTACACAAATACATATTTCTATGAACTATATCTTTTGAATTTATTAGTAAATAATAAATTATGTTGATTTAGTGTGCATAATAAAATGTGACACCCCCAAATCAAGTTAGCAATATTTTTACTAAATATACATGTTATATACTGAACTGCACACAGTATATTGCACTTATAAATATATCCTGGAAATTCAACCATCATCTTTAAGTTAATACCAATTTTAGAATAAAAACACTGACTTACATAATAAAATCAGACATAGAGTAATATTATATTTGGCACATAATAATGTCAACAGTCATCTGTTCCTCTAAAATTAACCTTAATAGCTGAAAATTTGAACTGCTGAATTTCTATCTAAATATTTTCAGCTTTATTTTCTGGAGTTAAATTAAAAAGTAAAGTATGTAAAGAATAAGTTTATTTTTAAACTTGCTAAAAATAATGCGACATTCGGTTTACATTTTGTGTTTGTTTCTATAGGTTTTATATACAATATCTGTTGTATATAATTAATTTTCTCAAAATGTTGGGGCTAAAATTGATCACAGTACATAAAAAGAAAAAATGTTTCTTGTACTGTCAGCCATTGAAAGTTTATTCCAGTTGGATTTGATATCTGAAATGTTGAATAAAATGCATTAGTGAATTTTACATTCTGGAGTTCAATAAAACATTTTAAGGGGAAAAGGGAAAAGAATATGCATTAGTGACAATAGAGGCTGATATTGATTGTACAAATGGTTAATATATCTGTATAAAAGTGAAAGATTTCTTTAAAAAAAAACAATCCTAGTCTTTAACTCAACTGACCTTATGATTCATAATGAAAGAATTATCTAAAGTCTCCTAGAAATGGTTGGAAAACATTCAAAAAGAAAAGACATCAACATTAACAAAGAGGACAACTTTTTTTTAGAATTTACAAGGAAATGTTTCTAACAACATTTTTCATTTGCAAATTTTTTTTTCAATTCATTCAAAAAGTAAGACATCTAATGTTGATTCCAGGTAATGTTATATTTCAAATGAAATTGAACATTAACCAACTTCAGTCCAGAAAATACATAGAAAAACTTCACAATAGGGAAATGTCAACCTCTTCTGTGCTGCACTGAACACATTTTTCACACACTACCTTCTTAACTTTCTCTTGATTCATTCTTAGCCTTCTTGGTTATGGCCATATCATGTTGAAACATTGGTTCTTGTACAATGATCAAAGTTAAGCAATATAGAGCCCAGTCAGTACCTAGATGGGTGAGCACTTGGAAATACCAAGCTTGAATGTGATGGTGGTGTAACGGCTTAGAATTGGAAATCAAAGAATCTATTCTAGTCAGGTTCATTATATTCCCTTATGTGCAAATACCAGCCACCCACAGTTATGGCTTAATTAGTAGGTTTTGTATTGGTAAAGCATTATTATCTCAAAAAATAAATCTTACAATCTAAAAATAATTTCAGGCTTTAAATAACCTGCAAAAAAGTTAATAAGTCATAAAAAACAAATAAAGAAAAATGAAATGAAACAAAATGTTAGCGTTCTTACCTTTCTGTTGATTCATTCATAGCACCTGATCATTATCTGGTTGTATTTAATTCCAAACATGAACAACACCAAATATAAAAGTTTTCCTTCTTGGAATTATTTCTGTTCACCACATATTTGTTCATTTTACATTACAAGTATTGTTAAAGGCTGTCCTGATTTATTCATATCCTCATTTTTTTACTTTTTTTGTTGAAAATCCATGTTTGCTATTTCTTCAATCAAATGAAGATGGGGGGAGGGAACCAGTTCAACTGGTGACATTAACAGACAATAAAAAGTCTTTTACTCTTTCATGATGACATTACATAAGACAAAATGCCAATTTTATGCAGTTGACAAAAAAGTTCAAAATATTCCAAGCATAAAATCCTCACATCTTTTTTAATATTTCATCGTGTGTGTACGTGCATGTAAGAGAAAGTGTGTGTACATGTGTTTGAGACAGTGTGAGTATGTGTGTGAGAGAATCTGTGTGTGTGTGTGTGTACATGTATGTGAGAGAGTGAGTGAATGTGTGTACGTGTGTGTGCATGCATAGTTACTATAATTACCAGAAAAAAGTCTCTGACAAGCAACTGAGAATTTAGCTGAATTAGTGACTAGTAAATAAACTATACAATAATTTATGAATGATTTATCAAATGACAAATTTAAGACACTAGACAAAGCAGGTGCTCATTGGAGCTGCATTAGAGTGAATTACATTAAGTCATGGTGGTCAATGTACAGTTGACTAACCAAAAGATGACAGAGCAGTTTAACCTCGCACACATCCATCTCAAATCATTTATCTGCAATCAAAGGGTTCAACCTAGAAAATTAGGTGTCACGTTCAATGATGAATGTCAACAAAATATACTTTGTCATCTAATAGTATTATTGTACAGATCAACTTGTGTAAAATTGTCATAGTTAATAGTATTTGTTGTTATTAATTAGTTATTAAATTAATTATGTTATTAATTATTTGTTGTTATTAACACAATGCTTTGGTTGTTGCATTCTCCAACCTTCATTAGGTGCTTGTTGATTCAGGTAACCTTCAGAGAATTTCAAACTGAACCCTTTATTTCATCTAAGGAAGTAGAGTGTTCTCATTCTCCTAATTATGTCTAGGGATGTCTCATCTATTTTTTATTTAGTCCACAGGTAAATAATGATAATTTCTCATTCCACAAATTCAGACAGAAATTAATGCAGTTAAGTTGGAAAATTCTAGCACACTCACCATTCCCCACCCTACAATGACTACCTTTTTGTTATACTACTTTTATCAAGATCTCTTTCTGATTCATAATTACATTTCACTAGACATGTTGGCTGAATGTGAGCACTATATCACACTCATCAACCCAGTCAGGAACCATTGTCTCCACTTTTGTCTGAGGTGCATGGAACAAAAGACTCTAATAATATTTCCCAAACACCACTTTTTTACATAATAAAATATATTCTGATAAGGTCAATACTAGAGCAGATCCCAGCACATTTCAAAAATTTCATTATGTAATGATTTCCTTTGCCCATACAAACATCCTCACACACACTCAATACATATGAATAAAAATGAGATCTAGGGAAGCTGTTATACAACTTTTATTAAGATCTCTTTCTGATTCACTAATACACTGCATTTCAAATTATTAACAAGGTGACACTTTTCCATCCTATCAAAAAACTACTGGGTGGAATTTAACAAAATTATCAGAGAATCATAACAACATGTATATATACCTACTCTGTAAAAATTGTAAGGTTGTTGAAAAAGAAACAGAAGTTACAGTCATTTACCTAATTTAGTTAAATTATTAATGTGTTAAATTATTAGCATGGTGTAATAAAAACCCCTGTAAATAAAAAAGAAAATAACACTTTATTTACTGATTTTTATGGAAACATACAGTAACTAAGATGAAATTAAATCAAAATAAATAGTAAACAGAGTTCAAAAAGGACAATAGATTTGGTTAATATGAGGTATGTGATCTTTTTTGTAAAATGACTTAGAAAATGTCAATTTCTGGATCTCCTCTGATGTAATTTCACGTGATACGTTGACTATTTCTTTGCTTCTTAATTGGCATCCATTCTCATAAACACATCACTTCAGAATGCTCCACAAGTTTTCAATTGTGTTTAAGCCTGGAGAATTGATCAGCCAGTTCATCTTCTGAGATCAACAGAAGCCTAATTTCTGCAGGTACTCTATATTTTTATGCAATGAATGTGAAGGAGCATTATCTTGCATAAATACAATGGTTCTCCTGAAGGTAATTCTTTGCTTCTTTAGCCAAGATTCCAGGTGCTCTTTGAGGAAGGCTAGATAAACATGTTGGGTTAATTTAGTACCATAGGCACTCTCCACGGACCAACCATGATACCTCCAAATATACCAGCCCAAATCTTCCTCCTTGTTGGCATCTCAAGCATTGATGACAATCTCATCCATTTATGACCCAACCTTTGCTCCAATCATCAGGGCCATCAAGTGTTGCACGGCTTTCATCTCTGTGAACAGAACTTTCAAGAAATCAACTTTCATGTTCTCATTTGCTCATTTCAAATGCATTTGTATGTGTACTTTTGTCAATTGAGGCTTCATCACTGGTCTCACTGATATCCTGACTTTTTTCAGAAGAGGATAGTGAGTACTTCTGGACACTGTTGCTTCTCCAATGTGCCTGAAAATTGCTCCACTGGTCAAGCCTGGGTTATTTACAGCTTCATGTTTCATTCATGACAAAGAACGTCAGGAAAAACCCTCGAGTGACCCTTATCAGCCCTCTTATGTACCTTTGTAGAAGCTGAAACAAATCTTTTCACAGTTTGGTGATATCTTCCAATTATTTTGGATATTTCTAATGTAGATTTGCCTTTGGAAAATTCAGATGTTATAATATCTTTCTCAGAAGGGGTCAAGTCACATTTGCAACCCATAATTGCACAATTATAATGACACTCGTTTATAGTCTGGAACAATTCTATATTATGTTAATATTTCAAATGACCATCATTTGTTTCCTGTTGTGCAGTAAAATACAGTTTTTATACAGCCTGCTATATCTATTCCCTTTATACTGTGAAAATTTTGTTAAATTCTGACTGATAGCTTTTGGACAAAATGAAAACGTGTCACCTTATTAATAATTTGAAATGCAGTGTACATTTCACTAGACATGTCAGCCAGATGTGAGCATTAAGAAAGCAAAAGACAAAATAAAAAAAAATCATCTTCTGTGCAGGAGCTCCAAGCATCACATTCAGTCCACAAAACAAATCTGAGCAAAAATCTAAAACACAATAGCCAATCACAAATATTGTCACCAAAATAAAAGAAACCTGGGAGCCTGCACATGTTACAGATATAAAAGCGCACACCTTGCCGACAACAGGCTGTTCAGCTCAGCACTTTGACCTCATCACAAGACTGCTGACCCATCCACACACTTCACCAGTGTCATTTTCAACCCTGAAGATAGATGGATCAATCCCGCCAACAGCACCCCACTCATCCTACCATGTGGCTTCACTAATCCACTCCAGGCCACTCTCTTGACACCAACCATCACCTCGGTCAACCAACCCTACCAACAACACCCTTACACTTAATCACTTCCCTTACCCACAGCAACTAAAGAACCACATATCAACAATTTTGTCACTCTTTCACACTACTATATATATATTCTGAAAATTGATCAATATACACTATTGAAATTTTAATCTTTGTTTGTTTTTTCCTTTGCATCCATTTGCTCATTATAACAACTAGTGTTGGAAGCATGTAACAAGGGAAATGGATTATTCAGGTCTTACCTCAACCTTATCAGGGAACAGAAATCAGCATTATAAAAAATTAGATCTGGGACAACATGTCCAGATGAGGTGCTGCTGAATGAAATACAAGCAGACCTAAACATGTTGGCCACCCTGAATTCTGCCAACACAGTAACCACATTCACAACCCATGATGTGGCATGAGGAATATAAAAACTTTCAACCCTGGGAACGATATGAATCATTTCATGACCAATATAAGCAAGACCTAGATTCCCAGCATGATACATCTAGCTTTGAACAATTGAAAACTAGGTACTACCACTTTTTCACAGAAAAACAACATAACATAACATAATGAAAAAGGGCACAAACTTAATAAAAACAAAGTTTTATTGTCAAAATGTTCATGTTATTATTAAGATGAAAACCCAAAGTATTTTTTTTTTATTTTTTGAAATTTTTACTCTTTTGTAGCATGTTCAAAATTTTGGTTAAATATCTTGTTTTGTTCATGTCATCAGGGGTGGGTGTGTAATAATTACGATGACTTTTTTGCACTTTTTTCCAGTTAAAACACATTGATTTGGAAATTCTTGCAAAAATCAAATAATTTTCAGATTTTAATGAAATTTTCAGGATTTATTCATACATGAATGAAATTATTTTTTAAATTTTTTGTTTTAGAAAATTTTAGTAAAAAATATTTTTTTACATATGTTACCTCCCACTTAATTAATTTCATGAAATTTTGCGAAATACCTTTCTATTTCCTGAATTTTTGTTATTAGTTAAAAGTAGGACTCCTTGGAGAATGTAAATCATTTTTTTTTTCAAATTTTTACCATTCTAACTGAAAATCTGCTCCAAATAGTAAACTAAAAAATTTAATCAAACTATGACATAATTTAATTAGAAAAGCTTTAACTGCTTTTGTAAATAAGTTATATAAAGGACACTATTGTCTGAAGAAATAAAATTTTTTTTATGAATAATGAATTTTTACAAGAATATTTTTAAAATTTTAATAATTTATAATAGTTTAAAAATCGCTTAAAATTCTGTAATTGCACTATTTCTTGGATGTGATATTGTAATTAAGTGAAAACAAAACTTACAAAACAAAAATTAAAAAGATTAATAAACGTAGTTTTACCATTCTATTTTTGAAATAATTTTTTATTTTTTAACTTAATTCATCCCCATTTTTTCATCTAATTAGGCTAGACATATCATTAATATGAAAAGGTCATGTCATCTAAGAGTTTTGTCGCTTTACAGAGAAATTCGCTAATCTGCAATTTGTTCATTAGTATTTATGTTTCAACAGGTTTTCAACTTCATCCCTTCAGCTTTAAAAGTTTAAAATTTAAAGTAAGTTTTACTTTTTTCAATTACTATTTCGGTAAATATTTTTATTTTATGGACTTTTATTAATGTGGGTCATACTTCAATTGAGTAATTTTTTTAAAACATTTTTAAGAAAAAATTTTTTTTTGTTACTAATTTTTTTACTTTTTTCAGTTTATTGTTTCTAATTTTTTTGATAAAGACATTTAATTTTAAAACTAATGTTTAATAAATTTAAATTATTTTAAAACTTTATTTCATTCATATTTGAAATCAGTTTTCTCATTTTTTTATTAATTTTGAATAGTTTTCTTTTTATATTTTTTACAATTTTTGAAAGAAAATATAAAAAATGTTTTTTAGTTTATGTTAAAAGTTTATTAATTATTAATCATTAAAGAATATTTTAACTATTAAAAAATTTCCAAATCAAGGTCTTAGATTTCATAAATTTATGTAATTTTTGGCCATTCATACTAGCTGTCACTGCCTCATAAGTTCTCAATACATCAATCATCACCTCAGAAAAACAGGACCAATCGTTAAGAAATGCTTGTATATTACATTTTTAATAATATTTATTTCAAATCAGATTAATTTAACTTTAAATTTGCTAATTTTATTCAAATGTGTCACAAATATATATTTTATTTTTGGAAGACTTTTAAAACCTATAATTTGTTTTGTTTACAAATTTCTTAAAATTGAGAAAATGGCTACTTTTAAGAAAATTAAAAAAAATCGTGCAAATATTTGACATCCCAATCTATATAATTTCTATCTGAAATACACCAGAATATTCTATTCAATTAAAGCTAAAATGAAATCTTCAAGAAAGCTTTCTCATTTTTAAAAATTTATGTTAAAACTTAGGTATCGAAAATTTATGCCAAAAAAGTGGAGGTACCTACTGAAAACCTAACTTGTAGCCACTTAACAGCAGCCAGATGACAAACTTCCATCATCTTTGTCAAGCTTGGGACCTACAACAGCAAGATGGTGTGAAATTGACAGATTTCACTAGCCAACTTGAAAACACCATCAAAAAGGCTGCTGTCCACATAAAGACCAAATTCAAGGCAGACACCACTTCCAAAATATCCACTGACACAGTCTTCTTACTCATGAGTGCAATGTTAATGAGTAAGAAAGTCAAAACCTGGACACCAAATAAATACCATCAGTTAGTCAAAACAATGGACAGCCACTATACAGCGGGTGGCATAGCAAGTGATGCCAAATGGTAACTGTGATATCAAATCAAATGAGACAACCAGCAACAGCACCATTGTATATTACACATGCAAACCACAACAATCAAATCAATCTAAGAAAGTGCTAGCCTACTCAAGGCAGTCAGTACAAGAACTAGCAGGCAGCTGACCCACTTGAAAGTGCAAAAAAAGCCCACACGATGCAAAATTCATCTTCAACTGAAAGTACAATCAGACATGCTGAAATTTTAATTAAAATCGGGAAACCAGTATATGCAGAAACTATACAATGGGCTGCATGTTTTCATGTATGAAACTGCTCATATTGACACCCACCTCTCATCTAGGCTCACATCACTGCAACAGAAGATGAAATACCCACTAACAACACTTTTTCCCTTATCAACAATCTGGATTTTCAGTATGGGCCAGATAATATGTGATGTCTTGTCCCTCAGCCCACTACACTCACCTATTCAGTCCCCTACAACTTCTATTCCTATGTCCCCATTCATCAGAATAACTTTCACTGTCAAAGGCACCACCTTTTCCAATGTAGCAATACTAGAATCTGGATGCTCCACCTCCATTATGTCAATCTTTTCACTGCCCAAATACACAAGGAAACAGATGAGCCATTCTGACGTCCATGTGAAGGGCATCAATAACAGCATCAACTTCCTTGGTGAACTAAATTGTGATATTGCAATCATGATTAACCCATTTTCATGTGTTGGTGACAGCCTCCACTGTAGCAATTCTGATCAGTCAAAGCATCCTCAGCCACAACACACTCAACTCATATTTAATCAACAACCATAACACAACAGTTGAATTCAGACTCATGCTTGTATCTGGTTGTATAACACATAGAGCCATGAAAATACCAGCTTCAAAACATGAGACATCTACCCACATCCTTGCATATGAGAGACCAAAGCCCAGCATCCAAACACTAAGTCAGAAACTGAACTGGCTGAAACAAAACCTGGGCTTACTATTACACAATCCCCCAATCCTCGGTACCAAAAGCAGCAAAACAAGCCCCTTCATCAGACCTGTTCATATACTGACCAATGGCCAGTACCACAGCCAAAAGCAACACCCAATTGCCCAGGCTCTAGAAGCCAACCATAAACTAGATTTCAAATTGAATAAACTCATGTACAAAACTTTTAAATTCTGTCACTCCTTCACACAACTATGTATATATTCTGAAAATTGATGAATTCATGTGGTAGAATTTGAATCTTTGTTCTTTCCTTTGCAACCATATGCTCATTTTTATATTTTCTGCTCCTGGCAAGACTTCTTCAAGAATCATGATTCTCAAAATGACAATGATACCAGAATTGTACTGTAAATATTTTTCCAATTTGAAACCAAAGCTATTCTATCATAAAAAGTCTCTGATTTGTCCAAATAATGTTGGAAATTGATAAGTAAATATTATGATCCTGTTAAACTTTGTTCTAGGTTAATTTTTATTTTAAAAATAACATTTTCTTGAATGCACATTTGTAGAAAGTGTATAACCAATTAAACATATAAAGGAAGGTGTCTGACAGTGAGATTTTACATTAAAACAAATCATTTCTCTGTTAGAGTCTGTCCTCAAGGACACATGGCACAGTGGATAAAGGCGTTGGTTAGATCCAGTGACAGGCCCAAAGAAGGTGAGTTCAATACCTGGTTAAGGCAGTGGAAAACTTTCAGAGGGAAAATTAGCAGGAGATAACTGACATCCATCAAACATGGCACGTGGAACTAGAACAGTCTACCCCAGTGATCGAAATAAAGGGTTCAGTTTGAAATTCCAACCACCTGAAGAAGGCCAGAGCATATAACGGCCGAAACGTTGTGACAAATATGGCGACAAAGATGAGGACAATAGTCTGACTAATGTAAATACTGTACATTTCTCTGTTAATATTCATTTTCTATCCACCAAAAAACAAGAAACAAAAGTTTAAAAATTGACACCAAAAGAGAAACTAAACCCAGCTTTCTTTTGAATGATTTTTAGTTTCAACTGAAGATTCTATGAGGAAAAAAAACCCAACTCACCCTTAACCTGGCCTGGAGATTGCTGGAAAAAGAAGAGATGATTTGATTGGATAAAATTCAGCTAATAAAAACTCTTCATCATCTTCTCCTCTGAATCTTAGTCTTTTTAAGACAATAGTTAAATTATACTCTTTATTCATATGATTATTAAAGAAATAACAATATTAATTTAGTTTGTTGATAATAGAGGAGTGACCCTTCTCTAGCAGATAAATTTAAGTTATAAAGCTTAAAAGCAGCTGCTGAAAAAACATACATGTTCATTAATATTCAACAGGAATTATGTTTTGTTAATATTTTTCACATTTTTCTTAGAATACTTTGAATGAAAGTGACATTTATTGCCTCTTAGTATAAATATATAGAGAGAAATATGACAGAATTAAATAGACATTTTGATTTTCAAAGAATTAAATAATATTTTACGATGCAAATCCAAATTTAGTTACTTTGTCATGTTATGAGATTCACTTGATGATGGGAATCATTTAATAGATTTTTGTAGTCTAGAATGGAATTCTATTCTTCATAAGAGTGACAGTTTTGTTCCAATATTCTTCAGTCATTACTGAAAAAAAAAGTTACACTTGTAAAACAAATATGTACTTTTGTAGATTTACTCATACATTCATGACATTTTGCTTAACCCATGTTCCAAATTGTTCCCTCACACCGTATCACAAATTCCACTCTATTTGATAGTGGACTGCAGGTAGTTCAAAGAAATTTTTTTTTATTAATCAATCACTCAATACATGGATGGAATGTGACAATAGGAACTGGCTATGATTAGAACACAATTGGAAGACATGGACCCTAAATGATTTTGATCTGAATTGGGTTTTAGAATTGTGTAGACAGTAAACTCTAGAAACAAGATTTCCAAAGTTGCCACCATTGTAAGCAAGTCCACAAGTAATCCAAAGAGAAATAAAAAGATAAATAAAAACTTTTGAGATTAAGTGCCACTTGATCAGAAGTTTGGAAGTTCCAGTCGCAGACTTATATAAGCAGAGTCATAATTATAGTTCCAAGCTGCCTGTTAGGAAATTGCAAACTGTGTGTTGTGATGTAGAGATGGGCAGAGGAGTATTAGGAGAGAATTGGAATTCTTGTTGACCAAAGGGAAGATTTGGTTTGTTAGTCTGTCAAGACAGAAGGAGCAAAATCATACAAAGTGTCACCTACCTACCCCACAAGTGAATCCCTGAATAAATAACTAAATATATTGGAAACAGGGTTCATTTTTTTGTTTTTTGCTGTAGCATTAATTCCACCTTTCATTTTCTTGTGAATGTACACAGCAGCTCTTGCCAGTTTTTGCACATACTAATGCAAACGAGAATCAAAATACAATGTCGGGTGATTTGTCAAGCCTGTGAAAGACTGAGAGAGGGTGGTTGCCGTATACATTTACATGAAAAGTGTGTAAACAAGAACTCCTCTGAAAAATGACATGGACCAGAATGAAAACAGTCTGACTAAATATCATGATTATTTCTTGTTTTCTCTCCTGAAATTTGACAAATTTAAAGAAATTGTTTTTTTTTTTTGCTGCTCTGCCGTAACAACATATGCAATGAAGATAGTGTACAGAAAGTTTTAATAAGTTTAGAACAAGGCCACTAGTCAGGATCAAACTCAGAGCACTAGCAATTATCAAAAAGAACTAGTTTACAGGAAGAGTACAAACTGATGAAAATGTTCTAAATGAACATAATTGTTCATAAGAGCTGTGAGAAAATATTGAAAATAAAAGAAAGCAGAATGCCTGGTTGATACAAAGAATAAAACAATAAGTTATTTTGAAGAAGTTTATTTGGAAATAGAAAATCTGAAATGCTAAGTAATAAGAAAATCAATTCAAGTGATAGCAAATAAAAATTTTACACATAGATTAAAGCATTTTGCATTCAATACAGAATTATAAAAATATGTATTTTCAAATTAGGAGCTTTCTTCTTTTTAAATGAGACAAAGTGCAGAAGTAAATAATGCAAGAATGAAAATAAAAAACTATGGATGCACCTAGAATATTTGGCCACAATTTTTAAAGACATCATTGTTAACTATTGTTTATTGTAACTGGTATAATCAGTTATACCCACTCTCCCCAAATTAATGGACTGTTTCTATCAACGGTGGCAGTAGCAGGAGTATAGACTTTGTCCCCTCCTGCCAAAGTGGATTGGGTCATTAGATACTATTTAAACTGCTGTGATTTCTCTCTTGGAACTTTGACTTGCCTAGAAAACCACTGACATATTTAAACCAGAACTGTATTCTTATCAATCATAATTCTATTTCAGAACTGTTTCTATACAATTCACATAAATTTATCCCCTAAAATTTGTCAACCTAAATGATTATGGTTGTTTTTTCAATACAATTAATTTTTCTGTTTTCTTATTTGGTAATAACTATTTTTTTTTTTTTTTTTTTTTAAGCATTTCACCCCAAGCAAGGCGGGGAGCCACTAGGGCCTTAAGGGGTTACAGAAAATAGGAAGATCAGATAGGAGTGATAGAAGAAAGAATGAGGGTAGTAGATAGATTAAGGCAACTGGAGATGTTGATTGACATTACACTTGAATAGCTGGAGATTATAACTCTCAGGGAAACAGGAGAAGGGAAGAGAGTTCCACAGGCGAGAGGTGCGAGACATGAAGCTATTAGAGTAGAAGAGACGGCTACATTTATGAGTTTCAACAGTGAAGGGGTGAGAGCGGGATGCCAGCCTCGTAGGGCGCTTGAACTCATGAAGTTTGGGAACCAGCGAATGCAGTTCCTCGGAGCAATTTCCATGAAAGTATTTGTAGAACAGACAGAGGGAGGCGACGGTGCGTCTGTGAGAAAGTGACTGTAGACGAGACGCCAGGGCAGGGCCAACCATATTGCATATCCGCTTCTGGAGCCTATCAAGAACCCCGAGGCAAACAGAAGGTGCGCCAGACCATATATGGCAGCAATACTCCATGCAAGGGCGAATTGTGGATTTGTATATCTGGAGGATCGACTCAGGGGAGAAAAACTTCCTAGCACGGCTCAGGGAGCCAACTTTCCTCGCAGTGGACGAAGGCAATTGACTCGATGTATTTATTCCATCTCAGGTCAGCAGTCAACGTGAGACCGAAGGCCGCAGAGAGTTGCTCTTGGGAAGTTGAGCGTCAGACATTATAATGGAGGGAAGGGAAGGCTTTCTGTGGTGATTAATAGAGAGCAGTTTTGTCTTCAAAGCATTGAAGTTGACCAGCCAAATCATGCCCCAGTTCACAATCGATTGGAGGTCCTTTTCGAGGCGCACGGCAAGGTGAGTTTTGTCAGCGAGGCAGGATTTGTTTTTGAGGCAGGAATAAATTGTAGTGTCATCCGCGTAGATGCCGACTTGAGAGATTACGGCGTCAGGAAGGTCATTTATATAGATAAGGAATAGAGTGGGGCCTAGGATGGAGCCTTGAGGAACACCTGCGTTCGTGGGGTAGGAACTGGAGGAGAATCCGTTGTGAACGACCTTCAATTCACGGTTTGACAGGAATGATTGTATTACATTTATATAATTGACCCGTAATGCCATAACCCTGGATCTTGCGGAGAAGGCGGCGTGCCAAACCCTATCAAATGCTTTGGAGATATCTAGTGCCACGTCTCGGGCTTCCCCGTTATTTTGGAGCAATTAAAAGACTGTTTCCGTGATGGAACAAACATCGGCTGTAGATCTGGCAAAGCGGAAACCATATTGCTTGTTATAGATTATTGGATGTGAGGTGGTTAACCACCCGGTATTGATTAGAGCTTTGAAGATTTTGCGAAAGGGGAAGAGACTGATAGGACGGGGGTTGGAAGGGTCAGAGGGTCGCCGGAGTTCTTGAAGACAGGAACGATCGAAGAGGACTTCCAGCAGTCAGGAAAACAAGATTCCTTGAGGCAGTAGTTGTATAGTTTGAAAGGGCGGGCGCCAGTTCAGGCGCATTTCTTTAAGACAATGGCTGGTATCCCATCTCCACCACTCGCCTTGTTGGGATCTAAATTGGAGATAACGCCCAGTACCAAGGTTGGGGTTATGTTTAACCCACTCAATATGGCCTCAGTTCTAAGAGGAAGTTGGGTATGGGTACACCAGAAGAGTCGAGTGTCAAGTTGGATGAAAATTTCGAGCAAAGCATTCAGCCTTGTCGGTAGAGGAGGTCAAGACTTCGAACTGGTTGAATAGAGGAGGTATAGAGGGTTTGCAATTATTCAATACACTCTTGCAGAGACGCCAATAATCTTTGGAGCCAAATTTGCGAGATGCAATACGTTCCTTCATTCGAGCCGCAAATAGTGACTTAGCATCATTTAGGATACGCTTACAATCGTTACGGGCGGCGGCAAAGAGACGTCTATATACTTTTAATATTTTTCTACAACATGAATCAACACAAGGAAAGTTCAAAATAAAGCATAACATTAAAACAATTGAATTATATTTTTAAATTATTTGTGAAAGTTAATTGCTTTCCAACATTCAATTTGATAACATAGTTTGCAGGTGCCTCAGTTTATCAGCCCACTCATCATTGTCATTAATTTATTACTTGCTGAACATTTTCAAAGTTAAAATATATGCAGGATTAATGAATTGGTTGGTTGAATTTGTTTAGCGGCATATCAACACATCTATGGGTTATTTAATGCTGAGATCTAAATATCCTACACACAATTTTATGCTTTCAACTACAGATACCTTGTATCTAATTTTTATACTCTCAGGGTAACAGTACATGTTTTAGAAATATATTATAGTCATAAAATGTTTTCTTGGTAATTTTACTATAAAAATGTATTTTTATATTTTTTTAGGGTTGCATTGATTATCATTTTGCTATAAAAATGTATTCTTGGTCATTTTATTATAAAAATGTATTCTTGGTCATTTTATTATAAAAATGTATTCTTGGTCATTTTATTATAAAAATGTACTGTTGTTGATTTTTGTTTTGGCTTCACTATTTTCTCATAGCTGTGACCATAACAGGTGCTACTACTCCGGGTCAGAGTGGATCCGGGAATAACAACAATTAAGAGGTCCTCGAAACCTCCTGATCAGAGGCCTTGCTGCCAGATGCAGTTTATTGTCATATCCAGGATGCAGGATCAATCAATATTAAAATGGTCTTAATAAATCTTTGGAAGATGTTTCCTAAATAAAAGATTTATATTTAGCAATTTTATTAATCATTTTTAATAAATTTGTAAGGAGGAGGAGATGATGATTATAATAAAATTTACATAATTATTTTTTTAAAAGCTAGTTACTTTGGTGGTAAGCATAAAAACTGACTATTGAATTGTCTTCATGTGAAACTGATATACACTCAAATGTCAACCTGAAAGTGTAGGTGATATTTTAGTAGCCTTTGATAAGTCAAACAGGATTTGAAAGAATTCAATTATTTCTTCTGAAAGGGAACAACTGACAATTATGTAAAAACTTTGATAAATAATAAAGAAGAGAACAAATTCTTTTCAATGAAGGGAAATTTATTTTAAAGCCAAAAGGTAATTTCCACCTGATTTTTTGTTCAAACTTGATTTTACAAGTTCCTAAAGACATTGTGCGCATATAGCTAAAAAGTACAAAAGAAAAGTATGTAAACATTTGTTTCTGTTTGAACAATGGAGAGGTATAGCTGGTAATAATCCTAGCACAATGTAGGTTGATAGACATTACAGCCTTTTTCAGGCTGATTTCAAAACCAATATTATATTTTCCAAAGATTTTACTTTTTAGTAACTTGTCCACAGAAGAATGCCATAGAAAAGGTACAAGAATATATTAAAGAAGATCCTTTCCTGTAGCATCAAAACTACAACAAGTGAATAATGTGCAATCTATCAATATGGAAATATGGCAACACCATTCCAGCCATTTACCTTTTTGAGAAAAAAGTAAATATTGAAAAAAGTGAAAGTCATAAATCCTGAATTTCAGAAAAAATCCTTCTTTTATTTCTGAAATCTTCCACTACAGCCACCATGACAGGACATGTTTATTTTGTATTGACCTCATCAACTATCAACAAATCTGAGAAGTGAAATGTCTTCTAAGATCTTTTGTTTAGAAGTTAGCAACAACAACTGAAGATAGCTCTTGATGGTTATATCTTGAATCAATCTTTAGTCAACCTGATTTCATCTTGTAATAATCAATCTAGTTTCCATATGTTTGTGTATTTGTTACTGTAGCAGCAAAAATATCACAATTTTTGTTTGAACAGTGGAAATGCTTGACATCGAAGAGGAAAGTAATATCCAGTCCAATTAAACCTCCAGTTTCTGAGTAAATTTTAATCAAATATATATTGATAAAAAAATAGATATCCAACAGAGGTAACTACAATCCTATTAACTGCTCACTATAGACTTATTTTCCTTTTTCCTAAGAAACTTTAACAATAATAGTAATAATAATAATAAGTTTGTACAAAGGCTTTTATTTTTAAAAATATTTTTTTGAACTTGTATGCAATTATTAAAAATAACTTGAAGACAGACAGACATAATATCAAAATAGTTAAACACTGTCTTTTCTTTTTCTTTTCTTAAATTACACTCCTCTCTAAGTATGATAATAATAATAATAACATTGAGAACAAATTAGGATAAAGGAAGAGGGTACTGAAAGAGAGGTTAAAATCAAGAGAGTCAATGCCGCTTCATGGACAAAGTGAGAGGTACAACAAAGCCAAAATTGGTATTGGTTGATGAAAGGTGAAATGAAATGTGAGACTGAAAGTCTAGTGATAGCCACCATAGACCAAGCTCTGAATACTAATTCTGTCTGGAAGAAGAACTATCAACAAGTGGAGATTGTGTGCAAAATGTCATGCACATCATTAGTGATAATGGAATGCTTGTGCAGAAAGAATATAAGTGTCATCATGACAAAATGTTCTTGTATCTATATTGCTGTCTATTGGATTTCAAGAAAATGCATCCTCATCAATGTGGCTCTTTCTGGTGACCCTAATATCAAGGCCAAAGAAATTGGAAAATGCACACTGACCTACCGATGGAGGTTGCCAGAATGTGAGACACTCAGGCCACGATTGGCCCCCTAGTTATCACTGGGAGCACTGGAGTCTATACTGTGAACCTAAAGAGCTACATTAACGAAAATGGAATAAAGTCTAATATTCCATTTCTTCAGAAATCTGCTTTGCAAATATTTTTGAAAAGGTGCTGTTTGAGGTTGTATGACTTGATGTAGAACATCCATAATTCAAAATCTCTGGTTGAAAATGAAAAACAGTGCAGAAGAAGAGATAATAATAAAATAATAATAATAAAAAATAATAATAATGAAAAAGATGAATGCTGGCTTTTAAAGTAAATAGATGTGTTTTTAATCACTCAAAGAAAATGAAATTGACAGAAAATAAGGAAAAGAAATAATTATTTATTATTTATTCAATGATTGTTTTTATTATGTTTGTTATTTATCTTGTTTATTTAGTTATATGTTTTATATTGAGTTATATGTTTTATTTATTTATCACTTGTTTATTTATCATATTAATTGGTATGAATTGAATGTGTAAATTTAAATACATTTTATTTGTTTATATATTTGACAAATGAATGATCCTTATTTGTTTACTTATTTAGAATTTAACATTTTTTTAACTTTATTTTATATATAAGGAAAAGAAAAATGTCATTTTTGCTATTGAAGGAGAGACGTTCCTAATTCTAACATCTATTTTTTAACATTTACTTCCTAATGTTTACAATAGTTGCTTTGTTTTTTTCTTTTGAATTTATATACCACTAAACAATTACTGTTATAATATTAATTAATAAAAAAAAAAATAATAATAATCTCCCTATGGCCTAAAAGTACTGGGTTGACATTTGACAGAGTATAACCAAGTCTCATGGCAGGAGGGGCTCTTTAGCTTTGACTGGCTAATCAAAATACAGAAAATAATGTCATGAATGATACTAGAACCAATGGTGAATTTTTATCATGCTCAGCAGATGTCCTATTGCACAGCAAGATGTGCTCAATTGTTATCCTACAACTGCTGCCATGGTTTCAAAGAGCAAATAGTACACTGTGATAGAGTGTTATTATAGGATTGAACTAACAGTAACAGCATATAGAAAGAGGAATGCACATATGAGATCTGGGAAGAGAAGAGCGTATTTAGTGTAAAAGAGCAAGAAGAATTTTAGATCAAAAGTGGCATATTGTTAAAGAAGAAGTTGCTTATCTAGAGTGGAATTATAAGAAATCAAAAGAAAGGTTTAAATGGGGAAAGAGAAACCTACTGAAAGGAATGATTTTAACTCAGCAGGAGAAAAGGACTGGTTTCTAGGCTTTGATGAAAATGAGGATGATGTTTACTTGAGAGATTGTCATGTTTTAGTAGAAGATGATAGTGTCAATGAATTGAAACAAGACAATGCTAGCACAGAAGTTTTTTTCAACTGATGAAAATGTAGCTCGTGGTTGAAGGAAAATGAATTCCTTGATGATAATGAGACAAAGGTATTCAAAAAGGAATGCATGGTAATAAAAAAATGACTAGTGGAGTTCAGAAGCAGACTGCAAATCACAACAAAGAGAGTTGATATAATCTTAGAGAAGGTACAGGTGTCTAACATCATACACATCAATGATTTAATTTAATGTTCATGTAGCACTGAGACTATAGACTGAGGCTGTAGGAATAAAAGAAGTCATATGGGAAACAGAAAGATCTGAGGTGGTAAAGGTGTTTAGAAGGACAAGTTAAACAAGTGAATCAGGATCTTGGCTACATGAATAGCTTGTTAGAAAAGATGCAATACAAACTCAATAGAAAATGACTAAGAAATACAACAAAGAATTAAAGCAAAGAGTAGCAAAATAAAGTGATACCAGCTAAGAATCAGTCAGTTCCAGCAGAATAGGTAAGTTCTTCAGAAACTGGAACAATGGTGGAACTACTGAAGAGTATGAGACATCTGATCCAAATGAAACATAAACATTTCGGAAGAACATTTGAGGAAAAAAGAAAAAACAGAAAAGATAAAAAATGGCTACAAATGGCAATGAATGATTTACATTAAAAGTGGGAGCAGGAAAGAATTGTTATCACAAATGAAAAGATGATGAAAGTGATGAAGAAGAGAGCAAACTGGAAAATAACTGGTATTGATCATGTACAGGGATATTGGCTTAAGAGCTTCCAAAATATGCATTACAGTTTAAAGGAGAACTTGCAGTATTGTGTGGATAATGGTAATGTTCCAAAGTGGATGACTTTTGGTCAGATGGAACTAATGTAGTAAGATCAAAGGAAGGCTAAAAAGTAACTATCAATCAATAACATGCCTACCACTAGTTTGGAAATTGATGACCGGTATCCTAGCAGAGGAGATTTATGTCCATTTAGAGACTCACTCGGACAAGTAAACATGGAAAGAGGTATTTTTCCAAGGGGACACATTTTTTCCTCTTATTTTTGTTACATATCTGATTCCATTCACACATCTTCTGCAGAGTGCAGAATGTGGCTATAAATCAGCAACTTACTCTTTTTGGACAACTTGAAACTGTATGCCAGGAATGAAAAGGTTTTAGATTCTTTGATTCAGACACTGTGTGTTCAGTGAGGATATTGGAATGGAATTTAGCATTGACCCTATGTATCAAGAGAGGAAAAAGAGTTGAGTTCAAGGTAATACAATTACCAAATGGGGAAGTCATTAGATCTTTGAAAGAGGGAGAGAACTATGAGTATCTTGGCATTTTACAGGTCAACCACATGAAGCAGGCTGAAATTTTTAAAAAAAGTTAAAGGAAAGCAAAAGTGCAAGGAAAATTCTTGAAGCAAAATTAAATGGTGGAAATATCATCAAATGAATTAATACTTAGGTAATTTCTCCACAGCATTCTTAGATTAGAATAATGCAAAAATTAGAGGAGATGGCTGGAAGAATAAGTAAGTTGATGAATAAGGCTCTGAATCCAAACAGTGATAGTGATAGGCTGTATATTCCAAGAAAGAAGAGAGGCCAAGGGTTAATGATTGTAGTAGTTGTGTCATTGGTTGTTCTGGGACTTGAGAATTATATTAAGAATTCTCATTAATTACTTCTGACATTTGCACAAAGAGTGGATGGGGATTTGGAAGCACAAAATGTTGTGAGAGTGACTGTAACAAAAAAGCAGCATAAGTGGCCCAACAAGTTAAAAGGAAAGAGGCTTCATGATAGTTTTTTCAGTAGCCAGAGAAAATCACAGGACCTGAAAGGTGGCTTTTGGTAAAGGATAGTTTTCTAAAGAGAAAAATAGAATCATTCATATTTTCAACACAAGAGCAAGCAACCAGAATGAATGCAATCAAGGCTAGGATAAAAATATCAGAAAAAGAAAGCAAATGCAGGATGTGTGGGTAAAAGCTGATAAGTCAGTTAACCACACACTCACTGAATGTCCCAAATTGGCACAGAAAGAGTATAAGCGATGATTGGATAGGTAAGCGAATCCATTGAGAAGTATGCTGTAAGTTTGGCTTCAGTGTAAAAAAGAGTTAACATGAACATCAGCTAGAGGCAATAGCAGAAAATGACAGCCACAAGATATTATGGGATTTCTCAATCCAGACAGATCATAGCATTGATCGAAGTATGAAGACCTAGCCTTATTGTTATAGATAAGGAGAATAACAAGTGTCAAATAGGCAAAATATATTTTACTGTCTCATATAAATGGCCTCCAAAAAAACTGAAAACATAGAAAAATACGAGGATTTGTCTAGAGAGTTGAAGAAGTTATGGAATCTAAATGTAGAACTAATTCCTATATTAATCTGTGCACTTGGAACAAAACTGAAAAAGTGCTTAGAAAAAATTGTAATTGAGACCAAGGTTACAGACCCCCAGAAAACTGCTATCATTTACTCTGCAAGAATACTTTGAAATATTCTTGTGAGGAATTTTGTTGATACCATGTCTCAAGAATAGAATTTCCATGGACTACATGCAACACCAATATAATAAAACTTAGTAATAAATATTTATTTTCAAGTAATTATAATAAATTCTATAAATAGGAAGTGATTTGACATTTAGCTTAAGTTCAGTTTGTGTCAGCACCCACATATTAAATGATAAAACCTGATAATTCAGGGAACTGTTTAGATTTTAGATTAAATTTTATAACTTTGTACATAATTTGTTTTCATATTATGTGAGTTTTTGTTTCCTTTTCTTTAAATTGGTATCACCCCATGCAAGGCAGTAAACCACTAAGACATAAGTGGTTACAGGGTGTAGAAAAATTAGAAGCAGAAGCATGAATAATCAACAAGAAGAGGAAAGAGGAATCAGGAGGACAGTAGATAGTGATTGACATTGCATTTAAATTTTTGCAGATTAAAGTTGGATGGAAAGCATAGGGCCAGAAGAGAGTTCCACAAGTGAGAAGTGTGAGAAAGAAACTGTTAACATAGAATTTATGCTTACATCTAGCCTGTTCAACTGTAAATTAATCAGATCTCGATGCCAGTCTAGTGCTGCACTTAAATTCAAAAAGTCTAGGTACCATGGTGAAGAGCTCATCTGAACAATTACAATGAAAGTACTTATAGAAAAGACATAGAGAGCCAACCTTACGGTGGAGGGAAAGTAACTGAAGCCAAGCTGCCAGATCAGGACCAATAATAGAGCTGATTCTTCTTTGTATTATATCAAGGTGCTCATAGCAGGACCATATATTACTGCAATATTCTAAGTATGGATGAATGGTAGATTTATAGATATGCAAGATAGATTCTGGAGAGAAAAATTGTCTCACACAACACAATGAACCAACTTTCTTAGCACCTGATCTAGCAATAAAATGAATTAGAGTAATTCAATTGTTTTTTCACAAATTCATTTATATTTTTGGTAAGTAGCTTTATATCAAAGCAACAATATTTTACATATTCAATAATAGACTTTTAGATAAATAAAAACCTGAGAAAGTATTCACTTTCTATACTCTAATCATTCCTGATAAAAAATGAGTTATTTATGGCTTTTTTATCCAGAATAACTGGAACGTTCCGGAAATATTCTAAAAAAAAAAATATTACAAAAGTTAAATACTGGTTTGCCATTACATTTTTCCTTTATAGGAATCATTTCTGGCAAGTATTATTGTAAACTTTTATGTGAATACCTACAAGACACATTTTCAGTTACTGTTTGCTGTGGCACCCTACATTATTAGAAAACTAAAAAGAGATAATCATAGAAATATGATTTAATTTTTATTCGGTTTATTAACCAGTTAATATTTATTTAGAGATGAAGAATAATTGAGTTTTGAGAATAATTCTCTAACTGTATTTAGGCAATCCGAAGGAAGAAGAAGGAGGAAAGAAAGAAAGAAAGAGGAAAAAAAGAAGGAGAAATAGATAATACAAAACCCGGTCATAAGCAAAACAGGTGTCAAAAGATATCCAGGTCAAAGCACCTGACCGAAATCCAGGGAAATAGAAATTGTTATTTGAAAGAATAGAGTTTAGAAATAATAAAAAGAAAGAAAGGGAAAAGACATGACATCAAGACGGGCCGCAAGCGGATAGGCACACGTATGATTGATAAATACCAGATATCGGTCAAAGCACCTGACCTACTTTCGTGTCCGCGGAGTATGGGAGTTCATTATCAGTTTGGTTGAGGAAATGGAATTTTTAGAACAATGGAAAAGAATATTAATAAGTGACAATTGAAAAGGGTGTCATTGAGTTGATAAGTGACCGCTGGAATTGTATACATTAGTATACAAATCCTGACCAGCTCTAGAGTTGAAGGTAAGGACCACCCAAAAATGATGAGTGGAAGATATTTTCAATTCAGATAATTAAAATTTTATTAACAGGCCTGAGGAAAGAAAAGAGGTGAAAGCAATTGTTTTAGAAAAGGACAATTTGAGAAAAATTCTTTGTTTTTTTTAAACAAGGTATTTCTTCCCCAGAACAAAGGACAATTTGGATTTTGATTGATTTCTTCCCACGCCCGGATTGACCACGCCCGATTGGAGACGTCACGAAGGAAGGAGGGAAGATACCGACCAGAGTCATTGGCGAAAGCGGTCACGTGATGTGCAAGAGAGGGGGAGGATGCTCGGCCAGGACCCCATTGCTCAAGAGCGGTCACCTGACATACGAGACCAGGGGAACGGGTGTCGCCTTCCCCAGAGGCACTGTGAGGAAGTAGGAGTGAAAGTAAGAGCGATAATGGGAAATCAGAAATAATGCGACTTTTAGAATTATCAAGAAAACCCAGGCACCGACAGACCCACCCCAGTTTGTTGCGGCGTCAATAAAAGTAGGACCCCAATCGACAGAAATCAGTTCAGCCCCGGACGGCAGAGGAAAGAATTCAGACCTTGGCGAGAAGAAGTTGCAGTTGGAGTTGGAATCACACCAAGCCTATGAAGAGAAATTCGTCCAAGACAAGTCGAAGTGAATAAATTCGTCCAAACCAAACCTAAGAATAGAAATTCGTCCAACCCAAATCGAAGTGAAGGAATTCGTCCAACTCAAGCCGAAGTGAATAAGCTCGTCCAACTCAAGCCGAAGAGAAGAATCAGCCGTGAACGACTGGTAGAGATCAGCGCCCAGTGTCGAAACCAAACCACACCCCGACATGCAAATTTCTAGAGAGTAGGCAACTCGAAGTCTTTAAATTGTATGGTAGAAGCTTGGTGCCACAGTCCACAAAACGGGGGGGAAGTAAGAATAATTTTTATGTACGAACATTTAGATATAAAAGGTTGTTACCCTTTTTTATCAGTAATTTTTGGCCTCGTGAGTTTTTCTTTTACTTGTGTGTTGCCACCCCGTCGAACTCAACTTGCATATTTAATCCCTGTTTGATCCCGTCTGTCTAAGATCTAATCACAACGTGGGGTAGGCAGACCGGAGATCAGTGCAGTTACCCTAGTAACCAGGTGTTGGAAGCGAGTTGGGAACGGCGAGGCTGGTAATCATCTAACCAAAGGGTTAGAACGTCACACTTGGAGCCGCGAACGAGATCGAACAACAGAGTCGACGCTGTGACCAAGGGGGGGCGACGTCACATTGCCATAAGTTATTCACTAACATTGACTCTCAGTAACAAAGTTTCAATTCATAATAGCAACATATTCAATACAGTCTAATATTCAAAGAATTTGGCTTAAAGTCTATCTTATAGACTAGTAAATTTGATATATTTTATCACATACAGTAACATTATCATAATAAAATGTCACTTTCCATTCTCTATTAGAATATAAAATTATATGTGTGTGTATAAAGTTCAATATTGTAATTTAGCTGGTAATATTAATTATAAGAAAGCACAAATAATTGTATAAAATCAAATAGATTTTCATTTTTTTATTCAGTAAAACTACCTTTAATTTTGTGGTCTCTGAAGTGACAGATGCCCAGGTCAGGTAGTTCGCATTCATGTTGACCATCATGTCCACAATGGCAGGTATTGTGGAGCCACTGGTCGATCTTCCTTTTGGTGACATCCCAAATTGAGAGAGCTAGGAGACCAAATATTCGGGTGGTGGACAGTGACATGATTTGAAAATTCTCAGTCAGCCACTCCCCTTTGGGTCATGTGGGTTCCATGAAGAAAGTAACAGTCCTTCTGGAACAAGCATGGCCACCCAACTTAATCCAAGTCTTGATCTAGGTTGCACTAGAGTCCTGTGGTAATACATGAGTTGGCATGACAAGACCTTTATTACTCACAAACTTCAGAAATATCAAATACAATGTAAATTTTAGGTTCATTGCCATGGGTACCTGCATGGGGGTCTCCTCAGAGCCAGCTATCATTTCACCTGTTAAGATGGCCACTTTTAAGTAGGTGGCTCTCTCTAAGTCACTGTGGTCAATGGTTAGCACCAGGAGCATGGCATATGTTTTCATTTCCTGTGTCAGATTGGAAGCTGCCATGACAATGCTCTTGATATGCATTAAAGAGAAATAAGAATTTTATTGTGCCACATAACTTTAGGTTGTCTTGTATTTATGTCCTGCTGAATATGTGGGGCTCTCAAATAACCTAACTATTCTCTGTAGATATCATGTTGAATGCATTCAAGTAAATGTTTTACTTATGATGAAATGACATTCATATTTCAATAAAAAAAAAAAAAATCAAACAAGTGGGGATTGCTTCATTGCTCACTGTAGCACATACCCATAGCTAGGAAGTTGAGTATATAAGTGATGAGTGCAAAGCAGACAGAACAAAACATATATGCTGGCAGAGGGAGGATAATTTTGAGAAAATATAAGCCCACACCAAAAATCAACAAGGAATACAAAAGAAGGACATGTTTCCAAACAACACAAGACTTTTTAAAGGGTTACAGCATTATTCTAAAACAGATGAGGAAATGGAGAAGATGCAAGTGTTTTTTTCTTGAATGTTGTAGAATATTCTAGTTTAATTGCTGAGAAGAATAAGACTTTGATTTATATTTACAAAAAAAAGTAAACAAAGTTGTTCATAGAATTTATTGTTTAAGCTGATTTCACTGACATTAAGTTACAAGAACAATCCAAGAATGTCTTCTATATAATAAATGTGAATGTCAGTGTGTTTCAACTTTACTCTGAGAAGCTATAGCTCAAAACATCATACCATTTTGGTATCATGTCGACTCTGTGAGCAAATTAAAAACATTCTGGGCTGGATCCAGACCCCATAATACCCAAATTTTGGATTGCCAAGATTGTTTTCAGCAATTTTTAATGTGATTTTTTGCAAGAAATTTTTTTGTATGATAAAATTTTTATAACTTAGAAATAAATTTGGGAGCAATCAAAATTAATTGTGAAATCCTGCAAAAGTCACCCATGAATTAAAAATAGTTGTTTGTATAGAAAGTAAGAACCTACATACATCAAATTGCCTTTAAATTAATTGGTGGCAGGAGAATTATCATTGAGCTTTTAAAAGATAAGCTAATGCAATACTTAAATTTAACAATCAATTTAGAATTTTTCTGTAGTTTATTTTTGCCTATCACATGAAAGCCCAATCAAGAGCCCTCCACAAGAGCTAGCTTAAGTACGGCTCTTTTAAGTTATATATATATATATATATATATATATATATATATATATATATATATATAGCTGAGTGCATCAATTCAAAAAGACATGAAAACTATCAACAGCAAAAAAAAAATCCCCCCCCAAAAGTCTCCACAACTCATCCATGTTTTTATAGTTACCTGCTCCAGATCTCCTACTTTTGGATTTTCACTTATAGAAACCCAGTTTATATGGCACCTAGATTTTATTTTCTTTAAACTTAGAGTTAGAAGGGTAAAATTTCAATCTTTCATTACATATGATCATCAAAATCAACCTTGCATTTTCTTCACTACAATGAAAGGGAATATGAAAAAGAAAAAAAAACTCACTCTCTGGAAAACAGGAAGAAGATAATCTGAAAGAAAAACTGAAATTTGTAGTCATATGAAGGGAGTTATTTTCTTCTTGGTTTATATCCTACCTTGTTATGCTGTACTGCTCACCTCTCCTAGACAAGTAAAAATCCCTCTCTATAAGACCCATGCCACTAATAATGCCAAAGTCGACAACCCAAACCCTGCTGTCATCCTCTATGTTGCAAAGAATCATGCCAGATGTGACAAAAAGCAAAAGAAAAGAAATCTGCATTGTCAACTCCTGGAAGTCAATTCAAAATTCACTGTAGATTACTGAATGTGATAAACACCTGAGCAAGGTTTTTTCATTGATTTGTTTTTTGATGGTTTAAGAACCTTTTTAAGGTTACTTAAAGCTGAAAAATATTTTTTCATTATAAGAATTTTTTGAAGATAATAATAATGAATTTCTGATAAAAGTCTTAATATTTAACCTATAGCTGGGAGGAGAAAAAGTGGCTTCATACAAAGGTATTAGCATGTAAGTGAATGTAACAAACATGACTGGAATTTGAATTTGTCTCTCTGATTTCTCATTCCAAGCCATTATATATTACACCATCTGCACATCTAAGCTTACAGCACTTGGTATTCCTGAGTAGTTACCCATTTAGGTTCTGACCAGGTTCAACATTGCTTAATTTTGGTGATCGGACGAAAAGTGGTGTTTCAACATTATAGTGCCATAAGCCTTTGACAGGCCAGAGAGAAAACTGACCAAAACATTGGAAAAAAAAAAACAAGAATGATGTTAGCTTTTACAGCTATTTAATTGCAAGAAAACTTTATGTAGAAATTCAAATAAAGTCATTGAAACCAAACATTAAATTTCAGATATTTTCTCTGGAGAAGAGAATTGTACCACATGATGAAAGTGTCAAAAATGAAAGCCTTGAATGTAGCAGAAAAAGAAACATTAACTTTGGACAATTTATTCATAACTTAAATTCTGATGTACAGGAATTCATTCAGAAATTAGAAAGATATAATAAAAAGATGGACCATGGTGGAATTTAATAAAATTTATGTGGATGAAGTCTTGCTGTCTAAGTACACCTTAATTAGGAATATATATAGGAGGCATGGTAGAGTAATGGATAGAGGCTCAGATTGAGGAATCAGAGAGCTGAATTCAAATTCCAGTTGAATCTACTACATTGAATTTCATTTCTTTAGGGAAGGTATGAATCCTCTTCTTCTTTCCCAAGCTATTGGTAACTAGCAGGACAAACTGAGTTCTATAGCCTTGGGTGGCACCAGTCTAGGAGAAGGACAACTCTGAATTCAAAACCTATGGAGGGTTGTTTGGGGACCTTGTATTCAACTCTTCCAAAAAGTGTGGTTGGTTCTGCACAAAATTTTCACCATTATAATCAAATCATATGTGCAGGTAGTCTGGTCGTCAGTTCCAAGGAACTGAGTTGCTTGATATTCAGATATCGATAAAAACAATGGGAAAGTAGAGTATATATATATATATATATATATATATATATATATATATATGAATAAAGATAAAAGGAAAACATTTCTTTACCAATGCGTTTCATCCGATGATAATAAATTATTTATGTATTTATTTTAAATCATGGGTTTTGATTTAACCATTTTCTTTTAATTTTTAAAAATTTTTATGTTTATGTATGGGAAAAGAGTACTTCTTTTAGGAAAAGATATATTCAAAAAAATATAATATATAAGTACATTAATAAATAAATAAAAAAAAATATGTATATATATATATATATATATATATATATATATAGTCTTCCTCAGTGCAGAGGGAGCAACCGTTTAACCCAGCACACCTTACTGACTTGGCAACAAAGAGCACTCAGTCAGACAAGGCAGAATTTTTAGATCTCTTGAAGCTTTTCATATTTGCACAGTTCCATATCCAAATGCAAAGAGAATTTTAGAATTAATTTTTTATTAAGGTCTGAGGAACACAGGTTTGATTCCTGCCATAGTGCACAAATTTTTATTTAATATGATTTATAAAGTTTCTTGAACACTCAGGCCAGTAGATGAAAATAAATAAATATACACCATTTAATAAATAAACAGAGAGTCTACTCAAATATGAATTTATGTACTTTTTTTCTACAGTGGATAAGTCTATGTATGTATATTGGGGCATATTTTTATATATGTGAGTATGTGTGCATAAAAATGTGTGTATATATGTGTGTATTTATGTTTATATGTATATGTGTGTGCATGTGTACTTATCATAGATATGTATATGTGCGTATATGTTTATGTTTATATATTTATATGTATGTATTTCTGTATGTATATGTATGTATGAGTGTATGTTTATGTGTGTTAATTTGTGTTTGCTGCCACGTGTATATGTGTGTATATATATGTATATGTGTATGAATGTACACTTATTTCTGTGGGTTTCTTTATCCTGTTTTTCTTTGCCTAATATATAATGAAACTATTATCAACTTATATGATTAAAATATATTTTTATTGATATTTGTGGTTTTGGAATTTTCGTTTTAATATATTAAATAATATTATTTTTTAACCATTTTATCTTCGTTATTTTTCTCCTTAAGTTATAATTTAATAAATGGTTAGCATTTATTTAATGATACTTTAAGTCTTAAATATTTATTGGTTGTGGTATCTGATTGTCTAGGTCATTGTCTGTGGATGTGTGTACGTGTATCTATCAGTGTCTATGTGTATGTAGAGTGTATTCACATTTAACTGTGTGTGTGTATAGATGTTGGTTTCCCCATTTCCTTTTTTTATAAAGGGTTGTAGTGATGTTCCTGTCTCGTCGCCTTTCTTTTTTTCCCTCTTTTTTTTTTTTTTGTGTGTGTTTATATATATATATATATATATATATCTAAATATGTCTGGGTGCTTATGTATTATAATCTGATTGTGTTTTTTTGTTTTTTGCGTGAGTTTAAGACCACATTCACACTTTAGAATAAAAAATATATATACATGTATTGTCAAATGACCGGATATATTGTAGCGTCTTGTCGAACGTAATTTCAACGAAGAAATAAATTGAATAAACATATATATTTTTCTTTTCTCAATAATTTTGTAGTTTTTAAACTTAATAGTGATTAAATTTGGATTTTAAAATTGCCAGTTTTTAATTTTAATATTAAATTTTATCATATAATTTTAGAATTATTGGTTAGTATAAATTATTTTTAATATTACACGTATTTTAAAGATCTGAATAGCTATTATAACATGATTTTGTTGTCAAGCTTTTGAATCTTTCTATACTTGGTTTTTGATTGGTTATTCTAGCTTTTGTAACAATGTTTCCCCCTAGTGTAGGATCGTTAATTAATCTGAAACTTTTAAAACCATTTATTTTATCTTCAACATCATCACTTGATAAGACACAGAGTGTGTTGAAACAAAATGGCTATTTTTGTAGTGATTTTATAACATACTTATGTTATAATTTTTTTATAAATAATAATTATATATATATATATATATATGAAGAAATTTTGAAAAAACAAACAAAAATCCTTAAATGTAGTTAAAATGAAAGAAATGTCGACGTCTGACGTTTCGGTTTAATAAACCTTTTTCAAGACAATATTCATCAAAATACAATTCAGTTCAATATGACAAATACGATGGACATAAAAACACAAGTCTTATTCAGAACAGATAAATGAAAATTTTTAATATATATATATATAGCAATAATTAGTAACGAAAAACTATTCAGTGCATGAAACTTACCAATTTAAAACTGATCTATTTTACCAGAAAATATTCTTTCAGAAAATACACAAATGTACCAGGCTGTAGTGAACTACAGACAGAGATGCCCAGAGTTGCATATATTTTTGCAATGCTAAAATAAAATCAAAAATAAAATAACTTACCTTGAGCACAAGCAAAGATTCAAATGTGTCTTGTGGTGCAAACTGTCCAACAGAAAAAGAAATAATGGCTTTGCGGGTGACATATTTAAAATAGTTAGATCTCGGAGTAAGATACACTCTCAGAAGTTTATCTTTGTACATATGCAAATTTTGGCTGTCAATGGTACATAAAAATGGGAAGAATGAGGCAACAAAGATGTAAGGAAAGAAAAAGATGATTGACTGTATTGAATTGTCTAAAAGTGCTGTAGATGAGTGAGAAGAACCTGATTGCAGGCATTGAGTGCAACAATAAGTTTAAAGTTTTTTTGCTACACATGCAAATGAATTTCCATGTATTAGGAACTGGTGATTGGCCTGCCACACACAAAAGAAATTGCGGTGTCAACAAGAGAGCACTGGAACATTTTGGTAAGAGAATTTGTGAATGATAAATTTTGTAGATAATCAATCGGATGTGAATCAAAGATGACCTTTCAAAGTCATATTTTGACAACTTGGGATTTTTCATTCTGATATTTGGGGAGAAGATGACGAGCTGAAAATGAAGTGGTTTCTAGAACAACAAAAATGGAAGAAAGTATGAAGAAAAAATAAATTCTATACTGAAAATAAGGAATAAGTGAAAATAAATATTTATCCAAAGGATCTTGGTTTCAGCCTGGAGGAAATCTGAAAGAAAAATGTATAGTAACTTGCAACTCTTTAATTTTAAAAAGAAAATTTACTTACTGCCATCATCCTCTATCTCATGACTATTTGTTTTGTTCTGTTGATCTTTTTTGGGTAGGGGTGGCACACTTTTTGGAGGTGAAGGAAGAGATGAAGATGAATTCAGTGTCATTTGATTCATTTCTTCATAAAATTGGTTATCCTGACAGTGAAAAAATTTAGAGAAGAAATTGTTTTTGTAAAAATATTTTTTAATCATTGATAAACATTATTATCATTAATTCTGACATTTATTTTCATCGATATTTTTTGGTTACTTTCACATGCCAACATTACTTAGACTTTCAAAATCTGTGACAGTCACTTGACAACACACACCAGAAATTAAGGACAGGTTTTTGGGGAGATTCAAACTCATATATTTTTTTTTTCCTCAGGAAAACATGGCTGAATGTACCAGCTGCTCAATTTCACTGAGATACTAGTGCCATACAGATCAAGTTTATCCTTTAATTCAGCATTTCTTTCCCCAAACTCTCTCAGCACCATATTTGTTTTTTCTCCACTTGTAGTATCATTAGCAACAGCAGTAGTATCTTTATTTTTAATTTTCACTCATATTTACTTTCATCTAAAATTTTTAGTTGCTTTTTATTGCAAGTAAATGAGATGAAAAGAAATATCAGTCAATATTTATAATAATAACGATTAGCAATGTTTGCCATGAGAAAACATAAAAATAAAGATAAAACTTTTGCTACTAATAAACATTATCAGGATTTTAAACCAGAGATTTTATATATTAAGGCATTTATCGCACCCGGCCAGAAGTTACTGCCAGCTACTCAAACGTCCAAAAGCAACACCGTGGAAAACAGAACGAATGCTGTTAACTTCCACCAGATATCTCTCTTGGCGGATTTTGGCCTCGGGGTTGAGCGACGAGCTCCCCCCTCTCACCTTTGCTGACCACATGAAGCAGCCAAATCTAGCAGCAATGGGTAGCAGCAGCAGCAGTGGGCCGACCCAGCTTCAGTAGCAGCAGCAGGCTGACCCAGCTTCAGCAGCAGCAGCAGGAGGCCAACCCAGCTTCAGCAGCAGCACCCGGCTGCATGATATGCACTAGTCCTTTTCATGACTACACTCGGTTACATGATATGTTCTAGTCTACACTCGGCTACATGATATACACTAGTCTACACTTGGTTACATGATATGCACTAGTCGTTTTTCCGGACAACACCCGGTTACATGATTTGCGATAGTCCTTTTCAGGACTAATCTAGCCACGTTATTACGAATGTCCTTTTATTAGAACTACCAAGCTGCGACCTTGCACGACTGTCATACCAAGGATGAACAGACTACACCAGTGCCGTCCGCGTCGATCCTCTCTCTTCTCAAGCGCTGACGCGCTCTTTACAAAACAGCAGACATCCAGGGATCAACTGGACCTCGAACATCACTGTTCCATTTGGCCTACCTCCGAGCTGTCGCCTTGAAACCTGACAATGCTCCTTCAATTGACACTCTCTAACTTCACGACCAAACTCCAGCAAACGATTATCTGTACATACTTTTGCCAGATTATTTAATAAAATTTGGCTTAAACTTTTACATCCTTGCCTTTGTTGTCCTTGCTTCGATCGTATCACCCTATATTATTTTTCTGTTTGCGGGGTTAACAGGCACCTGCTTAACGCCGTAACACATTCACTGCTATGTTGGATATCAGAATCCATCTATTTTTTTTGTTGTTGTTGTTAAAGTTATCATTAGGAATTCCTATTTAAGACTATTTATAACTTATTTTGGTATATAAAGTTAAATGTATTATCTTTGGGATATTAATAAGAATGAATAATGAATATCATCAGTATTGGCTTTCATACAATGCAATGCATTTATACATCATAATTGTTTCTTTTTTTGTCACATAGAGGAATTTAAACCATGGAATGGACATAAATTTAAATAATGTTTGATTGGTAAATAAAATTACTACTGTTCTCAGATGTCTACTGCAGTGGTTCTCCAGTGAAGTCCTATACAGATTTAGTTTCAGTGAACTATCTGGATAAAAAAAAACACTGGATAAGAAACATAATAGACACTGTTTGATAGAAACTATTTCAAAATATTTTTCTTTTATGAAAATTCATATTTTTATCTAATTTATTTAATCCCTTGTCTAACTTTCCACTTAGAACCAAGTCTCTATTGAGTGATATGCATATAACTCCTTCCACGTTTTCTGCTATCATCTCTAATCTGGATCCTCCACAAAGCATGTGGACCAAATGGTATTCCTGTCAGAGACCTTAAAAAATGTGCTCTCAAACTGACTTCTGTTCTCACTAAATTGAGATAATAAATGCCTTTCTACCTCTCACTTTCCTGCTTCTGTTGTTTCAGTCTTTAAGAACTCAGGTGAACCATCTGACCCTTCCAACTATCAGCCTATTAGCCTTCAACCACTTTTTGGTAAATAATTAGGGGCCCTAATCAATGTTGAATTAGTTAAGCATCTCACAATGCAGGAACTTCTTTCGGACAAGTAATACAACTTTCATTTCTCTAGGTCAACTGCTGATGTATTAATGATTATTGCAAAAAGAGTCTATCAAGCTTTAGATAAGAATGGTGAACCTTGAGCTGTTGCTTTGGACATCTTGAAAGTGTTTCATAGGATTTGGTATAACAGTCTTCTTCACAAGTTGAAAAGTTACGGTGTCTCCAGATAAATTTTTGAATTGATTCAGTCTTTGTTATCTAATCGTGAAATGAAAGTTATCCTGAATGGCCACTCTTCTAGATCATTTTGTACTAATGCAAGTGTACCACCAGAGTTCTATTCTTGGTCCTACTTTGTTTTAGCTGTTCTCAAAAACAACCAACAGTCTGTTGTTAACTGGGGCAAAGAATGGCTTAATTTTAATGTCTCTAAAACCAAACTGCTTTCTGAGAGACCCCTTTCCATCAGCATGTCTGATGCTAACCTCCAGGAGAGTGACTCATTGCATCTTCTCAAGTTAACATTCTCAGCTGACAAAGTGGAAAGACTATATTGAATCCATTGCTTGATCAGCTGCTAACAAAGTTGGTTCAATGTGTTGGGTGAGACAATTTTTCTCTCTATAATCTATCTTACATATCTATATATACCATTCATCCATGCTTAGAAAATTGCTGCCACATATGGTCCAATGTTCCTGCTATATGTAGAGATCCTTGATAAAATCTAAAGAAGAATCAGCAATATTATTGCTCCTGACCTAGTGTATCAGCTTCAGTTACTTCCCTACCACCTTAAAGATGTTTTCCCTGTGCCTTTTCTATAAATACTTTCATGGTAATTGTTCAAACAAGTTCTTTGTTATGGTACCTAGACTTTCTAAATTTAAGCACAGTACTAGATTGGCAACAAGGTCTCATCAACTTACAATTGAATTGGCTAGATATAAACATAAGTTCTATACTAACAGTTTCTTTTCTCGCACTTCTTGCTTGTGGAAATCTCTTCTAGCTCCTAGGTTGCCAACCAACTTTGATCTTCAAAAATTTAAATGCAATGTCAGTCATTATCTATTGTCTTCCTGATTATTCTTGTATTGTTTTTTCTCATTAAGAATGTTTCTGTTTTTTAATTATTTAATACCCAGTAACCCTTTGTGTCTTAGTGGCTTTACTACTTTGCTTGTGGTAAATTCAATTATATATATATATATATATATATATATATATATAGTCTTAAAAGTACAACTCTACCTCTTGATCTGAATGGATTTTTTCTGGCAATGGTGGCTTTTTTTCTTTTTTGCGTCTGGCTGGGGGCTTTGGAATGTTGTCGGTTTTCCCTGAAATTACAACAGAAAATTAATCATAATAGAAGTTAATAATATATCATGGTTAACAAATAATGGAGTTAAAAAATATATTGTCAAGTCAGGTACAAAAGATTTTGGGTGTGCTATAGAAGAAATGTTTATTTTCCCATTAGTATTTACCCTATTATTGGCGTTACTATATCCATGGTTTAATAACACTTTATTTCATGGAAAAACAGAATAGCTGAATGAAAAGGAATGACAAATATGGGAAATGGTGAGTCCTGGGTTTTTCACAACATGAGGACTGTAAGCCAGAGATATTTTTTATATTCGAAGATATATTTCTATAGGAAAACATTACCATAAGCTTTCTAAGCTGCACCATGTGACTGGGTGGGGAGATTTAACCTTGACTTGGGCTAAAATAGTAACTGCTCGGTTTGACTCCTGGAAGCTGATTGACTGACCACTATTGTCACACTATGAAATGATGTCACTAAGTGGCCACCATGTAACACACATGACTTCATTTCAACCAAAGGGAGATAATCACATTTTGTATCCCTACAATCATTATTATAATTCATTTGCAGTAAGAGGGATTTTTTCAAAACTCCAGGATGTCCTAGATTATTGAATGTCTAATTTAAAAGCCCATGTTACCATCATTTTTGTAATTAAATGCAACTAATGACAGATTTATGCTTTAACAACAGACATTTAAACTGTGGCACTGGAAAATGTAAAGAAATTCAGAGGCACAGTTACTGACCCCTGTTGTATATTTTATATACTGAAAGAATATAAAAAATGTTCAAAATGCTTGATAAAATACATTGATGTGGGTAGAGTAACTAATTCAATCATAACAATTTTATCATTTATGCTTTACTTTTAGCCGGTTATTTCCTTTGCATCTATTCTAAATCAGTAGATGTGTGAATAGATACTTGAGAATGTGTTGCAAGTGTTTCTTTTATTAGGATAATTTTTACAAGTACATACACAAATCCATTTTATTCAAAACACAAAAACAATAACGCATTGAAATCCTACAAACTATATAAATCTCTCAATTCATGAGTTACAGAAGGTAATTTATAAATGGGGGAAAAGCATTTGTAATTTATTTGTGAATTCTAGTTTCATTGAAATATTTTTAGCATTTCTTTGTTTTTTCAATGGAGAAATTAATTCCTGAAGACATAAGTGACTGTCAAGTATGCTTTCAACTTGCCATTCAGTGTGTCTCTAGTGTAATTCACCATAAAAACACCAAATAAATCTGACTTCAATTCAAATGTTATTCCCAAAATATAACTCATTCATTAGATATCCTAGATCATGACATTTGCTAACTTCTTGAATTTCATGAAGAAAAAATGCTGTCATGAATATTTGTTGTAAGTTTTCTGTTTTCTGAAAGATCAAACTCCAAAATATTTTCCAAGTTGTAATTTTTTTAATTCTCCATTTTGTTTCAATGGTGAAAAACAATTTTTATTTTTCTAAGAATCATAACAGCTTTTGTACTTGAATTCAATATAATCACAACATTTGATAAAACAACTCTCATACAATTAATATGCAAGTACAGATAAGAGCAAATTCAGCACAAATCTGGGGTCTGTTTGCATTAATACTATTCACCAAACACTTATATTTTAGTAGAAAAAGAGTGACCAAATTTCTTTAACAAAGGAACCCATGTGATTTCTGAAAAAGATTTCCTAAGATTAGATACATCAATGTCAAATTTTAATGAGGTTATCTACATAAACAAAGACTCACTCCATTGCCTTGTAGACACCTATCGTTGTCATAAAAACACATCGAAATTCCCATGGCCAAAGTTAACACAGCGTCACACAGGACAGAATTAAGTGAGGGGCAATAGGCAAGTCTTGCTTCCACAATTACTACAAGATTTTCAGGCCACTATCCAGTGATGTAGAACTTAGTCTTTCAGTAGATAATAGAGACATTGTATTCACCAGTTTTAATATTCAGTAAATCTGTTGTTGGTGTTATCAACAGTGTGGTCCAATTTACTGAACAAATTCTCATTCCAGCCTTGATTCCTGACATTGTCTCGGATGCAAAGAATTAACTTTCGATGGCTGCAGTCAAGAATTGCTCATTTCTTCTCTCTGCAGTACACAGTGTATATTTTGGTCCACCACTAAACACATCACCAATCAACCCCAAAATGAATGAACCCTATCAAGATAAAACACCATCCTCAACCAAAGAGAGAAAAGAAAGCCAGATGACCCATAAGGTCGGTGTTATACAACATGGTTAGCGGTGATAGCAACTAAAAAGGAGGGTTGAGGGTTACACAAGCATTTGTTAAAAACTTCTTGTTCATAATTGCATCAATGTTGCAGTTTTGTTCTGACAGAAAATTACACAGAGATTTCAAAGTTATAACTTGATAAGTGTCTGTTGTTTGGAAGTATTCAGAAATAATTATTAATGGAATATGCATTTTTTTTTTTTTGTTTTCTGGTGGTGGGGGTAATGCTAGTTTATTGATATCTGATATAATATTTACAGAATTTTGCAGTTACATTGGTTATATTTTCAGGATGAGTTATCTAGGATTTTTATCTATAAAAATATATACAATCAAATAAATATATACAATCAAATATATTGCAGAATGTAAGAAAGAATTTTGATTTTTGGATCCTTAAAAGTAAAAATATCAAAATAATGCTATTATGAAATAAAAGAACTAAAAAGCAATGTATTAGCAGCCTGATGAGATGTTGCACTGCTGTGTTAACATGAAGCATGTTCACTTACTGACATCAAAATTCAGACAGAAATTATCAAATAAAGCCTTTCATTACCATAATAATGAAATATCAGAAAGGGAAGATAAGGATACAAATTCTGAATATATAAAAACACATCATATTTTATATTACATATTTATTATTTATTTCATCATTTCTTTTATTTTCATAAGAATCTCTAATATTTTTATTAGAATCTTTCTATGATTCTTCCTAATTTTGGTGAAGAATTTATTTTTTAAATTTCAGATTTTTTGAATCTATAGAAATTTGCAAAACAAATCTTCTCATTAATAATTTTGACTTTCATCCTAATTAAAATCTTTCATCCTTTGTAATTTTGCAATAAAAAGCAACGAAAAAAATTGGGATGAAAAAGACACAGGTCAAAATTAATGCTAATGATTGACAATGTCTCATTTAATAAAAAATAAACATAAATCTTGATTGACATTGTTAATTTTGACCTTTTTTAATTGCCTTTATTAATTACTAGCTTAAAAGTAATGCTCTTTGTGGGCTTTTAAGCTAGCTCCTCTGTGTGTGTGTGTGTGTGTTTGTGTGTGTGTTTGGGCGGGGTGCTAATTTGGCCTCTCGCTCAAAGCTAAAAGGACCTCTGGTCCAGCTTAGAAAACAGCAATGATAATTTTGAAGCAATAACTTTGAATTCCTTAACTCACTCCATGGAACTTCAAAATCTCATTTTAACTCTGATTCAGGCTATAAATCCAATTCTAGCAAAAAAACTGATTGGACCAAAAGTCCAATTTGAGTCAAAATTCTAATACAGGATAAAAATTGAGTTCTTCAAGTCACAAATTCCGTGGAACATCAATTGAGTTGAGTTTTTCAAATCACATACACTGCGGAACTTCAAAATCTCATGTCTCAAAACCTCTCACTTAACTCCTTGGCATTTTGAAGAAATAAAATTGATTTCATTAATTCACAAAGTTTTGGAGATATTTTAAACTGAATTTAAAACAAAAATTTTTAAATTCACAAAATGTTTGTATTACTTTAAATTCAATATAAATTAAAAACTTTTAAAATCAATAAAATCAATTTAACTGTTCCCGCCTGATCCAGACACAAATCCCAATGCAGGATGTTCAAGCACCAGATGAAGAGCAGATTTTCAATCCCAGGATCATCCTGATTCCAAAAAAGTATGTCTATATAGATCAAAGTGGCCAGAAGTAGGGGGTGAGTGGTTTCAGACACACGGATGGACAGATAAAATTTGATATTTATTTATTTAGATAGAAGATTCAATATTTGTTGTTAAAAAATATTTATTCAAATCCTAAGTTTCTGAAACAGAATATATCCTGTTTATATATACAGTGGGAGAAGAGGATAAGTATTTGGACATTTGCCAAATATTTAACATACTTCTAACTATTAGATGTACATAGAAGCTAATTGCATTTAAATTAGCAACAGGTTTGGCATGCCTGCTGGTTAAAAGTAGTTAAATTATGGAGTTGTATTTAAGCTCCGGCAATTTCACCATTGTCAGTTGTGCATTAGGTGTCTGGTCAAGACCTATCACTTTGAACAAGAAATTGTTGTTGCTATTTCCTTCTTTTGGATTTTGCATTTACTTTTACAGTAACATTTACTTTAGATTTTTTTCACAGGTTATTTATCTTGATATAAAAATTAACAATTCCTAAGGGAAAAATACTTATTTTCTAACAGTGTATTGTTGATATTTTATTCTGCATTGTAACAATAGAATAAATATTCAGACATGCTGATTTTCTATTTTAATATTCTGGATTTTAACCTTCCTTTGTAATTATGACTTGAAGACATTGTTCATACAAGGCCTTTATAATATTTTTTTGGATCTTAGACATATCTATCTTTTCTTCTTAATATGGTGAGCTGAGTTGTGGCCCAAAATGTTAATTTTTGTTTTATCTACCCAAAGAACATTCTTTCAATAATTACTAAGCTGCTCAAAATCCTCACATGCAAATCTTGGTACCTTTTTTTCATCAAAGATGCTTTTCTGTGGACTACAGAATTTTAAACCATCCCAGTACAGTCCAATAACAATAGTTCTTTTAGTGACCAATGTTCCAGTTGCTCTTAAGTCATCATCTTTTTAGATACTATTAGATTAAATTTAGACATTCTTTTGACTTAGTCAAATGTGAATTTTCAATCAAGTACCAATTCAAGTGAAGAAAAATCACTTGGCATTGATAACAATATTTTGGCAATGACCTTCTGCTTAATTACATCACTCTTTTGTTTGGTTAAGAGCTTCTTTATTCTAATGATGACAGCTTTATTGCAAGAAGGTGAAATATTGAATGATATTGACATTATATCTTAGTGACATTGTTGTGTCCACTAAAATGTCTAATAAAATATGCAACATATTTCACACAATAAAACTAATTATTATGTTAATTATAAACTTAATTATAAGCTTATTAATTATAAGCATGAGAAGCATTTTCAGCCAACAATAGCTACATAAACATTAAAACACACCTGACAAAATATTTATAAACCAATAACACAATAAAATGCTTACATCTTAAAACATACCAATTAAACCATACAATACAAAACCATAGAATATAAATCAGGTAGGTCATTTTATCAGTCATCATAATTTAGTAGATACTGCCAAAATATCATGTGGATGTAGTAGTAGACATACCATGTGGATTTTTAGGGGCAATTAGGAATAAATAAAATAATATAATTCTGGAGCTGATTTCTTCAGAAAAAAAAGGTATAAAAACTATGAATAAAAAGACTCACAAAGACCACCAAGATCCATATCACTCTAGCTGCTGATATTCAAGATCCCATTTATGTCTACACACAAAAGCAACACTCAAATCAGCAGTACTGACCAAACTACAAAGAGACTACCTCAGACTACAGTTCAAGCGTTCACAATAAGAACTAAATCCTACCTATCTCCTTTATCCACATTACTATTATGCATGTCTACACATACTGACTATCACACAAACATACATGTAACCACATTCCACCGTTCTTACATATGTAAACAATACAGTTTATATTCTATCCAAGAACTCTATTCACAACCAAAAAATGACATTACTCATTCAATACATTCAGCCAACTTCTTGTATTCTTGTTGTTATATAAAATCAATGTTATTGTTAATACAGCGTTGTCTTTCCTACTGGATTTTATTCTTTCAATGAAAGTCCTGGGATTATTTTAAACATCCAAATTACAAGCAGTCCCACAATATTCTATTGTATGAAATCCTGACACTCTGAATTTTGACATTTAACAAAAACCTGAGTAGAAGGATTCCTACAACATATTGCTGAAAGGTTCCAAAAGTTTGTGTACAGTTGTACACAGTTCTATAGATCTGCAGTTAAAATACATACTTATGATCTTTCATTGTCCAAATACTTTTTCATTGTTACTTTTTGTTTACATTTTATTCTACATTCAGTAAGAAAAAAGATTTTTCCTAGTAAAATTTAATATCAAAATACATCATCTGTGAAAATTTAATGTATATGTAAAGTAAATGTATTTTGTAAGTGCCCAAATACTTCTTTCAACCCCACCCCCAACTGTATATAAGAATTATTCATGGATATATTTGAACTTTTATGAGGTGACTTTTCATGATCACTGAGCTGACTCTGAATTTTCACTCATCACAGTGAATGGTTGCATTGTCAAAGAGGTTCCTTGCTTTGAACATCTATTGGCACTCAAGTCCACCACAGACCACAAGTGAAACTCATATATACAATCTATTGCCACAGATGTTGCAAAAATGGTTGGCGCCTTATTCCACTTCAAAAAGTTTCTGACTCCATCTGCCATGTTCTATATTTACAAAACTTAGATGAAACCAAAAATGGAGTATTGCTCGCATTTCTGGGCTGGAGCTACTCAAACTTCTCTTTCCAGTCTTGACTGACTTCAAAAGTGTTTATGTGGCCTTGTAGGTGATGAATTATTTCTCACCCTCAAACTCCTTTCCCATGAATGCAGTATCAAAATCCTATCACTACTCTATCACAATTTTCATAGAAAATATTCTGACAAGTTACATTGCCTAGTTACAGTAACTTAAACCTACCATACTATCTACAAATGGGCAAATCATTTTTGTTTGTTTCATATTCCATTGGTAAAAAGCAAGTTCCTTTTGGACAGTTTTTTCCCAAGAGCTGCTGCTTTTTGGAAGAAACTCCCAAGAGGATGATTCCCCAACCACTACAATCTTAATCTCTTCAAATTCAAACCTACATAGCCTCATAATATACAATTCTCATGTCCATAGAACAACCTCATTCAGTAACCCTCTACCCTGAGTGGTTCTTGGGTCTTGTATTGTAACTATATATATGAACACAAAGGGATACAGAAAAACTCTTAGCTTAACCAAGAGAAAATACCAAAACAGATTCTGATATTTGTTCATTTAGCAAGAAGTGGGTTGGACCAAGATCATTTCAGCACCCTTCATATATACAGGATGTATTTGAGAACACACCTTTAGTTGGCCATAAATGGATGATGAATTAATGTTATGTAGTATAGTAATTGTAAGAGTAAACAGAGCTCAAGACGACAGTAAAAGTGCTAAGCTTTAATTATCTATATATTTTAGTAGGGTAGTTCGTCAATGGCGGTAGTCTCTGGCTACTGTTGTTCAACATCCAAGCATTTTGGTTTCCATGCTTTTTCCATGCTAGATTTTATCTATGCGTTTAGTTGAATTAGTAATAATAATTTGCAGTAATTGTAAGAGTAAACAAAGCTCAGGACGACAGTAAAAGTGTTAAGCTTTATTTAACAAAATGAAACTCAGCTACAAAAGAAAAATAAGAGTTACAAGTTAAATAGCCAACTGGGGCAAATCCATTGCTTGTACACAGTGAACATAGGATACTACTACCACATGTGCCAAATTTTAACATCATTGTTTCTCTTTCCAACGAATTGAGAGAATTAACATGGCAGTGTCAAATCTGATATATGCATCAAGTTTGTGGCTCTTCCCACTAGCTATAGTAACTTGATAGCCAGAGAAGCCAAAGAAGAGTAATGACAAATGGCTTTGCACAGACTACATGGAGGTACATATTGTAATGGATGCAAAGTTCATACCATTTGCTCCTGGATAATCGCAATAAGACCAACCCACATTTCTTCTTGCAGACTTTCAAGATCAATTTCACTTGTATAACCAGGTGTTAGACATAAGTAGTCAAACCTGGTATCAAATGGATTGTCAAATGTGTTCCAGCAGAATTCTGCTTCTTCCCAAATGATCTAAGAATAGTTGGCTGAGAATTTTTATGATCATATCACCCGCATGTGACCTAGATCTCCTGACTTGATTCCAATGGACTATAACATTTAGAGCATTGTCAAGCGGAGAAGACAACAGTCAACCCCACTATATTTGTTAAAAGCCACCATTGTGGACATGATGAATGGCAGGCCAAAAACCCTTTCATCTGGGCAAGTAATTGTTTCTCAGGCTGTGCTTGAGGCTGTGCTGTTTCTTATTTTATTTTCCACACACACATACACACAATAAAAATTAATTCACACCACGTGTATCAAAAAATACAATTGCGCAGGAATTCATTCCTTACCATGCCCTGTGGGGTCAAAAACAAGGACGGCGCACCCAAAAGTTCGGACGTAGTGAAAAGCACACCACATGGTCAAAAATAGGATTTATTGACCAATCAGGACTCGACATAAGAAACCCATTTCTTAATCTCCCGAGCCTCATCATTCTTATATAAGGAAGGTAGAAACTCTCATCAGAAGGAGAGAGAACAGCGACAAGCTGACATCAAAGTGACACGGACAGTTTCGAGCACACACACACCGAGAGGATTCAGCGGTTCACACAACAGGCAATATCACGTATCAGTGAACATTCTTTCACCCTCTCTTTCTCTCATCTCGCTCACTACACATAGTCCTACCTTTCCTCTCACATTCCCAGTTCCTTTCTTTCTTTTTTTTTCCGCAGCTTTTACGGACAATTTCATTTTGTACAAGGAAAAAAATAATTCTTTACAAAAATAAACAAAAGTTTATTTTACTTTATTTGTAGTGTATTTTCTTTTTATTATTTGTTTGAGGGACTTCTTTGCACCCCTCTACAAATTGGTGACCGACGTGAGACACTACATTTAAAAAAACAAACAAAACGAAGAGGAAGGACACAATGGAATCACAATCTTCAGAAACCCCTCTCGCCACACTATCGTTGAATATCCCGGCTTTCAACACGACTAACACTAAGTCCTGGTTCGTTCAAATCCAGGCATTATTTGATGCGAAGCGAATCACCTCCCAGAGAACCCGGTATTGTTACTTAGTGGAAAAACTGCCAGCAGACAATGTCGAGGAAGTAATGGATTTACTGGAAAATGTCCTGGATGACAACCCATACGACAGACTCAAGGAAGCAATTTTAAAACGGACCGGTGCCTCGAACGAAGCCATGCTACGCAACCTTTTCACTCAGGTTGAATTAGGAGACCGCACACCATCGCAGTTATTGAGGCACATGCGAACCTTACTGGGTGACAACAAAATGTCCGAGAACATTATGCGAAGCTTATGGCTGGACAAGTTACCCACTACAACAACACAAATCCTCGCACCCATGACGGAAGAAACACAGACAGAAAAACTCGCGGACATTGCAGATCGGATCCATGAAAGTTTTCGAAGCCGCAGGGTAAACTCTATCCAACCACAACCAGCCCAACAAAGAGACAAGGAATTTAACCACCTCAAGTCTACTGTAGAAAGGTTGTCTATACAATTACAAGGCTTACTGCAAAAGACCGACAGTACCGCGCGATAAATGTCCAGGCTACAGAAAGCGAAGTTTCAGCAGAGGCTGGACTGACAACCACAATCGAAAAGATGAAATTTGTTACTACCACAAAAGGTTTGGTCCTGAGGCGAGACGTTGTACACATCCTTGTTCTTTCAACAACGCAAATGCGGGAAACGGAAATTCCAGCCAGTAGAGACGATGGCTTTGCTGGATTTTTAACAAAAGGTCGTCTGTTTTATATCCGCAACAAAATTAATGGATATAACTTTTTAATAGACACCGGAGCTGAAATAAGCGTGATACCACCAACACAAAATCAGGAGACTATGCCACAGTCTTATCATCTTCAAGCAGCTAACGGTACCAAAATACCAACTTACGGAGAGAAATCGCTCAATATCAATCTCAGCATGCGATGGAATTTTTTCTGAATTTTACCATAGCCAGTGTAACAACGCCTATATTGGGGCAGATTTTTAGCCAGATTCAACCTGTCTGTCGACATGACTAATCGCACACTGGTGGATAATCAAACCAAGATTTCAGTAAGAGGACTCACCTCGAAATACCAGTCTACTGGAATCAGTTCTGCCTTACCCGAGGACCAGTACATCCGTCAGCTACTAAAAAATATCCACAACTCTCCCAGCCATTTAAAAACACAGACACCATAAAACATAATGCCAAGCACCACATCAAGACAACTGGACAACCTGTCTATGCCACCCCAGACGATTGAAACCGGACAAGTATAAGATTGCGAAAAAAACGAGTTTCAACATTTATTACAACAAGGGATCATCCGACCCTCGAAAAGTGCTTGGTCTTCACCGCTACACATGGTGCAAAAGTCCAACGCTACAACATGGCGTCCTTGTGGCGATTTTAGAAGATTAAATGCTAAAACAGTCCCGGATAGATACTCTATTCCACATATCCACGATTTCGCCATCGGTCTACAAGGCGCCACCATATTTTCCAAATTGGATCTTGTAAAGGCGTACTACCAAGTTCCAGTGGCAGAAGAGGACATTCATAAAACTGCACTGACCACACCATTTGGCCTTTACGAGTTCGTAAGGATGCCTTTCAGGCTTAGGAACGCCTGTCAAACCTTCCAGAGGTTAATAGACGAAGTTTTTAGAGGTCTGCCATTTATATTTGCATATGTGGATGACATTTTAATCGCCAGCAGAAACCTCGACGAGCACAGACAGCACTTAGAGCAAACATTTGAAAGAATATCACATTACGGTCTGAAAATAAATACAGAGAAATGCGTTTTCAGCCAACCAAAGGTTAATTTCCTCGGACACTTAATTGACAAGGACGGAATATCTCCACTACCGAGAAAAGTAAGTGCAATTTCAAATTTCCCACAACCAACATCAGTCAGACAAATACGCAGATTCATAGGCGTGATTAACTATTACAGACGATTTTTACCTAACTGTTCTACATTACTTGCACCATTAACAGATTTGTTACAAAACAAAACAAAGAACCAACAGTTAAAGTTAGAAGGGCCTAGCCTAGAAGCCTTCAAACAAGCTAAAACTGCTTTGGCCAACTTTACAAAACTAAACTACGTAACGGACAGTGAGGACACAAAACTCACGCTTACAACAGATGCATCTGAAATAGCTGTAGGAGCAGTCATACACCAAATTACTAACAACACAATGATGCCTATATCATTTTTTTCTGCTAAGCTAAGCAAGACACAGACGAAATACAGCACCTTTTCAAGGGAGCTTCTAGCAATTTACCTTGCAATTAAACATTTTAAACATTTGCTGGAAGGAAGAAATTTTTGCATTTATACAGATCACAAACCATTAACATATGCACTACATACACATGTAGATAAATATGGTGCACGAGAAATCAGACATCTCGATTATATCGCCCAGTTCTCCACAGACATCCGATATATTAAGGGACAAGAGAACATTATAGCAGACGCATTATCTCGATCTACAATAGCCTCTTTAAATTCCAGTTCTTTAAGTATGGAATTGATCGCACAAGAGCAGAAAACAGATGAAACACTTCCAGTTGTACAGCAAAAAACATCCTTACAACTGAAAGAAATGCCGATACCATTTGGTACAACAAAATTTTATTGTGATGTATCACAAACACATCCGCGTCCATATATACCACCGAACATCAGACGACTAGTTTTTCAACATTTTCACAATTTATCTCATCCAGGAAAAAGAGCCACTGTAAAATTAATAGCAGAACGCTTTGTTTGGCCCAATATCAACACGGACATTCGCAATTGGACTAAAACTTGTATACCTTGCCAAAAGAACAAAATCCACAGACACACGAAATCACCACTTGGCACTTTTAGCATACCTGATGCTAGATTCACCAACATTCATGTCGACTTAGTAGGACCTTTACCCACCTCAAAAGGACATACACATATTCTTACTAGTTGACAGATTTAGCAGATGGCCTACAGCCATAGCAGTCAAAGACACTTCAGCTGCAACAATAGCCAGAGTTATACTGCAGGACTGGATAGCAATTTTTGGAGGACCTTCAGTAGTAACAACAGATAGAGGTTCACAATTCCAGTCAACACTTTTTGCTGAATTTACCCAATTGTTAGGAACGAATCACATCAAAACAACCGCCTATCACCCTTGTGCAAATGGGATGGTTGAAAGATTCCACAGACAGTTAAAAGCTTCTCTAGCTATGAATTTAAATAATGCGGACTGGACAGACAATTTACCGCTAATTCTTTTAGCGATAAGAAACACGGTGAAAGAAGATTTGCAAAGCACACCTGCAGAGGTAGTTTTTGGATCAGCATTAACATTACCTGGACAGTATTTTAATCACAAGAGAGACATTTCACCTACAACAACGTTTGTAACAGAATTAAAACATAAAATGTCTCTTCTCAACTTTGCACCAACCAGGAAAACAGAGAAACAAACTTACATCCCAAACGATCTTCACACCTGCAAATATATATTTATCAGAAATGGCGAAAGTTAAAAAAACCACTCTGTCCAAATAATTCAGGACCATATCAAGTTCTGGACAGGCACAAAAAATATTTTACTGTTATGAGAAAAGAAAACAATACCTCCACAAACACATATTCACACAGAAAATGAGGAAGCAAAAAAACAAAATACTGACATCACACCTACAACGAAAACTGGCAGAAAAGTCCACTGGCCGAAACATTTTAAAGAATATATCACATATTGAAAACATATGTATCTTTCATATATTTTCCAATCTGGGGGGAGTATTGTGCTGTTTCTTATTTTATTTTCCACACACACATACACACAATAAAATTAATTCACACCCGTGTATCAAAAAATACAATTGCGCAGAATTCATTCCTTACCATGCCCTGTGGGGTCAAAAACAAGGACGGCGCACCCAAAAGTTCGGACGTAGTGAAAAGCACACCACATGGTCAAAAATAGGATTTATTGACCAATCAGGACTCGACATAAGAAACCCATCATTCTTATATAAGGAAGGTAGAAACTCTCATCAGAAGGGAGAGAGAACAGCGACAAGCTGACATCAAAGCGACACGGACAGTTTTCGAGCACACACACACCGAGAGGATTCAGCGGTTCACACAACAGGCAATATCACGTATCAGTGAACATTCTTTCACCCTCTCTTTCTCTCATCTCGCTCACTACACATAGTCCTACCTTTCCCTCTCACATTCCCAGTTCCTTTCTTTCTCTTTTTCTTCCGCAGCTTTACGGACAATTTCATTTTTGTACAAGGAAAAAAATTATTCTTTACAAAAATAAACAAAAGTTTATTTTACTTTATTTGTAGTGTATTTTCTTTTTATTATTTGTTTGAGGGACTTCTTTGCACCCTCTACAAGGCTATCATCATCATGGTTGAGGCCAGTTTTATTGAATAATCTTTATTTTTTTTATCCTTGGTTTTTTATTACTTGGCACACACTCTGTGTGTGCATGCACAGAGACACACAGAAACTGAGTCCAACACATGGCATTTTTTACTAAATGCCAAGTCATAGTGGAACTCACACACAGAACTGGAAGCATAATCTCAGTGTTCCATTGGAAACAAAGACCTTTAGTTTTGGTTTGCAGTAGTTCACAGCTGTAGTTGGCTTAAGAAATTCAAAGAAAAAATAAAAATTAAGAGCATAATTAATTTGGCTTGAAAAGTTCATCCTTCATCATATATTTTTCTTTACTAAGGTTTTATTACAATTAATATATTATTTGGCATAGATTTGGATCCATCACTTGCCACCCTGTTAACAAGGGTGTACAAATAAAATATGCATTTTAATCTTTGAATTAATTATCCACATTAAAACTGTTTTAATGAAACAAAAATTATACTGGAATTATGAATTCTGGAATAAAAATATGACATGAAACAAAATATAAAATAAAATTTTTTAATTTTATTTTATTTGTTAGGAATAACTATTGTTATGCTGACTTATTTTTGTCATAAATGTATTTTATTTTAATTCTGACATTAAATTTACATAACAATGTTCTTAATAAATGATTTTTCATTAATTTTGTAGTATAAAATATGTTTACTTCTATTTTGTTTTTTTAATGGTAAAATAAATTAAAATTCAAAATACTTTTTTAAAAATACTTTTTCGAAAGAAAAACAAAAATTGCTCCTAAGAAACCAAATCTTATCATCAATATATTTGTTGTTATAAATAACAATATCATAAGAAAAAATATGAAACTAAGTTTATGTAAGAAATAATATTAAATATTATGTAAATAATAATAGAAGTTTTACATCAATTTTGCAGTGTTAAGACAGAATTGAAGAAAAACATTTTCAGAAAAAAAAAAGAGTCTGTTAAAAATGAAACAGGAGAAAACATGATTATTTCTTGGTGGGTGGAGGACTTTTCAATATTTGTAAGAAGAATAGAAGAAAATTGGTTTAAATCATTTCTTTAAATCGAGTAAAATTTTTTAAGAAATGGTATAAAAAATGGTAAAGAAGCATGATAAAAATTCAACATATTTTTTAATGTTGTAAACAGAAATACACATTATACTGTGTTCATCTGGTATTTGCACGTCCACATGTCAGACGCACCTCTCTCAACTGCAAAAAACACTGGTGCTATATAGCTATCTCAATCCCAGACCTACGCTGACTATTGACTAATACCTGCCTAGTATTGTTCATATGTAAATAGTCAGTGCCACCTACTCTAAGTAGAAGGTCTTCTCTCAACAGCCTATTGTGGAAGAGGATGCAACTCTTGATGCTTACAGCACCACATACAACCAACTCAGAGTCTTTTCTTGGGCTGACCTGATTCTCTATTACATGTACAAAAATAGAGAAAATAGATCCTTAGTGTATTTGATTTTATGAATAAAAATTTCATAGATACAAATTTTAAATTAACTTCCAAGTAACAAGACCAAGTTTCCTAAATTACATTTTTTTTAATAAATTTAACACAAAAAATGTTTGTTTATACAATGGAAACACAACATAGCATGTCTTGAAGGACAAATAAATCTTATACTTCAATTAAATATGCTAAAATTATTACAAACATATCTTAAGCTAAATATAGTAGTGAATTATGGTAAAACCCAAACTGAAAATAAAAATCTTCACTCCCATCTGGAATGACGAGATTTGAGATAGGCTTCCAGTTCTGGACATGAGTTGCTCTATGACTTAGCCTTAGGTAAAGAACACCATGGCCAACATAAAATAATGTTAAAGAGAAAGTCAATATTTTTTTACTCACGAGGAGGGAGAACTGGAGGAGCCTTTCGCATTTCGTTTGTTTTGGTAACTTCTGAAAAATTAAAAGCATATTTGGAAATTTAATGAAAAGGACAGAAAATTCATTCACAAGATATGAATGCAACTAACAAGTATTCTAACTGCCAAAAAGAAAGAATTTATAACTTAGAATTTGCTTTATAAAGTGATTGGCAACAACAAAATGTTTTGCTAAATTAGTAAATTTGTAAAGTTTTCCAAGTTAAAGTACTGAATTAAGAAAAATCAAATAAAACTAACAATAAAACTTTCTTTCATTGAGTGAAAAATGTTTATGGAGAAACGGCTGATAAAATAAACCTTTACAACTTGTTGGTAAATTTGCTCTAAAGACAAGAGGAGTGTCTACATTGTGAAAATGGATCATCATTAAATCCAATTTGAAAGATAAAATACTTGACATGTAAACAACATAGAAATGAAAAGAAAAACATATTCAAGTGACTAAAGAATATGAAACTGTACTAAATTGTCATAAATTCACAGAGCTGTAAGTCCAAATAGCTGCAAATCCACATGTCCACCTTGTCATCTTCTCTCACTTGTTCACTGCCACTGACTTTATATGCATTTGAAGGTAAACCGTCAATCAGAACATCTGGTCATTCCATCAACCCTGTAGGTAGCACATGCAGGCTATTCCATTAAACGTTTTCTTTTAGAAAAGATGGAATGAGTTTGCCCTAGTTTTTATTTGTAACACGTATTTCTTCTACACAGAAACTTCATGAGCCATTATCAGATACAGCATACACCAGAGTAAATATCCAATTAATTCATTGTTGTCCTGGGTCTGAAGAAGAACTGAATCTATCAGTGGATCTGGATGTTGTAGCATACCTATGGACGATAATGGGTATGTTCCCATTCACATAAATATAGTAGTAAATACTGTATATTGGTCTGCAGTTGGAGATTCATCTCCAGCTGTGCTGATCAAACTCTCTGCCTCCGGGCAGAGAGGATCCCCAGATGAGGCTATGCTGAAGGGCAGAGTTTCATCTCAGGAAACAGCTATCTAACCCTGTTTTATACAGCATCTATAAGGAATTTTTGGCCAAGCCTATGGCTCACATAGCCCACATTAAATTTGGCCTTGTATTACATCTGACCATGAGGCGGGGTTGGTAGATATCCTGCAATTTGAGATTCATCCTCAGCTGTGCTGGTCAAACTCTTTGATTCCAGGCAGAGAGGATCCCCAGTTGAGGCTATGTTGAAGAGCAGAGTCTCATCTGGGGAAACAGCTACCCAACCCCATTTTATACAGGGTCTATGGGGAATTTTTGGCCGAGCCTATGGCTCAGATACCCCACATTAAATTCAGCTTTGTTCCACATCTGACCGCATGGGGCAGTTAGTATATATTCTGCAGTTGGAGATTCATTGTGAAATTTACTTGACTCACTTCTAGCAGTAACTACTTCTACACACCACTGGCGAATCTTATATGTGTTTTTCTTCTCCTAAGTATTATTGTTCATTATCAACCTTCATATCATTATTCTATTCAGTAACCTTCCCTAGGTGACAATTGTTGCACTGGAGTAATCCCACTCTCTCAACCCCAGGGAGTCTTTATCTGGTGGCACAAGGAATTGTTTGTACCCAAAATAACAAAGATGAGGATGTCATTCTGTATAGACAACAATAACTCATCAAAAGAATTATGTATAAATATTTAAAACAAAATAAAAATGAATAAATATTTAAAACAGATAAAAAACCCAAAAGATTACAAAAAATGTGTGATGTGAGAAAACCAATCAGGACAAGTCCAGTAATAATGGCAAAACATTCATTTCAAAATTTCATCCGGCTATAATCATAGGTAATAAATATTTAATTAACAAATACAATTTATAGAAGATTTAAAATATTTTGAGGATTATCGATTCTCAGAATATTATGAATAGCAGTGGAGTTGGTTGTTTATTGACATTTCATAAGCTTAACTTAGTCTGGCACAAGGCCACAAGTATTGAATAATGAATGTTACCAGGGTTGAACTCAGGAACTCTAGTTAACAAAAGTATGTGTAATACTTTTATAATAAGCTGAACCACCTACTAATTAAAATGGACACTTTTAGATTAATAAAATATGTTCATGATATTCATTTTGATTGTGATTTGAGTGTACTTGGTGAATCTAAGTTAATAAAACTTAACTAGTGTTAAGTACCCAATGAGGATGAAACATTGGAGAGGCCCAAATGGTTTGTGAAACTAGTCTCTTTAAAAAACAAAACATTAACCAATTATTAAAAGATTTGGTTACATTTTTTGTTTATTAAATATTGAAAATCTACAAAGCAAGTTTTTCGAACTTTCATCCTCTTTTAAAAAAAGCTAATGAGAAAAGTTTTAGGCAATCTTGAAGTCAAAGCCAATTTCATTCAAATGAATATATTTTGTTTATCTTTTCATTTCTCCTTTCTGAATGCCTTTAAAGTGTGATATCGGATTTGACAACAAATATAAACAAAGTGTTGTGTGTTCATTCAGACAAAGAGATTGTTTGTTCTGATTGTAAATTCTTTTCACATGTTAGGAATTTGGATTTTCTTTGGAACTTCTCCAATCGCAACAAAAGAAACAAAAAAGCTTTTGAGTGGCCAAATTTACTTAAGGTCTTTATTACATCAAAGAAAATTTATACTAATTAAAATCATGATCATTTTTGTTTTCACTTTATAGAGTGGAGACACTTTTTATAAAGTTTGTACAGCATGAGAATTTTTTAAGGCAGCAGCACAGCATTAAACAAATTATTTTTCTTTTTAAATTAAAAAATGAAAATTGTTTATACATAGGTATGTAGCAGGCCATTTGTACACATTGTGAGACAAACACAGGCATTTCCTGAAATATCCCACTACAAACATGGCAGTCTCTCTGAGTATGAGCTGACCAACAGAAATGTAAAAGGAAAAATGAGAAGGAAACAAAAAAGACAGGTATATATATATATATATATATATATATATACAAACAGGTATATGTGTATTGACATATAATAATGGTTACAACTGACAAAAATGATAATTAGTGTTTATGAATGAATGTAGAAAGTTTGTGGTCAAAGCATGTGTAAGTGAATGTGAATGTTCGTATGTACATGTGTGTATATAATGTTTATGCGTGTTTCCCCAAGAAAACACACAGCGAACCCCCACCCACCCACAAAAGGGAAGATGTAAATCTTCACTAGAGATTTACATTGTGGTATAACAGTTGAAAAGTGAGAAGAAAAGAGAACGAGACAAGAACTCGTTGATTTATATAGTATATGGAGAGCGTCCCCAAGTAGCAGTTTCAAAAATTAGGAAATTAAGGAGGAGGTAACTCTGACAAGTACATCAATAAGTATGTGTGTCTAATAATGAGAAAAAGTCATTTATTTTACATAAAATATTTATTTTTCAATATATCTCCTTCCTTGTCACTGCACTTAATTTAGCAGGGAGCATTAATTACATAAAGTGAATATTATATTAGGCTAAGGACTTATTGATCTACCCTCGCAGAGATAATTTCTTACAGCTAGTACATCAGTGTCATTATATATTCCCTGCTAAGACCCTATCAGATTATAACTGAGTGTATCACTATGATGGCCTTGTGCCAGACTATTTGGAGTAAATACAAAGATGAGTTCACTTGGCAATGTTTGAAGCTTGAATCTGCCTGTCATCCAAAGTAGCTTTCTTTTATTGGGGTAAGAAAAGTTTTAATTGGTGGAGACTAGTAGGGAAGTGCAAACAATTTTACCATATTTCAAGGCCTACTAAAGTCAATCCAATCTTGATTTTGGTTTCTTTTTTGACAGATACCGCAAGGTAAGATTTTTACATTGAAAAAGAATTTTTGACAGATACCGCAAGGTAAGATTTTTACCTTGAAAAAGAATTCATGTTCTTTTCTCAATTAAAAAAGTTAAAAAAATTTTTTTTTTTTTGATTTTCTTTATAGACAGGAAGAAATCAAATCAAAATTTAATCTTACAAGAAATACAAAAAGACATATTTTCTGTTGAGAAAAAATAAAATTACTGACAACAATGAACTAACCTGACTGCATAACAAAACAACACTTGATATATGTTTGCAGGCACTCAATTAACCAGACTCTCCAATCCAGCATCAAGACAAAAAAATATTTACAGCTAACAAGATACTAACTTAAGTATTGACTTCCTGGTCTACTGACAGTATAAAGCTCATAACCATAGCAATGATAGAATTCATTAGAGACATACTGGTGGACAGGAAAGTTCATCTTGATCGTTTCAGTTGCAATTAAGAACCAAGAAATTTCATTTAATTGATGGCTGTAGAAATTAATTTGACCTCATAAAGGAAACCAACATTTTTTTGTTTTATTATTAATACTACCATTTCTAAGATACTAAAAAGTTCATAAATCATTATAAAAGTCCTATTCAGGAACACTTGTCTTAATTCCTGAACAGTGACAATGCTTTACTCACTTCTTTTCATTTAACAACATACAGATCAACTTCTGAATCATAAAACATTTTTTATAAAAAATTAAAAGTGTCAGTATATAATTATTAAAATTTTTCTAATGCAGAAAATGATAATAAATGATTGAATGGTGAGAACGGATCCTAAAGAATTCAAGTATTGCAGGTTTTATTTCTTATAACCATAGACTAACAATTTGAGAGCTGAGATAAAAAGCAAGCGAAATAAAGAAGAAAGAAAAATTATTCATGACTATTTCTTTGCTATGTTACTCTCTATGTAATCATTAAAGTGAATAAATGTTTTCATATTTTAATGGTGATATTTTATTAATTTAATCACATATTGTGTAGATTGTGTGTATGTATGGAATATATTGCTGATCTGTAGTAATTTTTAGGTAATGTATAATTAACTAAACTAATTCATATGAAAGTAAGTTACAGATAAAAACAACAAAAAACACGTTTTTTTTTCATTTTCATTAAAAATATCCCAAAGCAAAATAAGCAGAATGGTTGTTTTAACATTGAAAGAAATAAAATTCTAAATTGCATTTCAGACATTTATAAAACAATTCTTTCCTCATCAATTTCAAACAGAATCCTATGTTTTCTTTCATGATTATTTAAAGTTCTTTTTGAAGACAGTCTTATTCAACACCTCACAAATGCAATTTTAATGATTACATTTCTTTTTAAATCATAAATTTCTGAATGATTTACATTTAAGTATTAAGCCTCAAAATAAATTGAAAATGAAAATGGTTTCCCATTTTCCACATTTTTTCCTTCTTTTAGACTGGTTGTCACCCAAGGTTAAGGAGCCCAGCCTATCCTGCTATTTTACCCATAGCTGTTCAGAAAAGATTTATTTATGTCTTTTCTAAGGGAATTTATGCAAAAGTGATTGCAACAGACTAGCTTGGCTCATAAATTTCTTTTTCAATGCCAATATCCACTCTACTACATGTACATAAAGTTCAAAACTGTTTACATAGATTTGTAGGTGATACATTATTTTCCACTCTACAACCCTTTTACCAGAGACAAAATGTTGCAAGCCTCTTGCTACTCTACTGTTATTTCCAGGTCAAATGTTAATTAGTTCCACCAGTTCAGACTTTTGCAGCAAAGACCCGTCATGCTACATGCACTGGGACAAATCATCCTCCATTCGATTTGTATTCCATTAGTAAGAAGGAAATTTCATTCAGACCATTTCTTCCAAAGAACTGCAACTTTGTGAACAGACTCCCAAAAGGGTGCTTTCTGGATCACTACTATCTTAACCTCTTCAAGTCTAGAGTCAACCATTGTTTTTCTTACAGGTTCTCAATCTACACTTCTTACTATCATCTCATTCACTAAGCCTCTAATTTGAGTGGCTCTTGCTCTTCTATTTAGCGAATAATTAGTAAAAATAAAAATCTTGTTTAAATATTTTTTTACAATGATGTTCAGTCTGTACAAGGTCCAAGAGCTACTCAAGGTAGAGGGTTACAGAGTAAGAGGCACAGTTTATGCAGATATGTGGGGAAGATAACAGTTAACCCTAAACTTGAACAGGCTAAGAGTGTAGTGATCAAGGAAGCATCCTTTTTGGAAGTTGGTTCCACAAATCAGTGGTTTGTGGGAAGAAACTGCTTGAGTGGAACATACATCTGACCAATGGAATTCAAAGGGAACAAGGGTGGTTTGCTACAATGGGTGTAGCATGGCAGGTCTTAGCCATGATGGTTAGAAATGGTGTAATGAAGGATTGTAGTTCATCAGAACACTTTCCATGGAAATAACAAAAAAACAGTGAGAGGTTTGCGATGTTTTGTCTGCAAAAAAGGGGTTGTAGGGTGGAAAATAATTTGTCACCCACAAGAACATGGAGAGGCTTTTGGACTCTATCGAGCCTGTAAAGTGAGGACTGGGCAGCTCCTCTTACCCAGATATGACAACAGTACCCCATTTTTGCCTGATCTGGCTCTTGTAAAGGTAGAGGATAGCAGGAGGAGTCAGGTACTTACTGGAGTGGTACAGGGAATCAACCATTTTTCCAGCATCTTTAACAATGGATCATATGTATGAATTCCACTTGAGGTTTGGGTTAAGTCCCAATAGGTACTCAAGGCACAGAGGCCTCCCTGAAGGAACATCATTATAATAGCAGTAATCTAATTCTCCATTAGATTATTAAGAAGTAAAAGTGAGTGAAATATCTTTCAAAGTGACTGAGAAAAAGCAGAACAACTTTGGTGCATTCAATCATTGTTATATAGCTTTGAATGTCTATCAAAAAATCCCATTTTCAATAAATTCTCAGTAGTTCTAGACAGCAGAGCTAATATACAATAGAAAGATGAGTAAAGACGGTGGGTTTCTAAGCAGATTTATTCAACTAATACAACTAAAAGATCTAACAGGATTTATTATCAGTCGACATAATGAATCAGCAAAATTATAAGAAGATGAAAGCCACAACATGGAGATGTCGAAATCAAATAAATACAGAAATTTAATTATTTGGGAAATATTTTAACAGACAACAGAAAATGTGACAGAAATCAAAAGTAGTGAAAGATGACTTCTAAACACTAAACAAGCTATTAAGAAACAGGAAAGCTTTTTAGAAACAAATACGAGAGTGCCCAACTGTCATGTAATATAAAACCTTTTATATGGCAGTGAATGCTAAAAAATATACTCACAGATGAAGAGGAGTCTTGAGGGCAACGGAGATGGAGTCCTACAGAATGACACTGATAATGTTATGGACAAAGCATGTGAGCAACAAGAATAGTTGTAAGAAAGAAAAAAATAACAAAGAAACTTATAGTTAGAAACCAATAGTTGAAATTTCCAGGATACATAATGAGGAAAGACAGCCAAGAGAATATAACACCAACAGGACATATTGAACGTAACGGAAGCAAAAGGAAAGAGTGAGTAACCTGCTTAATACGTTTGTGTGAACTGATGACAAACTGGGATAGTAAAGTGTATAAAAAGTTAATTAGAGCTAAAAAAAAAATAATACTAAGGAGTGGTGAGTCATGATGAAAGGACTTGGCACATAAAAGATGCTCAGAGTTTAATTTTATAAAAAACCACATTCTGATTTTTTTATATGATGAACGAAAAATATGGAATATCAGATTAGATTTTTATCAAGTTAAATATATCTTAAACAACGTGATTTCTAACCAGATTTATTCAACTAATAAAATCTTAGAAATATCTATGGAAGTTTTTTAAAATAAATTGATAGCAATTTCTTTTAAGGCTACATTTTTTTTCTGGTTTTAAAATTTCAATGTTCTATATATAAATAGAGGGTAAATAATCTTGCAGTCCAAGTTATTACAAATACTACAGACCCCACTCCACCCCTAAAAAGAAAAACTTAGTCCAAATTAAATTTGCATTTTTCTAAATTATACAAAATGTAGAGATTAGTTGCAAGCCCCCAAAATTTAAAATAAGTTGTATTAAAATTTTGTTTAATTTTAAAGATTTTTGTCTATAACATGGAAGGCTAATAAAAAAATTGCAATTTGAAAGTTCTTAAAATTAATTAATCCAACATAATGCATAGAAAAGGAAGAATAAAAGAGAAAAAAATTCCGAAAATTATAAACATAGTGAAGACCATAATTTCAGACAAAAGTTTTGAGTCCAAAAAATAAATAAATAAAAATACTAAGAAAAGTTATTTTAATAATTATTCATTTTTCTCTTTTACTTGTACAAAGTTTTTCATTGAAAAAATAGTCAAGCATTTGATGTAAAGAAAGAGGTGGTCCCATATTGTACAATTAGAGTCTAATTGTAGACAAACAGTATGTTGATATCCTCAGTGTTTTTGAAAAGTTGTCAGATATTTTTATCCACTGCTAATATTCTTTCCCCATAAAGACTACAAATTGAATGCTTGAACAAATGTCAAATAAACTTTGTATTTAAAAGAGGGAATACTAGCATTTAAAGATGTAACTTTTGAAAATGTCAGACACATCTACGCCCCAAAACATCTATATCAGCCCAAACTGCATTTGTTAGAAAAACTATATTTGTAAGTAAATATGTAAGTAAATATCAGGTATATACAAATGATTTCAGATTTTTGATTTGCAATGAAAATAATACTATGTATTGATTATCTAGTCTTCAAGAAAAGTTTGATGGAAATTTTTGTACATATTATTTATCTACAGATAAATATGTCTACATACATATATAATAAAGATATAAAAAGTGTGGATACATAAATTCACACTGTATGATGACTGACAGTATCACACTGTAACTAATTATTAGACCATTTGTCATAGCTGATATTTACATATGCACTATCTCCAATATTGAACATTCTTCTCCTATCAATATATATATATATGTGTGTGCGTGTGTGTGTGTGAATAAACTTTCACGGTAAATATTATTAAAGTAAACAGACATATTGTGTTGATTAATTTAATTCATTGATATTTCTAAATTATGAAAAATTCTTCAGAGAGAAAGTGGAAAATACATCACAAATTATTCAATGTTCATTTTGGAAGAAATATGGTCCAAACTTTCAGGTTTCTTAAGTCATCATCAGATTACATAGGGACAACTGGTAAGTTTACTAGAACTGGTCAGTGTATTGACGAGGGAAAAGAATATAAAATATATATATATATATATATATATATATATATATATATATATGACAACTGTGTATTGAGGCACAATCATTCATTTTGGGGTTGATTTAGTTCAAATGGACTATATATATATATATATATATATATATATATATATATATATGTGTGTGTGTGTGTGTGTGTGTGTGTGTATATATATATATGTGTTTATATATGTATATATGTGTGTGCGTATGTATGTATACATATGTGTATATATATATATATATATATATATATATATGTATATATATATATATATACATATGTATATACACATATATATACACATATATATACAAAAATATATATATTCATATATATATATATATATACATATATATATCAATATACACACATATATCTCAATATACACATATATATATACATATATATATATATACAATATATATATATATATATATATATCTATACAAATATATATATATATATATACATATCTATACATATATATATATACACACATAAATGCACATGTATACAAATATATATAGACACATCTATATACATATATATACACACACACATATATATATATATATATACATATATATTATTTTATATATATATATATACACACACACACGTGTGTGTGTGTATGTACACACTTTTCCACTGGTATATATCTATCAGCTTGACAGTTGCATCTAGCATAAAATAGCCTGTCGCCTCTAAGTGTTGACTTCAATGTTCACTTTTACATTTACACTTATATACACACCCAAGTATAGGATTGGTGTATTCAGAATAAATTCCAATAAACAAAAAAAAAATACTATTTTTAAAAGAGTGCTCAATACAGTGTAGGGCAAATATAATTTATTAGAAAATTATAACATAAATATGTTATAAATTCACTATAAAAAAAAGGCATTTTGTTTCAACACTACTGGTATCTTCTGAAGTGATGGTGTTGAATGTAGAATAAATGTTTTTTTAATAATATATATACACACACATATATATATATATATATATATATATATATATATATATATATATATATATATACACAAGCATAAATGTCACTATTCTGAGTGCTATATCTGGAATTATTCACTATAAAAACTGACCACTTCAGAATAAGTTTAGACAGCCTGAGTGACCTGAAATGGTTTCCTTTTCTATGCTTAAAGATAAGCTTAAAATACTAGTATATCTTGCATAGACAAAACTTTTAAATATAAGTACACATACACTTCTGAAAATCACCACCTATAGTGTGTGCATATATACATATACACAGATATATCCATATATGCCCACTAATATATATATTTAAAATATTCACATATAAATAGCAGAAAAGTATAAACAGCAGATGATGAATCACATGTGAAGAGCTTGGGACATTTTGAAATGCAACAATCAAATCATTTCATTGTGAATAAAAGAATAATTATGAATGCAGAATAAACTCCAAAGGCATGCATATAACAATATTCTTTTTGTAGAATTATTTTTACTTAATTCTCAATTAAAAGAAAAATGATACAAATTGGCATAATCTGGCACTGAAAGAAAAAAACAATTATTTTTCTTCTCACCAAAATTCCAATAAATATACTTGTAAAATACTGGTGATGAAATATTTAGCTTGTCTTACTGGGGTGCTGGGATATAGGCTGTTATCAAGGCTCTAGGAATTGGGAAGAGACTTGCTTAGTACCAGTGTTGTTTGCCTTATTTGCAGGAGAGAGAGAAAATGTAGATGGAGGAATAGGGTGAAGGGTAGCTGAGTTCTGAGGAATGATTTATAAACTGGACAACTTGATAAGGTCAGGCAGCCATCATGAGTAAATTACTTCCATGATGAGAGGAAAGCATTTTCACCACCCACAGTCAGCGAAGTGTGGGCTATAATTCTAGAAATTAGAAATACTCAATTATATAAATATAGTATATATGAATGTAACTATATGACCATATATATATATATATATATATACACACACACATACACACACATAAACATATATATATATATATATATATATATATATACAAACAAAAACATATACATATATATATATATATATATACAAACATATACATGTACATATATATACAAACATATACACACATATATACATATATATATCCACACACATTTATACACACAAATATGGCTTGTGACTTCATGCTAGCACAGATAGTGTTCTGTCTACCCAATTTCACTCACAAGGCTTGAGTCAACCCTTGTTGTAGTTTTCAGGCAATTTTCAAACATGCTGCACACTGGGATATATCCCCCCTACAGACTGATAACATCAGGAATTCTCCTTTGTGAAAAATTGTCCATGGTGAGATTCGAACACAGGTCTCATGGTCAGAAAGCGAATGTTCTAGCCATTCAGTTACACGCCTATATATATATATATATATATATAAAAGTGAATATTGATGACAACACTCAGAGGCAACATACTGTTTCGAGCTAAACGCAATCATCAGGCCACATGCATTGTGTTTTTTCTCAACTATTTATATATACAGGTCAGTGGTGCATTGTGGGTAGTCTATTCAAACGGTTTTTGGACTGATCATTGTAGACTAATGTTCTTTTCCTTATTTTCCATGATACTTTTGGTGGGATTTATATATATATATATATATATATATATATATATGAAGAAATTTGAAAAACAAACAAAAATCCTTAAATGTAGTTAAAATGAAAGAAATATGGGCGTCTGACGTTTGTTTAATAAACCTTTTCAAGACAATATTCATCAAAATACAATTCAGTTCAATATGACAACACGATGGACATAAAAACACAGTCTTATTCAGAACAGATAACTGAAAATTTTTAAAATGATCGCCTTCCGTCTAACATGGTCACGCCGTCGTCACATGGGCGATTTTTATAACGATATTCCTAAAAGTTTGTGATTATTTTGAAATGAAAAGAAAATGAAAAAGAATTCTATTAGGTTCTAAAATTCTTATGTGTATGCTTGTCGAGCATCAATCTCGCTAAAAAAGGGGAAATATTAAAGAAACCAGGTCTAGTATTCACCGTGCGTATATCGTAAACCTACATGTAAAAATGACTATTTACATTTTTACTCTCACCATGATACTAACACTAAGAGGGGTATTGTTATTGGATTCTATTTGAGGGCTCTTTGCATCTGTTCATCAAAATATTTAAATGATGAATTTACATATATTGAGGATACCTTTTCAAATCTTTCGTATCCGAGACAATTATTACAGAGAGCTAAAAATAAAGCGTTGAAAATTCACTCATCAGCTTAAAATGACACCTCAAAGGCCACTACAACTAGATCAATGAAAGATACAATTTCAGCTACCTCTGATAATATTTCGTTTGGTTGCATCTTTTTACCAAATAACCATTTGACCGAACGTATCTCTCATAATCTAAATGCATTAAAAATTAGAACTACTATATTACCTACTAGGACTATCCGTAGTTTATTAAATAGCACCAGCAGACAACATATTACATCCGATGCTTGCATCTATCAAATATCATGCAAAAAATTGTGACCTAAAATTATGTGGGTGAAACAGGTAGGTCCTTAAAATCTCGTGTTTTCGAACATAAATGAGATATTCGTCTCGGTAATTTTAACAATGCTTTAGTTGTACACACAACTAAAGCAGATCATAATTTGATTTCGATTCCGTGAAAGTATTAAAATATTTTCATAATAAAATCTCAGGAGGATTTATGAAGCAGGTATAATATCCATCTCACGCACGGTGAATACTAGACCTGGTTTCTTTAATATTTCCCTTTTTAGCGAGTTTGATGCTCGACAAGCATACACATAAGAATTTTAGAACCTAATAGAATTCTTTTCATTTTCTTTTTCATTTCAAAATAATCACAAACTTTTAGGAATACGTTATGAAAGCGTCGCCCATGTGACGACGGCGTGACCATGTTAGACGGAAGGCTGATCATTTTAAAAATTTTCAGTTATCTGTTCTGAATAAGACTTGTGTTTTTATGTCCATCGTATTTGTCATATTGAACTGAATTGTATTTTGATGAATATTGTCTTGAAAAAGGTTTATTAAACCGAAACGTCAGACATCGACATTTCTTTCATTTTAACTACATTTAAAGATTTTTGTTTGTTTTTTCAAAATTTCTTCATTCTGTCGGATTTATATCCATTTACACTTGCTTATATACTGTCCACTGAAAATACAAACCTAAATTCATTTTTACAACATGGAAGATTACAAGCTTATCCGAAAATACAAGAATTTACTAGTCTCCGCGTATTCTTACAAGAATAGAAAAGATTTCTTAATGAACTGCATATATGAAAAAAATCGTTCTATCGGGCTTATCCAATATCATGAAATCATCTTCACATATTTTCCTGACTATATCAAACTTTACCTGGAATCATCAGTAAGATTTAAAGTTTTCGAGGAACAAACCTTTTTAAAAGCCACACTTCTAGGAC